>JAQFVV010006250.1:3588096-4188096 GCA_028023455.1 Epiperipatus broadwayi | reverse complement strand
AAATAATGATTAGAACATAATAAATTAATGCTAAAATCCAATAAACAAATAATGTTTTTTTTTTTTTTAATTTTGACATTCTTTCCCTTCCAAATCTGAATATTTAAATAAATAAAATTTTCAGACTATTTTATACTGCATCTTGTGCAATTTAGGGCAGTGGTAAAACAACTGGCTCAAGAGCTAAAATTTCAAAGCTCGATTCCCAGTTGAGAAAATAAAAATAAAAACCTCTCAGATTTGGTCAACTGGGGTGGAACTAATATGGTTAGCCTATCATTTGCAAAGCAACACATCTTACAATTATTATTATTATTATATTTAGATAACATGTTTGCTCATTATTTTTTTATTTAAATTCTAATAATTTATAATTAAATATGACAATAAAAAAATAATTGCTATGAACTCACATAGGTAACTACATATGAGCTATATTTTTTTTAGAACGACTAACATTAAATTGTAAATTTTTATAAAAGACTTTTTTAAAAAATAAGTTTGGAAAATGATTTATAAATAGTTAAAATTGTTGACTCGGTATCTAAAAATATTTGACATCCACTTTTAGTAAATTCTAATTTTTTTATAGTTAAAGAATCAAAAATGATCTGACAGATTCAGATTACCAGAGACCGACTAGGAATAGCTTTCCATAATCGGCTCAAAGACCTAATATTATTCACGAAATCTTCACATACCTAAAAATATCTCCAAGCTTTATTCAGATTTAAATTTCAGCTCATAGATATGTTGTGATACTCTTTATTTTTAATTAGTAAGACTTTCGGCAATTGATATAATAAAATCCTGTTATGTGAAAATGAAAATCAAAAAAGATGTCAAAATAAAATAGCTTTTATAGTATATTACACAACAGATTTATCCTAAAATATTTTCTCCCGTGAGTACAAGTTATAAGAAAATGATTTGCAAAATTATATATAAAAAAAAAATTATTTTAAAATATTAAAGCTCAATATTTTTCTATACATACTGTTTTTAGAAAATCTATTACAATGTAAACTTAATTTATATAAAATTAAATACTCCAATATAAGAACCAATTTAAATCATTCTTATTTACATGCAGTTAAAATGAAAAAAAAAATCATTCACCACTTTTAAATAAAAGGTTCCCTTCTTTTAAAACAGATATAAATTTAACTGTTTTTTTTCTTCTTTATTGTATCAATTTTATAATAGCCAAACTTCTGAGATGAAGTTGCCTTATTATATTGACATTAAAAATTTTTACTGTTTGAAAATAACTTCATTTGCTTAGATGTTTTATACAAATAAATTTATATCCTAGACAGAAGGAAATAATAGCATCCTTACTTTTTATTTTTAAAATCTATTATTCTAAAAACAACAAACAAAAAAAAGTGTTGATTTTTTTTATTTACAAGAAGTATTATAAAGAAATCTTTGCTAATTACATAATAAGAAAATATATAACATAACAAAAATATGCTTAAAGAAACACAGATAATCAAGACATTTATGATATTTAAGATGAAAAAGTGCTCATTCTAAAAACTAATTTTAAACTTATCAGAACACCAACTTTTATTAAATATCATTTTAGTTATCTAATCAATTCATTAAGATTTTAAAACATTAACTACTGCATCAGTGATTTAACCTGGTAAGACCAATTTACCAATCAATATTTTTAATTATTCTTAAAAAAAATCTAGGCCCAATTTTTTTTTATATATTTGAGTAAGAATATAAATATCTTTTTCTGAAGAGTAGACTGCTGAATCTAATGAAATCAAACTAATAAAAAAAAATAATGTGTATATACTGTTATATGTTGTTTAGCTACTGAAATCTTTATAAAGTCCATTTCAATAAGAATTAAACTTCAATAGCTTGTTATAGGCAAATGTTAATATCTTTAAAAATGTTGCTTGGCCAGAATTTTAGAAAAAAACTAATAGTGTGTTGTATTATTTTTAAATTATTTGTTTGCATGTGACAAATTTTATAAAACTCACATCAAATTTAGCATTAAAATATTTTTTAAAGCACAGGCATTTCTTAGAACTTTAGAAAAATCCATTTTATATATTATCAAAATATCTATATTACTGTATTATCTAAGAAATATGACAAAAGGTTTCCGATTGTAACTCAAAAAATTAGCTCTCATATAAAAAATTATTTCTTTCAGTTATTTTCTTTTATTTTTATTATTTAATTACTATTCAGCTTTAACTATAAGAGATTTGGTGCCAAAATTTTATACATTAATAATTTTAGCCCTTTTATATTTCAATTCAGCATTCAAATTTTGGCAGTAAAGGCAGTCATAGCACAATGTGCAATTATATATACTGGGAAAATTGGAGATGTCATTTTGATTTTTTTAATTATCTAATAAGATATAATTTGTTTACAAATAATGAATTTTAAAAAAAATAAATTAAGAATGTAATTTTATTAATTGCATATAAAAGCAAGCATTTTGTTACATGCAATGATAATATTCAAAATATTTTTCAGTCAGTATCTTAATATATTTATAATAAAAAATCATGCAAGCATGTGAGCAAAATAGAACATTTTAATTATTGTATTTACAATTGATTTCATATATTACTACAATAATAATCTTTTCATACTTTAAATAATCAAATTGTTTTCATTTCAAAAATGTTAACTATTTTTCTTTGTATTTATTCTTGAAAAGAATTAAAAAGGTTGTTCAGGTCAGCAATGTGATATTTTTTCCCCACCTTTCACACACTGACTTAAGGTCTCACATTTTTATATTTAAAAAATACTTGAAAGTAAAACAAAGTTAATCACTTATTGTATATTTACTATAAATATTAGAATGTTTAATATCGTATTACACTGACAATACAATATTATATTTGACAATTATTTATGGCTAGTTTGATTTTCTTAATTATTTCTAATTAAGGAATGTTTTAATTTTATTGTTATTTAATATTAAGTTTTAATGATATTCTTTATCCCTTTTCTGAATCTGGTTTATTAATTTTAAAAGCCAAACTATTTAAAATAAATATATTCTACCACTTTATAACTAATTAATTATTCTAAGCATGAGTAATCCTTGGATTAGCTTTTGGCTATTGGCTTCTATCAATGAGGAGCAATGGACTATATATTCTTATCAAAAAGCTATTTTTACTATTATACACTATTTAAGCCAATGATTTGTACATTTCTAAAGTTTTGAAACTGAATGCTTAAATAGGTATACAGGTCTAATATGAGTTCAGTATCTATACATTGTGGGACAAAAATTATAAGTTGACTGCATATATATTTAATCTTTTGGAAAGATATAGTATATTCAAAACTAGCACTATAAAATTTATTTATCTTTGACATATGCATTAATCACAATAATCCTTTCTATCTGTCTATATTATAGTCATCCATTTGTAAGTATGAGTAATCAATGGAAAATTTCCAAATTATTTTCTACTTTATGACCTTTATCAGTAAGGAGTGTCAGACTGCATTTACATATGTAACAGCTATTTTTATTTCACTTATACCATCCAAGCTAAATATGAAAGTCCCAAATATTCTAAGGTTTTGAACCCAAGCTGACTTCCTTACATAGCTATATAAATCTAACACTACATCAGCAATTATATATATTTAGTACTTCGGTGACATATTAATATAGACCTGTTTGACTACTAATAAAACACCATATGAGTGTCAGCTCAAATATTTTTTTTTTTTTAGGAATGCCATTATTTAAACATAATATATAAGCAATAACTTACCAATTTAATACTTACCAATTGTAGGGATTGTTGTTACAATTTCCCCAAGTTTTAATTTATAAAGAATGGTAGTTTTACCAGCAGCATCAAGACCCACTATTAAAAAAAAAAAAAACCTATTTTGAGTGTGTATATGTGTAAGTAAATATGAATAATGAAATTTAGAAATGTTAAGATTAATTTATAAAGAATTTATTATATATTATATATGAACAATTTGATTCATTTTTCTGAATGAAAACTTTTATTAAGTCGCTCAACTATAATTTATTATAGATTAAAGATTTTTATTCATTTACTTTCAAAAATTTTGCACATTAAAATGAATATCAAGCTATTTCTCTCTCTTTTTTTTAAATTAGCAAACTGTGTTTAATAAAGTACTGTTATTGTTAACATTTTTTTTTTGCTAATAATTTATGACTGTTATACTTCTATTTAACCTTTAAACATCACAAGATCACTATCTCCCATGCTTGCTCATAATTGTTGTTAAAATAGGCAAAACTCTCTCCTTACAGTAGTGCCACTCAAAGCAAGACAGAGTAACCAATGGATGCCAGAAGGCTTGTGCATAAAATCCCTATCTATTCCCTACTGATCCAATATACCCAAACTAGTTTCTGGCTTCTGTATAGGATTTATAAATTGTTACCATTAAAGAATAATCTCCTATCTCCCAAACTGTAATGTAAATTATCTTAATTTATTCTTGATTTACAACTAATAATTAGGAAAACATAGACTATTCAAATGTGATCTATTTTCCAATTTAATTTTAAATTCTAATATTATGCTTCCTGCCAGAGATGCACTGCTCATCTGTACAAAGTGTGTTACACACATAAGTGAAAGAATAATAAAGTTACCAAAGATTCCAGGCAAGGAGGAAATAAATTACATTTTAGTTTAAATGTCACTTATATTTTATAATTTGTTTTAAACAAATCATTCATAATCATTATTTGTTATTAATTCTTTAAGATCTTATTTTATTCTGATCCTAGTTCTAACAAGTAAACACTTAAACTTATATGAATTTACTGTGATGATGCGCATTTGAATTTTGTTCAAACTCATATTTGCTCTAAATATATATAAGAAAACCAGCTGCAGTTTTTAATTTTATTCTATATTCTGCTGTTGCAGTGTAGATACTGGATGACATTACTAATAAAAAAAGTTGCAGTGCACAGTATAAGAACAAAAAGTAAATATGAATTTGAACTAAGAATAAATATAAGGTAGTTAGTTGTTCATTCTTCTCAAATACATTTTATGTAATATATTTCTTAATTTTGTTAAATCATTATGAAAAATTAAATTTTCATGTTATTAGATATTTCACAAAAGAAATTAATATATTAATAATTTGCTTTTTTTATATATTATATTTATTCAAGTTAGTAAATTTCTACAAGAAATATTCATTTTTGCTCACTGATACTTTTTTTTATAAAGTGATTTTTTTATTGGGGTGAAACGATATAGAGGCATCAATTAAAAGTTTTGTACACAGATGCCGAGTACTTGTATGCCTCTAAGAATTATAATTATTCTGGACTCACATTAGTCAGATCTTTAGACAAATTTTGAAGTCAATAATACAAACCTTGGATTATGCATCTGGCATTTACCCAAACTACAAGACATGTTATACATAACAATAATGCTAGATCCTACCATTAACAAATTAATACCATTTATCATCCAATAAAAATCCAGTCAATCATCTATATGCACTCTCAATATCACTAGATAGTATAAGCAGGCAGATATGTCCATGGATTCTAATAACATGTCTAAAGTAACAATATGTATGTTTCATATCTATTAAATATTCATGTAAAGCATAGTTTAATAAGCACAAATAATAAACTAACTAGTTGAGTAAAAAGAAAACATATAAAAAAAAGTATATATCAAATAAATTACCATACCTAATTATATCTGCAACATAACAATATGAAAAACAAATAATGGGCAAACATTTTACTTTAAAACTTAAAAGCAGGGAACTTCATCTGCGTTTATTAGTATATATAAATTAAGCATGTAAGATAGAATCATTTAAACATATACAATAGCGAATTCATGCCTGATAATAGTATCAATCATATATACAAAAAATATGCATATTCAACTCAGCTTCAAATTTCCACATTTTATGCCATAATAAAATTTCAAAAATTATAAATATTAAAATACTTATGAATATTTAAAAAAAGGGGGGAGGGGAAATAATAAACTCTAGGTCAACCATTGCTATCTATAGATCTCGACTCATGCAACACATTTATTTACACATCTATGCATTTTGTTTTATATTAAAAATTCATAAAAAACTACTGATCTATTTTGTTTTCAATTATTATTAAATGTCATTGAAGTAGATATTATTATTTTACCCTCATTTATTATCTAGAAAACATTAATTCATTTCATTATTATACACTTCAACTAAAAATTAGAAGTTTTTCATGTGGAGATCATGTGTATTTACCAATAAAAAATAAGAACAAAATAACAGGATTCCTAGAACAAAACTAAAATATGTATTGTTAAAAAAAATTTAATTCATTTAAAAAAAACTTTTAAATAAATTTTTAAACTTTTAATTTCTCCAAACTCACTCTCTAATTACAATGTCAGAAATATCTTTATATATAAACTATTAATGAATATAAAGACAAGCAAATTATATTACACACATTTCTATAAATATAAAATAATAGAAAATTAATCAAGTTTATAAAATTGAGAAATGACTTTTGTGCTTATTGAAGATTTATGAAGCTGATATGATCCACAGCTTTTCGTGTGTTTCTTCTCAACAGTTTATTTTTCAGAGCTTTGATCAGAAAATAAGTTTATTTCTTTTGAAAATGAATCTTTTGATTTGAATGCGATTGTTTTTCATAACAGACACAGATGATAAGATAATTCATCAAACTTAGATGCAATATTAAGTTGTAATCAATGGTTAAACTTTTTCCCCCATTTTCACAATAGAATATATGAAAAGTTTTATCTAAGAAGTCATTTTAATGAGGATGTTGGTTCTCAATCCTGGAGAAGCCCTAAATAATTAGCTGACTATGTTAAAGACTAACTTCATAGGAGGTTTGTAGATCTTGTACTAAAGACTTGGTATGCATGGCTTTAGCCAAGTCAATTCGATTACATACAAAATTAAATCTCTTAGATCTCTTTATACCAAACATATTTTCCAAAAAAACAATTAAAATTCTTTCATAAATATTTCAATTACATAGGTTAATTATACTACAGATTAGTCTAATCCTTTGTAACATATAAACTAAATATATACACATTTTTACACATATTTCATCTTCAAAACTTAACTTGAAAAAATATCAGTTTTTCCATTGACATAAAAAACTTAAGACAAATTCTGTTTAATAGGATGTTAATAATTAAACTAATTACTTTTAATCCCATATTAGTCAGACTTTTAAACCCATGCTATTTTTAATTTAACCAGATTAATATTTGACTTTTCCTATTAAATTCAAATTCATTTTCGTAAAAAAAAAAAGTTATTTTATAAAAAAAAATAGAAGTAGATAACTAAAATAATTTTTTTTTTTTTTTAAATTTCTCAACGTTTGTTTTATATGTACCTATGTATATATTTATTTAGTACACACAACATACATATTTGTTAATGTTACATAATTTAATCTAATAACAACCTATTTTTATAATTAATACCTGATTCTTTATCTGGTTTATATAATGATTTTAGATCTAAAGAAAACAAATATAGCTATGTATTAATTATACTTTTCATAAACCTTTTGTTTCTCTGACCTCAAGAAATGCCCACTTCATTACATATTTGTACAATCTTTTCAAGAACAAAAAAAAAAAAAATGTAAATTCGTACATTTACAAGTAATGTGTCAAATCTATTAAGAAAGTTTAAGCATTCGCATAAAGATGTGTACACACAACATACATATTTGTTAATGTTACATAATTTAATCTAATAACAACCTATTTTTATAATTAATACCTGATTCTTTATCTGGTTTATATAATGATTTTAGATCTAAAGAAAACAAATATAGCTATGTATTAATTATACTTTTCATAAACCTTTTGTTTCTCTGACCTCAAGAAATGCCCACTTCATTACATATTTGTACAATCTTTTCAAGAACAAAAAAAAAATAAATGTAAATACGTACATTTACAAGTAATGTGTCAAATCTATTAAGAAAGTTTAAGCATTCGCATAAAGATGTGTACATGCATATTTGTATTCACAAACCTTACAATTAAAGTAATGACAAAATGAAATAGGTGGAAGTTCATTAAAATTTTGACAAAAGATCCTTTTTCTGATATTTTAATCTTTGCGAAAAACATGACTGAAAAAAATGTGAAATTAAGAAATACCAATTAAATTGAAAAATTAATATTTAATTATTAATATCAATAATCTTTAAAAAAAATAGTAAATTATTAGAAATTTTAGACTCAACATTTTTAAATTTTCATACCCATTACATTTTTTTTTAGCTAAATAATTACTGTGGAGTCACAAACTATGCTATATTTTGTTTCGAATCTTCTTCACATATAAAAGCATATATTCTACAATAACTCACATTTTGTTGATAACAATAGAATACATATCCAATGAACTACAAATATACAGTATTTTTCAACACGCACATATATATAATACAGATGCTATTACATATATATATATTAAAAATTAAATACTGCCTTAAAAAAACTAAACTTTACTAAAATTCTTCCACAACCATGGTTTAACTTATTAACAAATAGATCTATTTGTAAATAAATAAAGTCAAGGTTGTGGAAGTATTAAAGTTTAGTTTTTTGACTAATATTGTAATGTTATATGAATTTTTATTACTTTATATAAAAATTAATATTATAGTATTAAAAAAACTTTAAAATAATAATTATTAATAATAACTTGAGGAGACACATTTATATATATTTTACTGAATGTATGTTAATTCACCTATTCATTGAAACAATAAAAAAATTTAACTATAGAGTATTTTTATTTTTTAAATAAAGTACTAACTGATATTTTTTAAATAAATTAATAGCAAAATATCTCACTTTTGTTCCTATTAATTACTTTCTGAACAATATTCTTTTTTTTTTATCATTAATTTTTTTCTCTTATAGAAACATGATAGTGGTCCTGTTATAAAGAAATAGGATCTCTAATTGTTTTGAAGTTTTTAAATCAGTATCAATTTTTAGTCTGATCTAAAAGTTTGTAAAACTTTTAGCATTATGCCTAGAAAATATTTTATTATGCAAAATACTGCAAATCATATTTGTAAAAGATAATCCTAAGAAATGGATATTTTTTTATATCAACCAATATAACTAAATATATTTTGTTTATGTAACTTCAATAATCCATCAACTAATTAAAAAAAATTTAACAGAAAAATACCCATATTGAACTTTAAATTTAAAATAACTGTATAGATTAAATAAATGATATCTATCATTACTATATGTAAATGAGGATTTCTTATTTATTTTCAGCTTCAATTCCAAATTTTGACTCTGTATGTTTTAAAAAAAATTACTTTTCTAATCATCTTCGAAACTGCAAATTCTTACTCTTTACTATACTTAACCATACAATATATTTATTAATAAAGAAAAAATAAAATCTCTTATTCAAATGAAGTTGCATATACAAATTGTTTTGAAATTAGTCTTTTCTGGGCAGTTATACACAAGACACTTGATTTTATAAAGCATAAATCACAACTAAAAAAGAATGTACTTTGTTCATAATTTTTTTATGATCCAGAGTCCTTGGCAATGTCACTGATTCTGAAGTCTAAATCCATTAATATTACTATAATTTTAGGTTTTTCTTTGTCTCAATGAGTAGTTATTATGCTGAGATCAATCAAGTTGGAAACCCACATTAGTAGTTATTAACAATATCTCTAATGATCTAATTTTTAGCAATTCTGTAGCATAATAGTTTTATCTTTAATGAACAAACATTTTTTTTTTCCATGGTCATTATGAAGATTTTGTTCCCAAATAAATTACCACTAACTTTCAATATTATCAAAATTATAATAAAGATTAATTCATTTGCTTGACATTGCAAAATTAAAGGTTTCAAAACTCTCCATACAATAGTGCCATTCAGTGCAAGCCATAGTAATCAATGGATGCCAGAAGGCTTGTGCATAAAATCCCTATCTAGTGCCTACTCCCAAACTAGTTTCTATCTTGTGGCTTTCATCAGTGCAGAGTCTTGGATCTGAGTGCCCTGCACATAGATCTTAGGATCTAATGCAATCCTCCAGCAACCACCTTTTATCTCTACTTAATTACAAAACTATGGTAATAAAATTGAAAACACTATTTTCAATCCAAGCTCATTAGCTTATATAGTTATATAGGTCAGGACTCAGTTCAGTACCCATATATTTTGGTGTCTTTGGTTCTTTAACAACCATAGCCATCACTATCTTATTTGGCAGGATTGGTATTAAACCACTAAACGTCGTACGATCACCATTTCTTAGGCTTGCTCATAACTGTTATTAAAACAGGCAAAACTCTCGTAGTGGTGATCATGTAAGGTTTAGAGGTTTAATACCAATCCTGCCTAATAGGATAGTGGTGACTATGATTATTAAAGAATCAGACACCAAAATGTATGGGTATTGAACAGAGTTCAGATCTATATGACTATGTATGCTAATGAGCTTGGATTGAAAATATTATTGTTTTCAAATTTTATTCTTAGTTTTGTAGTTAAGTAGAGATAAAAGATAGCCATTGGAAAGTTGCATTATTCGTAAAATCTAGGTGCAGTGCTCTCAGATCCAAGGGCTCCTCACTAATGAAAGCCACAAGCTAGAAACTAGTCTGGGGATATTGGATGAATAGTGACTAGATAGGGATTTTATGCACAAGCCTTCTGGCATCTATTGATTACTCTTGCTTGCATTGGGTGGCACTACTATACGGAGAGTTTTGCCTGTTTTAATAGCAGTTATGAGCAAGCATAAGAACTGGTGATTATGTGATGCTAACCAAAAAATAAATAAATGGATACATAGCTAAGAGTCTATTTTTACTACATTCTTTAACACCTGTGGAGAAACTTTAATTTGTATAAGCTTGAACAAGCTTTTGCATTTAATAAAAAAGAGAATAGTTGAAAGTTAAATCTAATTTCCTCTTCGGACCGAAAATTCTAATATTTTTACAATACAAAATGAATGTACAACATAACATTTATATACAATATTCAATCATCACAACTCTGTCAGTGTTAATTAATGCCAATTATATATCAACAATTGTCGTCACTATTTAATATAAATTAGTGCATTACTGCTCATTTTGATCCAAAATTCCTTTATCGATGATCACGTATTAAATACTCTTTTTAATACTATATATACGCAATTAATTCTTCCATATGCCCTAATAATTCATTCGTTCAAAATTTGTTGAATAGTAGCATATGTGTGTTGTTATATAGATATTGTATAGATATACACATTTCATATTTATAAATATGAAAGAACACGTGTACTTGAAATCAATTATCATTTACAGAAAAAATCTTTTATCTTAATCTAAGGCGCCTTTACAACAATAAAATAATTGTTTCATTTTTTATCAATAAAATGAAAATTTTAATTGAAATTAAATATGAAAACGTTATGAACTAAGAGAAACTCAAACTCTTTCAATGTATAAAATATTTCTAGTAATCCAGTGTTTTTTTTAAAAAAAACTATCAACAATACAAAAAACTTCGCCAAACATGAACACTAATGAATTTTCTTGCATAATAAATAATATTAAAGTTCTGAATAAACAAACGTTTCAAAATATAAATTTAAAGCCCTCGTGGTAAGGTGAGGCTTATAATCTATGTAGTGAATAGAGCTTACCCATTAAGATTCTCATCTGTTTTTTACCAAACAGACGAGTAAGAAGACTAGATATTGTGAGGCCCATTTGTTCTATGGACAGAGTGGAGTTAAAATTTTAAAAATAATAATTTATAAAACTGTTTCTAATTAACTTAATAGTAATACTTGAACATCAATCATTAGGAAAACGCGGTAGCCAACGCTAATATATTTGCCACGTCAAATCGAAGGCTCTGTCAAAGCTGACGTCAAAATTGAATAAAAATTTCCGCGAAAAATAAAGATACAGTAATTTGTATTGCATAATGTTTCATTTTCGTAATATAAGCATTTCTGTTTTTATTTATAATTAATTGTTAAATGCAAAGTGATAAACGTTTAAAATAATATTTAAATAGTACTACTAAAATCGGACTACACAGCTCCGTATTTTTACCCTATATAACCCTATTGCGTTAATTGAAATTCTTTGACTTCATAAATGCAATCTTATTTTATTTTATAATTAAAAAAAGAATATCCCGTATTTTCTATATGAATAATGTTTTTAATTGGGAAAAAAGTAAATTTTTGATATTTCGCAATTTAATTGTTTACAAAGATTGCAATCTTTTTTTTTTTTTTTCGATTTCAGAACTGTGAGATTTACTTTCGGAGAGATTTTTAAAATCTAGTCAATTACTTTCGACTTATGTTTCCTTGCTAGTCAGCACACTTCGATTCTGCACTAAGGTATTTAAAGCTGAAAAAAAAAAAACATCCGAGACAATAATAAATTACTATAAAAATATATATCTTTATGGAGGGGGGTGGGGATATGCAGCTTGAAGCCCTAGAAATAAAATTAATATTTTATAAATGATCTTAATTATCCACGTTAAATGCCGAACTATTCATATTTAACGCATTCACAACACAGTATAAAAAGGTATATCTAATTTAAACCACATGTTAATAACCCACTCCTATCTACACAACAAATCTGTAATCGAGGCAACTTTTATAAGTAAAAAAAAAAGACTCCTCTCCCTGTAAAGGGCTAAACAATGGTATCTAGAGACAAAGCACATTGACTTCATCCTAAAAATGAATTGGGACTCTCTTTCTATCAGTCAGTTCCTGGTATTGAGGTTTTAAAAGACTCGGCTCCCAATGTCAGCTATGTGGTCGCGATGAAGAGAGCTTTGATCATTTGGTCTACTCTTGTCCAGCATTATCTCCAATCAGAGACTTTGTCATTGATAAGGTGGCTCTTGACATCAGAGATGCGCTTTCAGTGAAGAACACCATTAAGAACGGTCTCTATGTGAATGTTAGACTCTTATTTTTCTGACATTCACAATATGGTTGACAAGATGTAAAATAATCTGTAGAATATCAAACAGACCAGTGCTGGACATATTCTTGAAGCTTCTTTTACAGGAAAAGACTAGAGACTGCGCAATGTCTTGATCTTCTGTTTTGTGATACATGGGATAAAGTGGGTTTTCCCAATCTGTGAGATAAGGTATGTGAAGTCACTCTCGAACAAATATTCTAAGGTTTGAATTTATTGTAAATCTTATAGTGAAACTGTATAATATATCAATGCTTTATGTCAATACTGTGAATATGATACCCATGAGCGGTGATTGTTGGTCTTGCATTTAAGTCTAATGTATAGTATAAGACAAGTTATCTTGAATAAAGTTTTTTATTTTAAAAATAAACAAATAAAAAATTGGAAGAAGAAAATAAAACAGGATTGGAGCAAACTATTTTCCCATAATTTAAAATTCCTCTTTGTAATAATCATCAAACTCTGAGATATAGATGTAGGGAATTGGCGTTTATTAAAATATAACTTCAATCAAATATCACATGACATTTGCTTCTCATTACTGTTTCAGCAATCTTTTTTTTTCACGCTTCCATGCCACCTATTGCAAGCTTTAATAACTAATAGATGCCAGATGATAGTGTTTAATAAATCCTGCTAACCTATTTAATATCACTAGAGTACTTTCTAACTTATGGCTTCCATCAGTGAGGAGTTTGGGATCTTGGAACAGTGCAGTTGGACATTTATGATCTAATGCACCTTTTTTTAAATAGTAATCATGATTTGCCTCATTTTTAACTATCAACCTAATTTGGAAAATTATATGTTTTCAATCTAAGCCATCTTGCATGTATAGTTATCTAAATCTGAAACCAGTTCAATATCTATATATTATAGTATACTAGTTTTTTGCTACTATAAGCACTTTTATACTATTGTGTTTTCCTGAAGGTTGCTTACATAACAATGGTGGACAATCCCATAAATCAACCTAGTGTTACTATACATAATGTATAGAAACCACAAATTAACTTTGCTCTTAGGAAAAAGTGGAGAAATCAGGTGAAACCTCATAGATAATTATATGAAATTTTTACTGACAGTTGCCTTTAGCAGGATGATTCAGTTGGTTAGAATGCTACCTGAAAATCTAATATTCAAGAATCTAGGGATCTAGGTTTGATTCCCATGCTAATACTGTCACTGGTCAGGCCAGCAACACCTGAAGAAAGGAGGAGAATAATACCTCGCAAAACATTGTGCATATACTAATTCGTAAGCTGCAGAAAGGAGTTTGCTATTAACTGAAAGGAGACCCTTTGATTCCTCTTGGAGACCTTAAAGAAACCGAGCAGAGCAAATTCCTAATGTCCACTCCATACGTTCTTGTAGTTGCAGCTGTTATTACTATGTGATTAGTCATATAGTATACGAACATGGATAGGCTGCTCACCAACATGCATTCAGCCTGGGTAGTTTATTGGCTTTTTACTTCTGAGTTTAAGATCAAGAAACACCATGGTCTTTCTTCTCAGTGCCTGATAAGGCAGAATGAATGTTTGTGTAAATGATAAATATTTTTCCAATACATATATACAATTATGACAGACAAAAATAAAGCATGGCCCTTATTCCTAGGAGGCTGTAAAGTCACCAACCCAGACAGTGTTTGGTGGCCAAAGGTGGAGGGTGCTAAGAATCCCCTGATTATGGACCCAGGCTGCCATTTGATGACGACTTTTTATTTAGGTACTTACAACTGCAGATCACTTTCAAGTGAAGGAAGATTGCAAGAAGAAGAACTGTCATATTAAATGGGACATTATTGGACTTTGTGAAGTTAGAAGAAAGTGTGAAGAGACAATTGATTTAAAAAGTGGACATATACTCTATTATAAAGACACAAATATTGGAAATACAAGTGGAGTAGGATTCATTATAAATAAAAAATGGAAGAACAATATTGTGGAGATTGATGGTGTATCAGACAGAGTAGCAAGATTAGTTATACAACTTAATAGCAGATACCAAATGCAGATAATTCAGGTTTATGCCCCAACAAGTTCTCATAGTGATGAAGTAGTAAAAGATTTTTATATGAATGTACAAAAGGCTTTTGATCAGAGTAAAACACATTTTAAAATTGTTATGGGAGACTTTAATGCTAGAGTGGTAAGCAAATAAAAATGAAAGTTCTGTAGGTAATTTTGGTTATGGTAATAGAAATGAGAGCGGATGTAAACTTATGGAGTTTGCAGAAAAAGAAAAACTTTATATTATGAATTCTTTTTTTGAGAAAATTGTTAAAAGGAAATGGACATGGAAGCATCCAAATGAAGGTACAGCAGAATTGGATTATATTTTGACTAACAGGAAATACATATTTCAAGATTGTAATGTTCTTAATAAATTTAACACAGGAAGTGATCATCGATTAGTAAGGTGTAAGATACATGTTAATGTAAAACTAGAGAGACAAAAATTATTAAGAAAAACAATATTTACAGTTGATATTCCTAATCTTCAGAAACATTCTAAAGAATTTAAATTAGAACTTACAAATCGGTTTCAAGTATTAGTATATTTTGAACATGATTCAGATTTGAATGAAATTAATATGAAAATAACTGATACACTTTTAAAAACTGCAACAATGATAGCTGGTAGAAAAAAGCAGCAATTGACCAATAAAATTTCTACTGAAACTAGAGAATTTATGAAGAAAAGAAGGAATATGATGATATACAAAAATGATGCATTAAAAAGAACTGAATATCTCAAATTTTGTAAAATAGTGTGGAAAAGAATTGAAAATGATATAAGAAAGTATAACTGTGAATTTGCAAGGAAAGCTGTAGAAGAAAATAAAAGTCCCAAAAATGTAAAACAACATTTTGTTATTGGTAGGAAATTTATATCTGCAATAAGAAAAAAAGATGGAATTATTACAAAAAAGAGAGATGGCATCATGAAATTGGTAGAAGAATGTAAAACAACATTTTGTTATTGGTAGGAAATTTATATCTGCAATAAGAAAAAAAGATGGAATTATTACTAAAAAGAGAGATGACATCATCAAATTGGTAGAAGATTTTTATCAAGAATTATATAGTAATAAAGAACAAGTATCTCCTATATCTATTACATATTCTAAATTGCCCAGAATTTTAAATGAAGAAGTAAGACGTGCAATTAAATGTATGAAAAAAGGAAAGTCTCCAGGTAATGATGGAATTATAATTGATATATTAAAAGAAGCAGGTGAAGAAATAGAATTTTTTTTAGCAAAGTTATATACCAAATGTCTAAATGATAAAGATGTACTGGCTGATTGGAAGAATGCAGTAATAATATTAATATTTAAAAAAGGTGATAAAGAAGATATTAGAAATTACAGACTTATCAGCCTTTTATCAGTTTTATATAAATTTTTTACCAAGATAATTACAACTCGTCTACAGAGAACATTGGATTTCCACCAAACAAGAGTATAAGCTGGATTTAAAAGTGATTTTAGTACAGTAGATCATATCCAGATATTGAGAGAAGTTATAGAAAGGACAAATGAATATGTGTTGTCAAATGAATGTTTTGGATTTGTAGATTACGAAAAGGCATTTGATTCTATAAACATTTCTTCAGTGATTAAAGCATTAGATCATCAAGGTATAGATCCAGGATATTGTCATATTTTAAAGAATATTTATAAAAATGCAACAGCAACAATTAGATTACATAATGATAATGGGGAAGTCAACATTGATAAAGGTGTATGACAAGATGACTCCATATCTCCAAAACTTTTTACAGCAGTGCTGCAAGAAGTATTTTGTGGATTAAAATGGGAAACTAAAGGAGTGAAAGTAAATGGAGATTATTTAAGTCATTTTTATTTCGCAGATGATATAGTTGTTTTTGCAAATAATGCTTCAGAACTGCAGGAAATGTTGCAGAAGTTATCAGATGAAAGTAGGAAAGTAGGACTAAAGATAAATGTTAAAAAGACTAAAGTAATGTTTAAACGATTTGCTCAAAATATGAAAATAAATATTGATTATGATGAATTAGAAGAAGTTAACTCTTACAAATACCTTGGTCAGATTATTAATACAGATGGAAACATAATGAAGGAAATTAATCATAGAATTAAACTTTGTTGGAGTGCTTTTGGTAGAAATAATTTGATACCAAAAGGAAATATACCTATGTGTTTGACAAGGAAGGTTTTTAACAAATGTGTTTTACCAGTTCTTACTTATGGATTTGAGACTTGGACACTTAATAGAAGAGTAATACAGAGACTTCAGACCACTCAAAGAAGTATGGAGAGATGGATGTTGGGAGTAACAAGAAGAGATCAAAAATGCAATATATGGTTAAGAAAACAAACAGGTGTTACTGACCTCATTGAAAAAATTAAAATATTGAAGTGGAGTTGGTCTGGACATATTGCTACAAGAGATAATAGATGGACAATTGAAATTTTAAACTGGATTCCAAGAGATTGCAAAAGATCCAGAAAGAGACCACATGTGAGATGGATGGATGAAATAAGAAAGTGTACAGGGGTGGTGTGGAGAAGAGAAGCTAAAGATTGGAGAAGATAGACTGAACTTTGAGAGACCTTCATCCTGCAGTAGATTAATAATGGTTGTTGTTGTTGATGATGATGAAGCTATTATTAACAGATGCATGTATTTGGAATATTTAAATAAAGTAAAAAATTTCTAAAGACATTCAATATATAAATACAATCTTTATGCTATGATCAGAATTGATATGAAACCAATAAAATATCACATAACTTCAGTTATTTATTGCTGTAAATGTTATTGGTTGCTTCATAGTTTTTTTTATTTCTGTAAACTCTACAAGTTCATTTCCTCTCTCATTTCTATCATTATAATCAAATTTATTCACAGTTTTTTCATCTTTCAATTATTTTTTAATTCTAATATTAATGTCTCCCACATTATTTAGGCTGATCAAAATCATTTTGTACACCCAAACAAAAAAATCTCCTACTACTTCATCATAATAAGGATTTTTTGAGATGCAAACAGAATTATCTGCATTTAGTACTTTACATTAATTTGAATAACTTATTTTGCTGTCTATCAATATACTATCAGTCTCCATAATGCTATTCTTTCATTTTTTATTTATAATGAATCTTACTCTCCTTGTGTTTCCAGTATTTGTGCCTTTATAGTAAAGTATGCCTCCACTTTTTAAATCAATTGTCACTTCACATTTTTTTCTAATTTTTTATAGTTTAATAATGTTCCATTTAATAATAGATAGTTATTCCAATTTGTGCAATTTTCCTTTACGTGAAAATGATCTACAATTGCATTTGAATAAAATATCTTCGAATGATAGTGTGGTTTTCACATTCATGTGATTCATAGCACCCTCTGCCTTAGGCCACTAACTACTGCTTGACTGTAATTTTACAGTCGTGGAAATAAGAGCCCTGATTTAATTTGAACTGTCATGATTGTATATATAAACATCGCATGATCACCATTTCTTATGCTTGCATATAACTGTTATTAAAACAGGCAAAACTCCCTATATGTCATTAGATCCTAAGATCTAGGTGCAGTGTACTCAGATTCAAAGTTCTCACTGATGAAGGCCACAAGCCAGAAACTAGTTTGGGAATATTGGAAGAGTAGGCACTAGCTGGAGATTTTATGCACAAGACTTCTGGCATCCATTGATTACTCTCACTTGCAGGGAATGGCACCACACATAGAGAGTTTTGCCTGTTAACAGTTATATGCAAGCATAAGAAATGGTGATCATGCGATGTTTAATGGCTTAAAACCAATCCTGCCTAATAGGATAGTGGTGGCTATGGTTATTAAAGAACCAAAGACACAAAAATGTATAGGTACTGAACTGAGTTCAGGCCTATATGACTATATAACTAATGGGCTTGAATTGAAAATATTGTAGTGTTGTCAGTTTAAGATCAAAGTTTTGTAGCTAAGTAGAGATAAAAGGTGGCTGCTGGAGGGTTGCATTAGATCCTAAGATTTAAGTGCAGTGCTCTCAGATCCAAAGCTTCTCACTGATGAAGGCCACAAGCCAGAAACTAGTTTGGGGATATTAGATGAGTAGGCACTAGATGGGGATTTTATGCACAAGCCTTCTGGCATCTATTGATTACTCTGGCCTTGCAGGGAGTAGCAATACGTGTAGAGAGTTTTGCCTGTTTTAGATTTTTTTTTTTCAAAAATGAGCTAGGCATAGTCTTATATTTGTCAGCCTCTAAATCTTAAAAAATTTTGCTAGGCATATTTTGATATTTGTCAGTCTCTAAGTTTTGTAGTAGAGCAAGTCTTGATTTAAATGTATTGTTCATTATATGTTTTGGTTGATATTATATTTGTACTCGAGATAGTTCTCTGGTATTCATATTGCATGATTCACTCACTGTCAATGGGAGATGCCCTTGTTCATCTTAATTTTACAGGCAGATGATGAGGTTCAATAGATAATTTTGATTGAATTAATGAAACAGTTTTTTTTTTAATATGGATACCAATGTACAGGATTTGTAAAGATGACATTATTTGTTATGTTCATACCAATTTGTAAATCCATTTCTAAAGAAGTATAATTAAGCAAGACATTATTGTAAAATTGAAAGAAATTGTATTTTTATGTAGAAATAAAATTGAGTGATATTTATGACTAAATTGACTCTATTTTATTCCTAAATGGAGGAGGGGCAAATATAACCCTCATGTTTGGGTTTACAGGCATTGCTTTAATGCGAATATTTTTTTATTATTATGTATAACAAAATACTAAAGGTCATGTATAAAGAATAAATTTTAAAGTGTTTTTAAAATGTTAAAAATAATATTACTATTTTTAATAAAAGAAACATTGCTATAAAAACCAGTCGCAAATGACTGAGGGAAAATAAAAACATTGCTATGAAAACCGACAGACACTTTCTAAAATCATCTGTATTTCAAGAAACGGTGTTAAGAATTGTAACCCACTTTGTTGCCATGTCTTGTACTATATAGGTCAATAAAATTTTATAGGGATTTTTAACTTTATATTGCACATTTCATGTAGTAGAAAAACTCTAAGATGCTTTCCCTGATCTTTCCAGCATTGTAACTGAATATAAAGCTGTAGGCAAAAATATGCCTTAGAAATTAATCTTGATTCTGCCAATCTATTCATCATTATTAAATGCTGAAGAACTATTTGACAGTTATTTGTTATAAAAGGAAAACTAGTCATCTAAAGTGATTACCTCATAGAAATGTACTTGTGTAAATTAATCTGCAAATCTGCCTATTTTAAATGCTCAGAAAAAAATTGCAATGGAAACTCTCATGAAAAAAAGTTGCCTCGGAATGAACCAGAAGAAACTAAAATATTATATCGTCAACAGACATTAAAATATAATGATTAATGGCAAAATTCCCACATTTATGGATATAAAATATATATCTGAGCTCACAAAGATGTTAAAGTAAACCAATTGAACATTCTATAACTATCTTCAAAGAGATTGTAAGTTACAAAGATTTTTTTCTCTCATGCATGATCACCATATAATTATCATTATTATTGTCATTCTTTAATTAAAATTATTATTGCTGCTTAGCATTTTATTGTTTGTCATTTTTCATCTGCACCAAGTTGATTATTTATTTTGTTAATATGATAAATTATTAGATGGAGGGGGGGTAATAATCAGGAAATATAAGTTAATGTGGATGGAAACGTGTTTTTATCCATATTCAATGTGACCATTGTTTGTGACTAGTATCCACTTGTTAATTAAAAATAGTTTGGATGTAGTTACCCCACCTTGTACACAGTCGCCCATTAGTTATCTTTAAATTTTTCTAGATGAAAATTAATTTGCTAAATATTGTCTTTTTATTTCATTTTATGGTTAACTAGATTTATTTCCAATTGTTGAAAGGGCAGTTACTGTATTAATATATATATATTCTAGATAGAAATTTTAAATGCTTTCACTTCCATCATTTATTGGAAAAGCTTGTTTAGAGCTATTACATTCGCAGTACAAGCTTATTAAGTCACATGATGTCTGACTTGATTTTCTTACTATTAAATATATTGTAATATAGTCTGTTTACTTTGGCTCTTGGCTGAAACAGTTGCTCTAGATTAAGTGCTTTCTAATTAAATTCATTTAAATGGATAACTCCACAATTCAAGATTTATATATATATACAGTATCTATAAAGAACACATACAATCATTCTGCCTTCAAAAAAACTCAAATAATATTTCAGTTAAAAACTATTAGGCAACTGAGAAGAAATACCGTGAACTTTCTTTATCTTAAACTCAGAGATAAAAAGCTAATAAACTCACCATGCTGTATTATATTGTTGGTAATAAGGCAATCGTGTGTTTACTATATGAATAGCCATATAGTAATAACAGCTGCAACAATAAAAATATATGGAGTGAACATTAAGAATTTGTTTATCTTACTTTTATTTGGACTTCAAGAAAGAATCAAATGATCTCCTTTTAGTTAATTACAAACTTCTTTATGCAGCCAATATAAAGTAATATTATAATCAAAAAACAATTTTATTCCTATGAAAAGTCAAATTTAGTGGTATTCCATGGCATTCATTTTGTAAATAGACATTTCGTAATTATCTAATCTTCAGATGATTACTTCTGAGTGAATCCATAATGGTTTTTAACTTTCAATTTGTAATTGTTCATTGTTCAACCTTAGCAAATCTTGAAGTTTCGTTTTTTATGAAAATTATTTTCATCAATGAAATTAATAAAAATAAAGTGTGTTCAAATTTGAATGGTTCAAATTTGAAAAATGTTCTATTCAATCCAAATATTACAAGTCTGATGAAAAGAAATAGATCATACATCTCATTAAAGAAAATATTTGAACTCCAAGTTTTTGATAATACATTTTTATATTAAAATATTATTGTGTTTTCAATTTTATTCTCATGGTTTTGTAGTTAAATAGAGATAAAAGATGGCTGCTGGAGGATTGCATTAAATCCTAAGATCTAGGTGCAGTGCTCTCAGATCCAAAGCTCCTCACTGATGAAGGCCACAAGGCAGAAACTAGTTTGGGGTTATTGGATGATTAGGCACTAGATAGGGATTTTATGTACAAGCCTTCTGGCATCCATTGATTACTCTGGCTGGCACTGAGTGGCACTACTATAAGGAGAGTTTTGCCTGTTTTAAATTTAGTAAAAAATAATGCATGTGAAGTCATGGATAATAAAACTGTTTACATAGATGTAAAACATTAACTAATTTTAAACTAGAGTATTATAATGACTTATTTTTAGATCGATGGTAAACTAATAAAAGATCTGACAGCACAAAACAATAGCTAAAAATGAAACCATCCATTAGATAAAATGAAATTGTTTTGATTAAATGGACTTTACATTGATTGTGCAGTTCTAAATTCTGTAAACTTTGCCTAATTGACATTAGTGATTGATATTTTATATTTCATCAGCATTGTAAGTATAAAAGCCTTGAGAAAACTGTTTACTATTGCAAACAGTTTTAAACAGTTAATTATTGCTACAATATTTGCAGGAATACTATTTAAAAACTCTTATTCAAATAACCCCTGAATAGATTTTTACATGATCTTAACACTTTGAAAATGATGAAAAGATTGGAAAGAATATTCAAGGACCAAACAAAATGTAAAAAACTGTTGATCCAATACGATTTCCATTAAAAAAAAGTATATCTAAGATCAATCTGAACATGTTAAACTTTTTACAGGTATTTACGTTTTATGCTGCATGCATAATAATACTATAATTTACAGGCATTCATTTATGCATACATAAATCCGTATTCGTGATGTTAGTTTTATAAACAAAACGTTTTGATTTTGTTTGCTTGTGAAATGGAGGAAATTTTAAAACTTATTTTTAAAAAATCACATTTTTTTAATAAAAAAAGTAAAGACTAAATTAGCACATTGGAAAGTCTTACATATATTTTAGGTAAAATTATATTTTAAAAATATTTAATTAAGCTGTCTATTTGTTATACAACTTCTTTACAAAGAATATCTAGAGTCATTACTGTCTGAATACTACCGTATATTGACTAAAAATGTGTAGTAATATAAATAAAGATACGTGTGTGTGTGTGTGAGTAAAACAAGTCTATATAAAAGACATTAAAAGTCATTCTAGAAATAATTAAAAGGTATAATAAGTTAAGTTATGCTAATTCCAAAATGACTTGGATATGCTAATTTGTATAAAGATAATAATGAAACTGTTTTATACAAGCATTCCATTTATCTTCAGCCATAATTCATTTCGAGAATGGCACTTCAGTTACAGGGACAAAATAAATAAATTTAAAGTATGAGGCAATGCAGGAAGCAAATCTGAAATTTAATATAATAGTAAATTTAATAAATGAGTAATAACATAATTATATGAATTTGTTATTTATTAATTAAATATTTTTTTTAGCATATGGTTACAAACATGGGACATCTTTCCAATATTATAATCATTAACAATAGTTTAAAATAAGTATATATCAAATCGATGTCACACATAAGTGAATAGATTAAAATAATGTTCATAAATGATTATTTATGAGTACTTCAGCTAGCTTTAAATAGATCATATCTTATTAATTAATTTATATATTTTAAATATAGTACTTTTATGATATAATTACTGCTATAGAATTTATCCTTTCAACAATCTTAATAATGTCCATAGCAAATTTATCTTAAGAGTTAAAATTTTAAACTTTTTTTAAATAAATTTTTTAGCTTTTATGGTTTGTTAGATTTAATACTGATTTTCTAAGAATGATTTAACAAAATAATTATTTACTTATAGGAATATGGATTTTTTGAAATTTCTTTCTGTAGCTTTAGCTAAGGGAAAAGACTAGTCATATTCACTGATTATCATCTCATATTGATATCTAAGATAGTTTGAGATTCAAAAGTTCAGGCAAGGTATTAATTCAAAGATGTTTTATCTGCTCATCTGGAAATTTTTGGTCAACCGAATCAACTGTTGTGTTGTTTAATTCATCTAGTGTCCTTTGTTACCAATTTTTATTTCTCTTCTTCTAATGTACAGTTCAACTATTGGAACACATATAGATTTTACAAATCATTTTTGCAATAATGTTTTTAATTAAAGGGGTTTGAATACTGACTTTCAAGTTCCCTTCAGTTATCCATTCTATCTTAAATAACATACATATGACCACATAGACGTGAAAAAGATAAATGATCTCCAATATATGTATTTTGTGCTGAACCAGCACCCATCAGATTCAGATCATCATCTACCATACATATATATAATCAATGCTCAGTTTATATTAAGATAGCATGTCTTCAGTATATTTTAATGTACTTGTATTTAAATTTAGATATATTAAACAACCTCCGCACTTCCACATTCTTTTTTAAATTCATATAAATAAAGATACACTAAAAGACAAATGACCCCCAAGAGGCATTTCATGCTGAACCAGCACTCATCAGTTGGCCCAAGTAACAATCTCTCATATGTATCTCTATTATATGAAGAGTATTTATCTATAGTAAATTGTTACATTTTTATTTACAACTGTCAAAATCACTTCATTCACAACTTTGACACCATCCACCTCAGATAAATACAATAATGATTATTACTAATCATTTATTAAACTAAAGATTATCTCCAGCACAGATGTAAACTTTAAATCTCACTTAAAGGTTAATATATCTGATTTTTAATATATTTTTTAAAATATATAGACATATAGAGTTGTTCACCTTTCTCTTTCCCATGTGTAATATCTTTATAGATATGTTAAACAACCTCCATAATTCCACATTCTTTTTAAATTCATATAAATAAAGATATAATAAAAGACAAATGACACCGAAAATGCATTTTATGCTGAACTAACACTCATCAGTTGACCCAGGTCACAATCTCTCATATATACCTCTATTATATGAAGAGTATTTATCTACATTGTTATCTTTTTATTTACAACTGGAAAACTCAATCCACTCACAACTTTGACACCATCCACTTCAGATAAATACAATAATGATTATTATTAATCATTTATTAAATTAGAGATTATCTCTAGCACAGATATAACTTTAAATCTTAGTTAAAGATTAATATATGTTTTTTTAAAAAAAACATACCATGGAGTTATTCACGTTTCTCTTCCCACGTGTAATAAATATCTTTTATTTAAATAATGCTTTTATTTTTTTAGGGATTTATTCCTGTTGATTGTAAATACTTTAAATAGCTGATTAGTTTGACAGCAAAATAATACTTTTTTTCCTTTTTACATTTATAATTTTAATATAAAAATAGAAAACTTTTTTTTTTATTAATTTATATGATAGGAAGGAAACATTCTTTTAAACATAGAACACATTTGTAACTAAATATTTAAATTAGAGAATAGTTTTCAAATAAAAAGTTTTAAAAAAACATTTTATAATGCTGATTTTAGAATATATATTAAACAATAAGTTATTGTTTAAAATCAGCTAATTTAGTTTTATTAAGTCAATTAAAATTCATAGCTTCAAAATTTAATTAATCAAAGAAATTAAGATAACAAATCTCATACCTATATATGTATATGCATGTGTATTTTTATGTGTTCTATATATATATATTGTAACCGGACCGCCATACAACCGTTTTATTACCTCAGTTGTAACAATTTTCTGATGAGCATGCTGTAGGAAGGAACTATCAATTGATATTCCTAATGCAGATGTTAATGGCACCTACAACAATATTTCCTGCTCATCAGAGGATGTAGTATAATAGAGACTGGGAACATCTAAACATTTATATGTTTGGTTTTCCAAACAGCGCCATTAGAGTTCTGTCTTACTACAACCTGACTGGCCTTGGTCTAGCTATGTCAGACGTAGCTCAGAGAACATGAGATTCTCATGAACCAGTGCCATAATTGGTGGGTGATGTGATAGATAAACAAAATAGAATTGGATAACTGGACAACCAATTTAATTTTTAGTAACAAAAAAATTTATTAGATAACAATTAATTTGCAATTTCAACAATAGTTCATTAATTCCTCTATGAGAATAAACTTGTAAACATTCTGGTTTAGTAATAATTCATTTTGAATTCATTTAATAGTTCATTTTGAATTCACTTGAGAGGAGAAAATTATGAATATCCTAATTCAATGATATTTCATTAATTCTTTTATGGGAAAAAGCTTGGGATTATTCTGGTTTAACAATAATTCATTCCGAATTCATTTAATAGTTCATTTTGACTTCACTTGAGAGAAGAAAATTATGAATATCCTAATTCAATGATAGTTCATTAATTCTTTTATGGGAAAAAGCTTGGGATTATTCTGGTTTAACAATAATTCATTCCGAATTCATTTAATAGTTCATTTTGACTTCACTTAAGAGAAGAAAATTATGAATATCCTAATTCAATGATAGTTCATTAATTCTTTTATGGGAAAAAGCTTGGGATTATTCTGGTTTAACAATAATTCATTCCGAATTCATTTAATAGTTCATTTTGACTTCACTTGAGAGAAGAAAGTTATGAATATCCTAATTCAATGATAGTTCATTAATTCCTTTGTGAGAAGAAATTTGGTAGTAATTAAACATTTATGATTTATATAACATTTCGTTATCTTATCATTTGATAATTAAAACATTCACACTCTAGCCAAGTATGGAAGTATATTTTTACACATAATCTTTGTGACATTATAGTAAATTTAGAAGCAGATAAGTATTTATGATTTATAGAGTATCTTATCATTTGATAATTGAGGCATTTATATTTTCGCCAAATGTAGAAGCATATCCTCACACATAAACTTTATTACATTACAATGAGTTTAAAAGCAGTTAAATATTTATGATTTATAGAGTATTTATCATTTGATAATTGAGGCATTTATATTTTAGCCAAATGTAGGAGTATATTCTTACACATAAACTTTATTACATTACAATGAGTTTAAAAGCAGTTAAATACTTATGATTTATTGAACAAATTCTACGCAATTAGTTCGAAAATTCACTTTGTAATATTTGATTATTATGTTTTAGCATTTTATAAAAATTACCTTCCAGTTTTACGGTCCACTTTATTCAAACGAAGGCGGGTTATTTTATTAATGGAAAGTCATGCACAGCGTGGAGAGAGTGAAGCTCTTAATTTATTCCAGTTTCATTATAATTTCTCTAGTAAAACTTTTTATTTTTATTTTCACGTTTTGTTAAAGCCCTCTGTGTAAGACGATAGAGAGAAAAAAAAATTTCTTCTTTCTTCAACGACGTGTCTAATTTGAATACTGCCTCAGTTTAACTCAAGTATCTTTTCCTTTTTTCTTTTTAATGATTGGATGATTAATTTCTCTTTTTTTTTTTATTGAGACAGATAAAAAAAATAAAATAAGACGATATAACATTTTATTTAAATCCATCAATACCAAAAATCAAAAATATGATTTTATTTCTCATTTTTAACGAATCACAACTTTATTGCGTTTCCAATTAGACTGAATCACGCTAGACATTATTGAATGGGGGGAATCTTTTGCATAAATATATGAAAGAGAGTATATCTGTCACAATATATACTTTGGTCAGATTATTAATACAGATGGAAACATAATGGATGAAATTAATCATAGAAATTAACTTGGTGAGTGCTTTTGGTAGAAATAACTTGATACTAAAAGAAAATATTGAAAAAGAAGGTTTTTAATAAATGTGCTTTACCAGTTCTTACTTATGGATCTGAGACTTGGACATTTAATAGAAGAGCAATACAGAAACTTCAGACCACTCAAAGAAATATGGAGAGGTGCATATTGGGAGTAACAAGAAGAGATCGAATGAGTAAGAGAACTGATCTCATTGAAAAAATTAAAAGACTGAAGTGGAGCTGGGCTGGAAATATTGCTAGAATAGATGATAATAGATGGACAATTAAAATCTTAACCTGGATTCCAAGAGATTGTAAAAGACCCAGAAAGAAACCACATGTGAGATGAATGGATGAAATAAGACGGTGTGATGTGGAGAAGAGAAGCTAAAGATCGGAGATGGATTGAAGTTGGAGACCTTCACCCTGCAGTGGATTGATAATGGTTGATGATGATGATGATGATGATATATGTACCAAATGAATTTAAACAGAATACATTTACATTTTTTTGAATTATGGAAACATATGTTGATGTGGGGTATATGAATGATCTGTATTCAAAAAAAAGCTCTAGAGTACTTTATAATTTTATTTATGAAAAAAAAAAATAGAGAAGAACATTAATAATTTTTATTAGTCATTCATTAGACTATCCACTTAATGAATAATATTTCTGTAGCGTAATTTTCACTACACCACTCTCATACAAGGTAAGGACTGATTTCTATCTGTTTTAACACCTTGTAGAGGGTGTAATCATAAACATATGACCAAAGATGTGAAAAAGATGTTTGATTTCCAAGATGCATATTTTGTTCTAAGCTAGCACTCATCAGCCTAAATCACAATCTTGTACACATATCTTTTTCATTGTCCAATATATAGAGATAGCCAATTACTACACTTTAATGGATAAGTGTCAAATTTACTGCCATCACAACTTTGGTACAAACCACTTAATGGGCGTATGGTAATCATTTTTATTAGTCATTCATTAGATAGAGTACCATCCTAATATAGTGTGATGTTATTTTTTCCTTTGCTTTTTTGGATAATACTCCTTTTCTCTTTCTTTATTTTACACACCCCCCCCACAAATAAAAAGGAGGAAATTCCTCTAAAATTAAAAAATAATTATATTATAAATATTTTTAATAAAAATTTATTTATTTAAAAAAAAAAAAATAATAAAAAAATAAAAAATATTTTTTATATTATGTTGAGTTGTTAGTTTTTTTATGTTTTAGGGGGAAAAAAGATAAATAATAAAAAAAAAAAATATAAAAATCAACCAAGATATTTAGTATAATATTTCACATATTAATACAGTAATTTTTATACTTATGGAATGGAGAAAAAAATATCTAATTATGTGTATAAAAATAAAACAGGCAACATTTTTCATATAGCAGTGCTGTTCAGTGCAAGCCAGAGTAATCAATGAATGCCAGAAGGCTTGTGTATGGAGATTTTTGCTTGTTTTAATAACAGTTACGAGCAAGCATAAGAAATGGTGATCATGTGAAGTTTAGGATGTAAAAATAAACTATTGTTTAGGGTATAAAAATAAACTATCAGATTACAATCTTTTGATTAAGAATAACTTAAAAATGGTAAGGAAAGCAACAGAAAAAAAAAGTCTTAAAAGTGTAAAACAACATCTTAATATTAGTAGAAGTTATTTCTGCAATAAAAAAATAAAAAATGTAATCATTACTAAAAAAAGAGATATGAAATATGTGGAAACATTCTATAATGAATTATATAGTAATAAAGAACAACAAATTGGTGGTCGAGAGGTCAGCGTGACTGCCTTGCGCTTGCAGGCAGTTGCCCGGGTTGCGGGTTCGTGTCCCGGCCGATGCTATGACACTTAATAAAAAAGGATTTTCTGCAGTTATTATATCTTCTAAATAGCCCAGCATTCTAAATGAAGTAAGTCACACAATTAATTCAATCAAGGGAAAATTTCCAGGAAGTGGTGTAATTATTATTGGCATTTCAAAAGAAGTAGGTAGAAACAATTGTTAGCAAAGATATATACCAAATGTCTAAATGATAAAGATGAATCAGATGCTTAGAAGAAATGCAATAGTAATATTGGTATTTAAGAAAGGTGATTTAAAAACTATCAATATTCTATCAGTTTTATACAAAATCTATACCAAGATAATTACAACTTATCTATAATGAACTTTGGATTCTAATTAGCCAAAAAAACATGCAAGAACTTTATCGAAGATATCATACAATGGGGTAAAATTATTCACTGCACATGTGTGGAAATCAACGCACACAAGCAGAAGCTTATTTGGAGAATTTAGAGACTTTTAAAGAAATTTCTGATTATTTACTATTTCTTCTTTTTTCTAATTCATTATTTGACTTTAATCAAAATGTATTCTAGAATATTTAAATGTACCTTGATATATAATAAGGAACATAGCCAGACCTAGTATATTTTTTGATTTTACTAACTGCAGTTTGACAAATAATATCTGGAATAAATCAATCTTTACTTTTTATTTCAATTTTTTTATATAATTGAAAATTTTAATTTTGTTATATATTCAATGCTAACACTCATCATAATAAATATTTAAAATAATATTTTTAATTATTTTTCCATATTTTTCTATAATAAATATTTATGTGCTAATTTATAAATGTTAATTACAAGAAAAAAAACATTTTATTGCTTATCTTAAATGAAAATAATACAAATTCATTTGCACTGAAGAGAATTGTGAATGGATAAATGCATCACTCTCAAATAACTACTGACGCTGCCACAGCAAGCGGCTCCAATGGTGTTAATTATAGCATTAATAATAAATAAATCTAGCAGGATGCTGAAATTTACCAATGTTGCTGATGTTGTTATAATTGGCAATATCTTTGATTAGAATCTCAATGAACATCACATGATCACCATTTTTTATGCTTGCTTAGAATCTCAATGAATATCACATGATCACCATTTCTTATGCTTGCTTAGAATCTCAATGAACATCACATGATCACCATTTCTTATGCTTGCTTAGAATCTCAATAAACATCACATGATCATCATTTCTTATGCTTGCTTAGAATCTCCATGAACATCACATGATCACCATTTCTTATGCTTTAGAATCTCAATGAACATCACATGATCATCAGTTCTCATGCTTGCTTAGAATCTCAATGAACACCACATGATCACCATTTTTTATGCTTGCTTTAGAATCTCAATGAACATCACATGATCACCATTTCTTATGCCTGCTTAGAATCTCAATGAACATCACATGATTACCATTTCTTATGCTTGCTTATAACTGTAAAACTTTTGGCATCCTTTGACTACTCTAGCTTGTTGTGTGGCAACACGTACAGTGAGTTTTTTGCCTGTTTTAGAATCTCAAGCATCAGTTAAAATAATTACTTTTAAAAACAGTTTAATTAGTCCTATTTACATAATAATAATTATGAAAAATATTGAATGATTGGTATATTATTGATGTCACATGACTTATATATAGCTTGTACTTACAAATATGTAAAATTAAGAGCATGCTAATGAGCTCTAAACAAGATTTTTTTATTTTTATTATTGATGATATTTTAAAGCACTTTTTTTCTGGGGATGCTGCAGTGCCACAGTGCTTATGTACCAATGACCACCGATTTTTAAGTCCACCACTCTACCACCGCATTAAATTGCACGGCCCTGCCCATTGCTAAAGTTGCAATGTCATTTGAATATTTTACAACATAAAAACGTTAAAAAGAATTAATCACACTTCCAAAATCTAAACCTTCATATAAATTTTAAACTTGTAATCACAGTTATAAAAATAATTTGTAACACAATGAATTAATTATCATTGAAGGAAGAAAGTTGCAAAATTCATGAACTATGTAATGCTCTACTGGGAATAAGTCTAACAAATCTGTCAGATAATATTAAAAACAATTAAAAAAATAAATAAATAAAAGTACAATGTATATACTTAAGCTTGATGTAATTAGAGGGGATTTGAACTCAGACTTTTAAGTTCACTTCAATCATCCACTCCATCTTATACAACCAACCCTCATGACCACATACATGTGAAAAACCTTAAGTGATCTCCAACATATGCATTTCTTACTGCCCCAGCACTCATCAGTTGGTCCAGATCATCATCTCCCACAAAATCTGAGTTCCAATTCCCTCTAATTAAATCAAAATAAAACATGCATGTAATGCCTATTTTGAAAATTTCACTTTGTGTACCTTTTGAACATTGGCAAGATCTCAACCTAAATCAGACATGAGGTAAACTGTCACAGATCAGCTAGAAATATCACCTTATTTATTCACAAGGCAAGATATCATAGTACATCTGGAATTGATAGGTAAACATAGAAGGTACCTGAAGTCCTTAACCTGAAGTCCTTTACCTAATAGTTGCACAACAAATAAATACTATACTAAGCCAATAGCATCAGGTGAAGGTTTATCAGTTGTACACATTATAAATATGCATTTGTATATTTGTTTTAATTAATAAATATTTAATCATATTTTGCAAGTCTGTGTTTATCATAATCATGCACAAAAAACACATTATCACGATCATGACAAGATATTATTCTCTTAAGTAATAAAAATTGACAGCTATTATTATTAGTGCATTAATATAAATAAAATAAAAAACTGAATACAAGTGGTTGCTGATTAACTATAAGAAAGAGTCAGAAAGAATTTTTTTTTCGTCATAGCAGAGAAAAAATCAATATGACAACAAATTGTTCATTAGAAGAGTTTCATTCATCTGTAGTGGTCTGTGTTTTCCACCAGAAGAGGGGGAACCCATTTAACTATGGTCAGACTTATGGTCCTCAGGTAGAATGCTGAGGTAGAATGCTGAGAATGATATGATGAAGTAACTAACGAATAATCATGCCCCCTTCCAATGAATTAACTCAATGTTTATACTTTAAATCCAGACAAGATTTAGGCTAATTCATCCATACCCCATCCCTCTTTCAGATTCCACACATATGTCTCAGAATTTAAACATATGGACAATGTTGCATTCAGCTCTCTTCAGCAATGAATTTATATTTTAGATAGAAATTATAGTACATTTATATGGGTTACAATTTATTAGAAGACTCTTTTAATCATATTACAGTATTATAATGTGTAAGATGTGTGTGTTCACATATGTAGGGTGATGAATTGATGAGCATGAAATAACTTTGATAAATTAGAGACCATTTAATGAGAATCAAATTAACAATGTTTATTTACAAACACAATAGAAATTGAAAAACTCATCTAACAAAAAAAAAAAATTATATACAGGTGTGTGTGTGTATCAAATATGTATCCCTATCATATTAACAATTAATTATATTCATTACACCAACCTTTCCCAAGACAGACATACATGAACAGACACACATTATATACAAAGTAAGTAAACATAATAAAATAAAGAAAAAAAATCATTAATTCAATATTACAGTGATTATGAAGCTAATTAACTAATTTAATAAAAATATATTAAGATTTATTCAGTAACTTCTTGATTTAATTTCAACTGTAGTGTTTTTCTCTACTTGGAAGACCCCCCTCCTTTTAACTATACACAAGTTTAATAAAAAAGACCATTCACACAAGGAAGTTAGTCATTTTCATACTGAATAAACAAATATAAACAATGGTTAGTGAAGAAAAAAATAAACAATGTAAATTTTGTCTTGTAGCAAGTGTTTTTTAATATGGAATAGTAATAAGTAGAATCTTAGTTTTATTTTTTATTGTAGTAAGGATTCTATTAGTAATCATACTTAATGTTATGTCTCTATGAAGGCAGGTTACCTAGACTTTAATTAATGAAATAAAATAAAAAATATTCTAGCTTAACAACCTTCTTCACCACATTTTCCTGACTTTAGCTACAATGGACTCTTCCAAGTTACAGAAATTTTGATTCCCAAGTATGAAAGTCAAATAAAAAACTACAATGGACTCTTCCAAGTTACATAAATTTTGATTCCCAAGTATGAAAGTCAAATAAAAAACTACAATGGATTCTTCCAAGTTACAGAAATTTTGATTCCCAAGTATGAAAGTCAAATAAAAAATTACAGAATGCTACAAACATCCACAAAATTTAAAAAAAATATATCATCCATCAAATTAATATTTTCTTCAAGATAATTGTTGTAAGATTAATGAATTAGGCAACTAATTACTCTGATATCAGTCAAGCTATAACTGCAAATCATGCATTCCTGCAGAGCGTCCTCAATTTGGAATCATGTTATTTTCATCTGTTGTTCTTCTTTCTGTATCCATCTGGATGATTTAGATGAGGTATTTAAAGTTTTGGTAGGTGTTACACACATGAATACTAATCCACCACACTTTTTATGGTCAGGACTGACAATAATTGGCCATACAACACTAATGAATTAGCCAGAAAACATCATTTTGCAGCATACAAATAGTTAAAAATCTTCTTAATTCAGTGTTATTATTAAATTACTTTTATAATAATAGAATTATTCCATCATATATAAATATTTACTCTGATGACATTCTGAAGAGTAGTGCAATCTTTTTTATTTTATTTGTCTATTTAAATCAATTCTATTACTTCTTCCAAATGCTTGAATTTATTAAAATTGTTTTTGTTTAAATATTGGCTATAGTTTATTGCAATTTATTTTACAACAATCCAACAAATAATTTGAAGTGTTCAAATAGGCCATCCATTTTCTTTAAGATTCAGGCATTTGATTTTCCGATGTTTTAATATAGCTTTTGCCTTATTTTAAAATAGTAAACAGATGTCAAAAATGAATTAGGTTTGCTTTTATACAGCCCTTGGTTTCATTGTCCAGTATACTAGCATATTATTTCCTTTTCTAATACTGTGTAAATTCTATTGTTGAATGTTTTACATTAATTATAAGCAAAATAAAATTTATGTAGCAAAATTATGCTTTCATCTTTGGTATTTTGTTACCTAGTCAATGGTTTGACATTATGTTATTACCATGCTTACTTAATCCAAGTCTTTTAAAATGATGTCCAATACACTAATATCAACATCATTGTTCACAAAAATATATATTAGATATCATCTTAATAGATTATTAAAATTGTTTTTTTTCATGCTTACTTAATCCAAGTCTTTTAAAATGATGTCCAATACACTGATATCAACATCATTGTTCACAAAAATATACATTAGATATCATCTCCTTAATAGATTATTAAAATTGTTTTTTTTCATGTGTCATAGCATTAACTGGGAAGTGAACCTGCTAACCTGGGACAACTACTTGTAAAGCAGCTGTCGCTGACCTCTCTATCACCAATGCTTGACTAGTAAAATTGATTTATCTTGATACTTTTTTAATATAGCTAAAATACATATTTTTTGCATCTGCATAAATATAGATGTGGATTTAATTACTATATAAGTGAAAATATATGCACAGTTGCTTATTAACTAAATTTATATTAAAAATGAGCTGGATTTGGTAGGGAGGGTGATGAAGGTTACATGGTAAGCTACCCTTACAATTCCCCTACACTTACAGGGTTAAAATTTTAAGTTATTATTTAAAACTTTGACAATTATTTAGAGTACATTTCTTTGTTTTAGCATTGGAATGTGTGTGGAAAAGAAGTGTTATAAAACCTATTTATTCTAATTTGAATTTTTTCTGACTATACTACTTTCCAATTTCTTGCTTCATAACTTGTGTCCTTGTAAAATGAGATTTACATATGGGTTTTATTATTATTACTATTATTATGATTGCCTGGTAAGAGGTCAACCAGTAATGTGTCCATTGTAAGTGGCACATAGGCAGACTTGTCAAACTTGTTAGTCTTTTACCCTTCCCTTTTTTAGGTTTATTGGGGTCTCCATATGGAATAACTAAATGATGGTAAGTTCATCATTCTTTACAAATCATCTCCTGTCTTGGTTGACTCTAAACCATGCCAGTAATTGCTTTTACAATTATCTGGGTCTACTCTCATTTTCTGACCCTATTCTTTTTTCATCTCTCTCCTAACTCTGATTGAAACTTATGCTTATTTTTTCTTGCTTGTCAATCAAACATACCTATGCAGTTGTCACTCTGTTTGACCAAAATATTTTAAACTGCATGCATTATATACTCCTTTCATTTCTCCATTTACTTTTATCCAAAATGCATTTGGAGTGGATTGTTTCAAAATAATGAAAAGTCCCTCATATTACTTATAAAACTTTTGGCATTTCCCTTCTAATGGTTTGCTTACATGGAATGTTTTAATGAACACTGTCTCTACTTTAAAATTGTAAAAATTTCCTTTTTTGTGTTTATTTCTCCTCTTAGCTCTGTTTTCTAGTTGCACACATGCTTTTAATAGATCCTTTTCTAAATCAAATTTAGTACATCTAATTGGGGTTTGATATTTGTAAAATAATATGTGAACAGGTTGTTTGAAATGTAGTCTAAAAGGGGTGAATCCAGTCAATTCATTTTGCTCCAAGTAATTGACTTTGGGGTAGGTTCTCTAAATCATTCTCTACATTACTATTAGCCATAAAATTGACATTTGTAATGTATGTATACCCTACTGACAAATGATTCTGTTCTGATCTACATGGGTTTCAACTAAGTACATCAACCATGACATTCTTGAATGCCTTACAGTATATGTATGGTGTAACTGAATTCCTGTACAACAGCAAGCTCCATCTGACCAGATGACTATTAGTCAGGTAACTATGATTTAGGAATTTGAGGCTTTTGTGGTCTGTGATCACTATACCTCTGATTCAAGTAGCATCTGTCAAAACTTTTGGAAGGCACACACTATTTCCAGTGCTTCCTTCTTGGTAACCATGTAATTTATTTCTGGAGACTTTAGGAGTTGGCTTATAAAATAGAAGACACCAGGTTTGCTATCCTGGGATAATGTTACTCCTAATCCAAAACCACTATTATCTGTTTGGACAAACATGGTTTATTAAAATTAGATAAGGCTAACATGGTTTGCTCTAAGAACCCTGTTTCAATATTTTCAAATGCCCTGTCCTGTTCCTTGGTCCAGTTCCATCATTTATCCTTTCTGATTAGTTTTAACAATGGTTTCATGTGGTCTCAGAACTTCTGGTAGAAATTATTGTAAAAGTTGCACAGGCCTAAAAATAATCAAATTTGTTTTTATTGGATGGTTTAGGAAAGTTTTGAATGGCACTGACCTTCTCTGGATGAGATCTTATTCTATTGCAACCTATGATATCACCTAGGAAGACTACCTGGTTGAAAACTAGGGTACTTTTTTTCTTTCGGATGTCAATATTCAAAAAACATAGATGTCAAAGGTGTTCTTCAATTGAGGCAGATGCAATTATTACATCATTCACCTAGTCACAATCTGCTGAACCTCAGAAGGTAGAGTCTTATCTAAACACTGTATCAAACCAGCATCACTATTTATCAATCCAAAAGGTATCCCATTAATCTGATATATAAAACCTTTATATTGGAAGGCAGTGTATTAATGATCCTCTGGGTGGAGTTCAATCTGCTGACAGCTGGATGTTAGATCAAAAGTGGAAAGTACCTTATTTCCAAATCTCATGATTAATTCATGTTTTGGGTGGTGTAATGTTGCTGTCTAGAACAGTAATTTTGTTTAGTTACCTGGCATCCAAACAAAATCTCATCAACACAGCTTTCTTCTTCACAGTTACAACTGTATTACATTAAAGTGAAGAACATTTGGAAATAATCCCCAATCCAGCATTTTATTAATTTGTTTCCATATTTCTTCATGATATTGGTATGGAATAGGGTACAATTTGGATGAAATGGTTTATCTTGTTTTAACCTAATTCTCTGTTTAAATCCATGTATCATTCCTGGTATCTCCAGAAAAATCAGCTAAATTTATTAATAACAGATTGTAATTTCAATGCATCATCACTCCCAAGCAAGTTGGACTCTGTGATTTTACTGTCCATGTGCTTCTGGAATGTTGGATATAATACAGTCAACTTCAGGAAAATCATATCTTGGAAGCAATGTCATCATCACAATTTCATCATCTATCTTGACTGTCTCATCAAAGAAATCAACAAAAATGCATATGTTCAAGTGTAGGAAGCCTGCCCCTAGAATAATGTCATGTATTAAGCCATTCAGTATTAAAAACCAAATAGATGATTGTTTGATCTACTTTGATCTTGACCCAGATTTGCTGTTGTGCTAGTTTAGCTTTCCTGCTGTTAGCCATGGTAACCTGAATGGATTTCGGTGGTAAGGTCTTAATGTTGGAATTTTTGATCAGAATCTCATGATAGAATTTGTCTTACACCACTCTGGCTACAAGAATCTGACAGTGCTTTAAGGAGTAAGCTCTCAAACAAAACCTCTATCATGGGGCAGCTGCAAAGCAATCTTGGTCACTTTATCCTTCCATGAACACATATTAGGGATCTTCAAACAAGAATCTGGTTCTTGTTTCTCAGGGTTATTTGGGTATCTTGAGGTGAGAAATCTAACTACAAATACCTTTTTAGTTTGCTTTTTTCTGGACTGTGGGTATATAATTCTGCACCCTGGTTTCAGGTATTTCTCTGGACTAGATGGGCTTATTATTAATTTGTCAATACTTATCTGATTTCTTTTGGGTGATCATGAGTATGGAGGGTTTCATTGTAAGGATTTTCCCTTATAATAATTGACATCATTGTTATTTTTTATTTTCTTGCAGAATATTGCATTAACAATGGCCTTCTCTTTCTTTTTCAGGTGCTATTGATTATAAATTGGTATTATTCATAGGGCCTCTTGCCTATCCTAAGGTAATCATTGAAGGTGGATGGGGCTTGGAATTAATTACTCCCACCACATGAATGCATCATGTTGAAAGTGACTATATGCTATGATCACCTCTTCTCCCTCTGATAAGTTTCAATTCACTGTAAAGTTGAGTTTTCTAAGGTGCTCTATGGGGACTCCATTGGTGGCTCCCTTAAATATTTTTAGCCTCATAAACTGGTTAATTGTGATGAGGTGCACTGGATAGCTCTGCATCCTATTCACCTCTAGCGTGGTTATCTGCATGGTTAGCACCTGGTTTCAGGGTTTTCTGATATACATTCAGAAGTAACCATCTAAATTAAAATGAAGGGAGTAATTTTCCCTTTTGGGCTACATATGATGTGAGAGAGTGGGTTCCTGACATGGCACTCTCTACCTCTAAGGGGCCTTGAGGGTAACCTCCAAGTGATTTTGCCGATCACTCCAATTTGCCTGTCTTTCTGGCTTATTGAACCAATCCATGTTTGCCTAATTTCCATTTTTCCTATCCCTCTGGTTTATTTAACCAATCCCTATTTGACATTTCCATTTTCCCTATTCTTTTTGTTTATTGAACCAATCCCTGTTTTCCGAATTTCCATGGATTGTGTCCTTTGACACAGTTGATACTCAATCATTACCATTCTTTGGTTGAGAGCCCCATTTAACTTGTCAATTCAGTCCTATGTTGTGGCTGTGCTATGGTTCTGTCTAGGATGGGTTCAGTTACTGTCAAGACTATCTTGTTCTTGTTGTTTGAGATAATGATCAAGGGCTTTTAGCATCTTATCTTGTGATTCTGCTTTGAGGCTTTGTGCTATGGAGAGTTGGACCATCCTCACATGTGCATCTTGTAACTCCCTTTGGAACTTGTCTTATAACTTCTTCTGGTCTGCATGCATTTCATCTTTGAAAACCTCTTGATTTTTGTGCATTTAGTTGCACTGGACATTTAATTGTCATGTGATGCTATCTTTGAATTCTCCAAGTGCTGTTGACATTTTAAATTCTTCACATTAATTTCATTCTTTAGAAATAGGTAAATTATTTACTTCATTGGATAATAACATACAGTACATATATGTGCATAACAAACAGACAATGAGTGCAATTATAAATTTAGCTAAGCACTTTTGAAAAACTTTGTTCTCATAATCGTAGCTACTAATAGAATGTAAAAACTATGTTTGTTAGTGTTTTATGCAAATTAATGCAAATTGCTTACAGCTGCCATTTCTGGAAAAGAGCAAAACAGACCTCCCTTCTATTTATGGCCTCGGGGTCCTTGGCTATGTGGAATGCCTCTCTAATTTTGCATTTATGGTAACGTCTTTCAACACACACATAATGCTAGCATTGGCTGGTTAGCAAGCCTAGAATACTTATCCTGTATATTTAACCACTATTCAAATGCCTCACTAACAAACTATCCAATGACTTCACAATCACATTTCATGCCCCGCTAATACTAACAGACTCATCAATAATGCAAAAGATAAGATCACTTCACATATACCCCACAAATTGTGTATAAGATCACTTACCCACAAAATAACTGCCAAGTGATATATTAAGGGAAACTAAACCCAACATCAGTAATACAGTTGCTCAGCATAAATACATTTATCACAAAACTAAAAACATACAAGAAGGCAACTCCATTTTTGCTGAACATGAAATAACAACAGGCCACATATTTGAGCCAGTGAGTGCCAGCATTGTGTGTGTTGAGAGACTCAACACTAAATGCAATATTAGAGAGGCATTCCACTTAGCCAAGGACCTCAAGGCCATCAATAGTAGGAAGCCTGTTTTGCTCTTTCCCAGAAATGTCAGTTGTAAGCAATTTGCATTAATTTGCATAAAAAACAACAAAATGGTTTTTTTACAATTAGTAGCTATGATTATCAGAGCAAAGTTTCTCAAAAGCACTTAGCGAAATTTAAATTGCACTTTTAATTCTAAGATAAGACTAGTTTCATTGTCTGTACATTATGCACATATATGTACTGCATGTTATTATACACTGAAGTAATTAATTTACCTATTTCAAAATAATGAACAACTATGCATGTAATCAGCAACTTCCACATACTGGAATATCAATTTGCACATTCTTGCAAAGAATTGAATTTTTAAGCAAGTGTTCAGAACACAAAATTACACCTAACTGCCACATAGTATGTAAAACAGAACCATCTTCAACTACAACAAAATTAGGTTGTCATCTGATCCTTCATGTCAGCCGCTAGAGGCACGATTTCTAACCAAAACCACATTAATATAACATTCCCGGGCTAGCGATTCTCTATTAATATTGACTTTTTTTTTGTTTGTTTGTTTACAAAGGTTTACTTTCTTTCGTTTCTGAATTATTTTCCCAAATAATATTTTTGATGATGGAATAATAATAGTTGTTTTTTTAATTTTTTTTTTTACCAAAGGGTCTTTTTTGGTGTGTGTTCAAATAGTAATTTATGTGGTTTTTTTAATAGTATTACTGTTTTTGTAAAATAGGATTGACAAAATTCAAGAGAGAATGGGTTTTTTTGATGAATCTTTAAATAATAATTTACGTTACTTTCATAGGTTTACATTTGATTTCCGACAACAATTAGTGGGAGGGTTTTTTTTGTGTACAATTAAATAATAATTTACATTACTTTGATAGGTTTACATTTGATTGCCGACAACAATTATTGGGAGAAGTGTTTTTTTTTCCGTGTGTGTGTGTGTGTGTATGTTTAAATAAAAATTAAAACCTTTACTTTTATTGGTTTACATTTGATTGACGGTCCTTTACTTTTATTGATTTACATTTGATTGATGACCGATTTGACTTCCTTTTGTTTATAAATTATGGTTTTGGTTCTACAAATAAATATTTTTGACAATGGAATAATAATAGTTGTTGTTTGTTTAATTTTTATTGACAAGAGCGCATGTTTTTTTGGTGTAGATTCAAATAGTAATTTGGGTTACGTTTAAATAATAAGTTGCGGTCTTATTTTGATTGGTTTACATTTGATTGCCGACACTAATTATTGGGAGAGGTGTTTTTTTGTGTGTATGATTGTAGAGAACAATTATTGGGAGAAGGGGTGTAACCATTTAAAGAATAGTAGTTTACGTTACTTTTAGTGGTGGTGTACATTTGATTGCTGACAATAATTAGTGAGAGGGGTGGGTGTTTTTGGATGATGATTAAATACTAATTTACCTTCCTTTTATTTTACATTTGATTGCCGACAACAATTATTGGGAGCTAAAGGGGTTCCGTTTTTTTGTGTATATTTAAATCAAAATTGAAGTTACTTTTATCGGTTATATTTGATTGACAATGGTTTTGACTTTCTTTTTTTTTTCGTTTATAAATTCTGGTTTTGGTTTGCTCAAAACCTAATATTTTTGACAATGGGATAATAATAGTTGTTGTGGTTTCTTTCATTTTTATTGACAAGAGCAGGTCTTTTTTTGGTGTATGTTCAAATAGTAATTTGGGTTACGTTTAAAAAATAATCGGTTTACTTTATTTTTAGTGCTTTACATTTGATTGCTGACAACAATTATTGGGAGAAAGGGTTTTGTGTTTTTTTTTTTTTTTGTGTGTGTATGTTTAAATCAAAATTTAAGTTACTTTTATCGGTTACCATTTGATTGAAAACCGATTTGACTTTCTTTTTTTTTTCGTTTATAAATTATTTGGGTTTTCCCAAATAATATTCGATTTGATAATGGGACAATAATAGTCTAGGTTTCTTTAATTTTAATTGACAAGAGTGGGTCTTTTTCAGTGTATGTTCAAATAGTAATTTGGGTTATGTTTAACTAATAATTTACTGTCTTACTTTGATTGGTTTACATTTGATTGCCGACGACAATTAGTGGGAGTTTTTTTTGTTTTTTTCTATATGATTAAAGAATAATGGACGTTCCTTTTATTTGACCGTTTGATTGCCGATGACAACAATTATTGGGAGAAGAGGGGTTTTTGGGGCTATGTTTAAATAAAAATTTTAGTTACTTCTTTTATTTTACATTTGATTGCCGACAACAATTATTGGGAGAAGGGATGTACGTTTAAATAAAAATTAAAGTTACTTCTTTTATTTTTGACATTTGACGAAGGCCATTTAGAATCCCTCAAACAAGCTTGCCTTTACGAAGTGAACATTTCCATCGGCAGATGTTTTTGGACCTCAAATCTGCATATATTTGCCACACAATCCAATCTTTTCTTTCAGCAGCAGGATGTTTTTTTCTTTTTTTCTGCTGTAGAAATATTCCAGTGCTGGCTTCCATGTCTGGCAATACCCATCTTTTCAAGTTTTCTGTTGTGGGAATTAGCCATACTTTTTGTCTCAGAAAATTTCTCGCTAAAATGTGACTCAAAGCGTGATTTTTAAAATTTTACATTACCCCACCCTAATCAAAAATTTAGGAGGAATACAAATTTATGAAAAACAATCATGATACTGTTAAAATTGATAAAATGTAACAGTACATCAATTCGTCTTAAAAAAAAGGCCCCAATGAAAATTTAAATAATTTTGACATGATCAAATTAACACACCCTCGTACGATATTGTTACATAAGATACATAATGCAGCATTATGATATAGTGCATGGCACAAACAACTATGGCATTTTCCTCTGCTTTTAGCATTGGAAAAAGCCACACCGTTAGCCACTAAGCCGAGTTAACACTCTTTCTAGATTTTATCGTAGAAAGAAGACTTAACTCCGAGTTGACACTCTACCTTTTAGCATAGAACAGTAGACTTAACTCTGAGTTAACAATCTTTCTAGGATTTATTTTAGAAAGAATGCTTAAAGGCTTGGGTGCGACCGGGGAAATGGCATATTTCTAGAAATTTAGCTATAAATAGCGCCTCTAGCGGCTGACATGAAGGATCAGATGACAACCCAAAATTAAAATGTACCTACAAAGGCAGCTACTCATTTCCATAATCAGTGGATACAAAGATCTTTAAAAAAGAAATAAATGGATGAAATATTTTAACAGAGAATTATACAATTCCACAGCATGTCACCAAGAAATGTAATAAACACATGCAATTACTGAGATGTAATTTCAATAATAAAATCAAATTTCTCTTCAAAAAAACAAAATGTCAACTTAATTATAGGTACATGCAATGCGTACATAAACCTCACAAATTTCAATATCCTAAAGGAAATAAAAGAAGTCCTTGAACTGGGCCCTAAATTCATTAGAGGGAGATAGAAGAACCCCCAAATTAAAGATAATTGCAGATGTTGAAGCTACACTAATAAACAACCCAGTAAAAAAAGCAATTATTGCCCACATCAACAAACCCATAAAGCACAAACTTACCAACACATACAATAATACATGGCACCAAAAGCCAAAAGATTTCTGGAGCCAGACAATTCTTATCAGACCTCTCCATAATCTGCTTGAAGAAAGATAAGGGCAGTAGATTCACATTAATAATGGAATAAGAGTATATTGATAAAATTAAATTGGAAAAATTAAAATTCACACAGTTAAATAACTTCAACAACAAATTGAATTGAGAGAAATTCACTGCATCAATTTTGTGCACACATCATAATATACTATTCTCAAAAGCAGAATACATGCACATATACCCATCAACTTCATCTCCCCCTAGAATATTCGCAAATATTAAGTTGCATAAGCCTGATAAATCTCTTAATGTTAGACTTTGGAACTGCTCACTACTATAACACAGCCATACTGGTCATCAGATGGCTTATTGACCCTCTAAGTTTTGGAGAATGCACTATAGGTTCATCAATCACATGTCTGGAGAAATTTAATTGTTTTGGGGGGAATGCAACTTCAGTTCTATCCAATAATGAAAAAATACAATATTCTGAAACAGAAATTGTTTACAAATTTTGTAGCACATTTAAATATAGATTTTTTAAAAACTATTTATTATTATACATCTTTAGATACTTTATGATATCGTAAACTTTTCTACTACTAGTTCATTTAAATATCTTGAATGCAGTCAAAGCAAAAACAAGCAAACAAAAAAAATAATCAAGTTTAAATGAAAAGCTGAATAAGAATCCAATTTATTTTAACTGATGTGCTTGTACTTTATGAAAAGATTGTAGAGGACCCATAATGTTGACTTCAAATCCAAATTAACAATATCTTCATGTCTAGCCTTAGGTTTTGGAAATCCTGCATCTGTCATCAGGTCAAAGGCAAAAGATACATTGTGGACTTTCTGTTCGTAAAGTGTTGGTGTAAGATGATATGGAAATAGGTACAAAATAAAATTCCAGAAGTCCCACCAGAAGCACCAGAAAGATACCATTGTGAAACTGATTATCCAAAATCAATGACTTCTAGATTGATCCAAAATATTTCTAAGATCTAAATATTAACTTGTTGCAAATCGAAAGATTTTGTGAATGTTGATTTCTAAATTTACTGGACTTAATCATTGCACTCTCAAATTGAAATGTTTTAGATTTGTCTATATAATTAGAATATAAGTTGAAGATAAGACAGCCGCTTTTATCTTTATAAAGTTGTAATCTTGTGTTAAGATTTGTAGAGGTCACTCTTGTGGTAAAATTAAGCATTCAAAAAGCACATTATATTAAGGTTGAAGCCTTATATGGATTTATAAGTTGATTCTACAAGTCATATGTAAGATGACTTACCCACAAAATAACTGCCAAGCCATATATTACAGGGAAACTAAAACCAACATCACTAATGGAGTCGCTCAGCATAAATGCATTTATCACAAAACAAATAACATACAAAAAGGCAACTCCATCTTTGCTGAGCATGAAAGAACAACAAGCCACATATTTGAGCCAGCCAATGACACTAAACACAAAATTAGAGAGGCATTCCACATAGCCAAGGACCCAAGGCTATCCATAGAGACCTGCTTTGCTTTTTACCGGAAATGACAGCTGAAAGTAATTTGCATTAATTTGATAAAACCCTTAACAAAATGTAGTTTTTACAGCCTATTAGTAGCTATGATTATGAGAGCAAAATCTCTCAAAAGCATTTAGCTAAATCTAAATTGCACTTAAAAGATTGGGCTAGCTTTATTGTCTGTGTGTCATGCATATATATGTACTGTACTTCATTTTTTAGGCTGCCAAGTGTGTGTTATCTTTGAGTTGTCTCTCTGAAAGCTATCTAAATTGAAGGACAGTTATTCTAATCTCTGTAGACAGCATAGTTTCTATATCTTCTGTCTATTTTCAGATCTGATCATACACCATCCACACACACTTTCATTCTTTCTTCCATGTTAGCCATTCTGTTACAAAATTATTTTTCATCTCCATTTTTATATTATTGATGTTACTGATCTTGATCATATATTCCTTGATACTCATGATGGCCTGGAATAATTGTCTCATGGTCATGGGATCTCCAATGGCCTGTGCCCTATCTCCGTATGCTGGGCATTTCATCATCAAGTCTTTCTGGTGCCTGAGCAACACTTACCTGCAACTTGTGTCTGTAAGGATGCTCAACTTGGGTTATAGATCCCCCTGGTATTTGGATCACCCTCAACACTATTGGAATTACTTTCCATTTCACCATCACTAATATTTCTTAACTCCTTAATATGTTCATATTTTTGTTTGCCAATAATTTACCACTCCATAATATTATTAAAATTTTCATCAATAATTAAGGATAACATTAATTACTCTTTTTTATATATGTGAATAGTAATATGTCATAGTGCATTGTGTTATGTATTTACCATTTAGCACATCTGACTAACTTCTCATTGTATTTTTATGCTGGTGTGTGTGTTGTTTTAAAGCTTAACCTTTAGTCTGCCTATTTAGGTGTCTAACTTATCTATTTTAATTTATTTCTTTTAATTAATTAATTAATTAATCATTTATTTATGATCTCAGTTTATTATACCATTCATCAATTCATATACCTAAGCAAATTCATAAAGGTGAATAAGTTCCAAAAAAAATATTTTTTAACGCGCCAGTCCAATGGCTGAACCTCCTTGGAAACTTATGTTTCATGCCCCTAAAGTCAGGATGCCAAAAATATGTGTAACTGCCAAGGTTTTCCACATAAAGATGGGGGACACATACAACTATGGTCAGACCTATGGCCTTTGGGTAGGATGCTGAGAATGATGCGATGAAGTAACTAAACCAATGATGCTGCCTACTTCCAAGGGGCTAGCTTAAGGTTTACACATTAAATCCAGGCATGATTTAGGTTAGTTCATCCATATCTTACCCCTCTTTCAGATTCCACACTTAAACCTCAGAATTCAAATACAGAGGAATGTTGCACTTTGCTCTCTTCAGTGATGAATTTATCTTAGTTAGAAATTACAGTACATTTATATGTGTTACAATCTATTAGAAAAATCATTTAATCATTATACAGTATTATAATGTACAAGAAGATGTGTATGTATGTGTGCACATATACAATGGTGGATTGATGAATGAATGGAAAAATAACTTTGTTAAACTAGAGACCATTTGATGAGAAATTAACAATGTTTATTTACAAACACAATAGAAATTGAAAAATGCATTTAACAAAAAATATATATATATACAGATGTGTGTGCATGTCAGTATGTATCCCTATCCTATTAATGATTAAATATATTCATCACACACACCCTGCCCAAGATAGACATACATGGATAGAGACTCATTACATACAAAGTAGGTAAAAGTAATGAAATAAAATAAAAAGATTTAATTCAATAATACAATGATGAAGTATTCAGTAGCTTCTTGGTTTAATTTTAACTGTAATGGTTTGTTCTCCTTGGAAGACCACCCTTTTTAACTACTACAAGTTTAATAGAAAAAACCATTCACACAAGAAAGTTAGTCATTCTTCACACTGAATAAACAAATATAAACAATGATTAGTCAACAAAAAAAAATAAACAATGAAACACTCTGTGTTGTAGCAATTGTATGTTTTTTAATATGGAATAGTAATGTAAATAAAGTCTTACTTTTTTCCGTATTGTAGTAAGGATTCTATTAGTAATCATATCCAATGTCACATGATTATGAAGGGAGGGTTACCTAAACTTTAATTAATAAAATAAAATTAAAAACATTCTAGCTTAACTACCTTCTTCATGGCATTTCCCTGACTTTAGCTACAATGGACTCTTCCAAGTTATGGAAATTTTGATTTCCAAATACAGAAGCAAAATAAAAAAAATAATTACAGAATGCTATAAATGTACACAAAATAAAAATATATATAGCACACAACAAATTAATATTTTCTTCAAGATAATTGGTGTAAGGTTGGTGAATTAGGCAATGAAGGTCTCAGATGGATACAGTCTGTCATGGTTTTGGTCAAGCTATTATGGAAAATTATGCATTACTCGTGAAGACTCCTCAGCAACATATTCAGAATGACATTATTTCCATCTCCTGTTGTTGTCCTTCTTTTTGTACCCATCTGGATGATTTAGATGAGGTATTTAATATTTTGGCAGGCATCACACACATGAGTACTAATCTGTTGCACTTTCTATGGTCAGGGCTGACATCAGTTAGCCTTATTGAATTAGCCAGAAAACATCGTTTGCAGCACACAAACAGTTAAAATCTTTTTAATTCAATGTTGTTGTTAAATGATTTTTATAATAACAGAATGATTCCATCATATATATATAAAAAAAAAAAAAAAAATAAAGACTTATAAATCCAATAAATAATATAATATTTCAACCAGAGGACCGGTTTTCATCAGAAAGAAAAAAAATACACAGTAAAATGGCGATAATCAAAAATTACAGATTTGGTAAAAGATTAAAAATTTAACAAACCCCCCCTGATTGGTCACAAAATCTAACACAGAATATCTACCCAATCAATGACAAAATTCAAACAAAAAAAAAAAACTACATTCCCTCCTAATCAAGCTTAAATTCTATTTAAATTAAAATAAATATAAAAATAAAAAATCCAAAATTAAAAATTAAAATATACATATGTGCATACATAGAAAAATTAAACTATGCTCACACACAAAAAATAGCTGTGCTCACATTAATATTCATTAAAAACTAAAATACTTATACATTTTAAAAATTATAGTTAGTTCAAAGTACAATAATTTATAACTAATTATTTATCTATAAACCAATTAAACACAGATATTAAACATCCATGTAACCAATCTTTACATAAAAAAACCTCATATAAGAAAATTTTCACATAAAAAACACACATATAGAAATCATTTAGGAGACCAGGTAACCCCAGAGATGTAATAGTTCCAGTGTTCAAATTCAATCCATGCGGGTCTAAGGTCTTGAATTTAAAAATAAAAAAACTCTCCTTTTGTTTCCTCTCCCTTGTAGAAGAAAAACCTTCCTGAAGAATCACTACTTTTAAATCATCAATTGAATGATTCGGTAAGTTAAAATGTTTTGAAACCGGTCTATCTTTATTCTTATGCAAAATGTCAAATCTATGATTAGTCATTCTGACATGTAAACTATTTGCTGACTCACCTATATACTGGTTTAAACATCTACTACACTCTATCAAATATATCAAATTAACACTTTTACATGTAACATAATTAGGAATATACCATTTGATAAAAATATATATATATATATATATATATAAAAAAAAATATATATATATATTAATTCTGAGGACATTCTAATTCATTTTTTTATTTGCATTTGAAGAATAGCATGGTTTTTTTTTTGTCTTTCTTCAAATGCTTGAATTTATTAAAATTGTTTTTGTTTCAATATCAGCCATATTTTATTGCAATTTGTTTTACGACAATCGAAATGAAGTTTTTGTATAGGCTGTCCATTTTCTTTATGATTTGGACATTCAATTTTTCTGATTTGTTTCTATATAGTTTTTTTCCTTATTTTAAAATAGTAAAAAGATGATGGAAATGAGTTAGGTTTGTTTTCAGACTGCCTCAGCTTCCATTTCCAGTATACTAACATCTTATTTCCTTTTGTGTGAATTCTATTGTTGCGTGTTTTTCATTAATTATAAGCAAAATAAAATTATGTAACAGAATTATGCTTTCACCTTCCTTATTTGGTTACCTAGTGACTGGTTTGATAATAAGTCATTACCATGCTTACTTAGTCAAAGTCTTTTTAAATGACATATAATACACTGATATGCTTTCACCTTCCTTATTTGGTTACCTAGTGACTGGTTTGATAATAAGTCATTACCATGCTTACTTAGTCAAAGTCTTTTTAAATGACATACAATACACTGATATTAACATCATTATTCACATACATATATATTAGTACGATTATCTTTTTAACTGGGATTTTCATCTATTTAATAGATTAGTAAAATTGATTTATCTTGATACTTGAGACCAATATAGCTAAAAATACAAGTTTCTTGCATCTGTATAAATATAGGTGTGGGGTTAGTTACTATATAAGCGAAAACATATGCTCAGTTGCTTATTAATTAAAAGTATATTAAAAACAAGCTGGATTTGGTGGTGAGAGTGACAAAGGTTAGATTGTAAGCTAGTCTTACACAGCCTTTCCTGAAAACTGGCAATTCTATATGGATAGAGAGCTTTTGTATATGCACTTCCCCAAGTTTATTCTTATGCCTGATACTTTGAACTTATCAAGGCGTTTTTTTGTGGAACTTCAGAGCAGTTCTGGATTCCAAACTTTCAGTAAGAATTCATCAAAGTAAGGTAGAGCCACTGGGATTCCAGCAGCCAGTTGATCCATGACACTTTGGAAGATAGCTGGGGTGACTGATATACCAAAAGGCAAACAGTTTATCTTAAAGAAACCTTTATGGGTTATTATTGACATTGCTCTTGCTGCCTGATTATCAACTGGCAACTGCAAGTATGCATGTTTCAAGTCAACTTTAGTAAAAACCTTTCCACTTGATAATATGGATAGGAGTTTCTTAACTGGTGGTGGTGGATAATTATCATATGGTAGAGCTTTGTTAATTATGCATCGATAATCCCCACATATACACACATGACTATTTTCTTTGATGATTTGGACTATTGGGTGGCCTAGTCTGACTACAATATGGGCTCTATTACCCCAACTACCTCCCACCTTTCAAACTCTGATTTAACTTTAGCTCTCAAGGCTACCAACAACTGCTTGGGTTTCTCTCTCTATTCAGTGATAAGTGAATTGGTTATCCTAAATATAGACCTAGACCTTTCTTGAAAACTTCAGGGTAATCATTCTTAATACATTTGTGACTTGGTTGACCTTTGTCACTCAAACCCTAAGTGACTGAATCAGTCATGACCTAATAAATTACTCTAATCACCAGAGTGCTACTACTAGTGGTAGATATACAATCTTATTAGATTCCATCACTTTGACTCCTGTCTGACCAAGATTCCATCAGTTTAACTCTTGCCTGACCTATAGTCACGTCACTAGGATGCAACTTATGCTTTATAGCCCAGGTCTTTTTTATACCCTGCCAGTCCTGTATCCAGCTCCATTGTGACTGGCATATCACTAATGAATATCCTGTGTTTAAATAACAGTTCACCACTTTTGATATTGTTTATAGAGGTAACTTGTTTATTTTTGTTAGGATTGCCTTTGGTATATTCAGAATAGGTTTTTCCATTCTCATATTAGCTATTTGTCTTTTTATCTTTACACAAGCAGCTCTTATATGCCTGATTTGCTTGCAAAGTGAACACACAATATAGCAGTGTGAACATTTTTTTTTGCATGCATTGGTTCATTACACCTATAACAATGCTTATCACTCATTGTTGTTGTTGAACTAACCGAATGCTGGATCGACTCAGTCTTCTGTTCAATTTTTTTAATGGTAAAAATTTATTTTTTTAATGACCTCACTTGACACATTATAGATTCTGAAAATGTGGCTTGAGCTATATCCAGCATCATTAATAATTTTTTGAGTCTTTGAGTGCTTCATTTAAGAACTCTTTGAAATCGCATGTGCCAATGCCTGGATTCACATTGTGATCTCTCTAGCCTTTTTGCCCTCCACTTGGATATAGAGATTGAAATGATACCTCTGTATTATTGGTAACAGTTTTGGGGTGATGTATTCTGTGAGAATTGCCAACATCTTCTCAAAATCCAAGTCAGACATGTTTCAGACCCAACTTGAGACTTTAGATTATGTCTTAAACCTGATTATTGTCATCAGCATGACTAATTTTATTTCAGACTTCTTAATCTGATTAGCCTGCATATAAAAAATTAGTCATTCTTTGTAGCTTGACCTGTTCTCAGGGCAGCATGGGTCAAAAACTTGCATCGAGCCAATTATATTAGCCATTCTTTATTTTTCTCTGGTATAATTTGAGAAAGTATCTATTTCCTATTCACTGTAAGTTAACACTCATTACTGTTTATTTTGACAGAACTTTTACTCCACTAGGGTGAGCCTCTGTCATTTTATTTGTTTTTTTTTTTTTAGAGTGATGAGTTTTGATTGGTTTATGAATCACCAATCATGCTTATGGTCAATTTCTTTAACCGTCTTGGTGAAAAACTTTTTCACAACATGCCAAATCTGTTTTTTTTTTTCAGATTGCAATGAGATATTTAATCATCCCCATAAAAAATATGACAACTGCCTATAATTGCGTATTCATGTAATCTATTTTTTATTTCTTAGATGCTAACGAATGTCTACAACCTCATACCCCTGCGTATTTTTTTTTTCCAGTGTGAAAGGGGGGGGGATTCTTTAGTTGTACTGTGCCAGAATATGTTGACTTGGACAATATTTATGTGTGATTAATCATCGATTCATAAACTTAAATGAATGTCTATACAAATGTGCACTCATGTGTTTACGCTCATTTTTTTCCAGCCGTTGGGGGAAATAAAATATTTTATCTGACTGCATCAAAATCTGTTGTATTTGGTCAGGATTACAGACCCAACCTACAGAAAATAATACTAGAACTAGTATTATATTTAATATAACATTTACATTATTTACATATATATCTAATACAGAATAATATAGTTCCCCTGTGGACTCTTGGATCTGAGTTTTTCCAATCTACCACTTTCAGCTACATCTGATAGCTCTTCTAGCTGTACTAAACAGCTTGCCTCAAGTAGGCAGTAGTCTTAGCAGTGTTCAGTCCTTATGTGGACTTGCCTAGCTGCATGGACAATTATCATATTGTTATTCTAAGAATGATTAGTGCTGTTTAAGTTAGCAGGGCTTCTTCTGGAGAAAGTGTACCATCTTTGTAGGTTAGATAGACTTTCTCTGCCCTTTCTTCCAAAAAGATGACCATTTATAGCCAGAACCTTGACCTCACTGGAGCATTCAGATTCAGCAATCATCATTGCTGTGTACTAATCATTGGCTATGTGTTTAGCTGTACATCAGCCTATTGACCAGGAGCAAACAATGCTTAATCTGATCAGTAAAGAAAAAACTGGAAATGGCCGATTTTGAGGGAAAAGGAGAACTATAACAATAATCCTTGCTCTCTTTAAACCTTAGAGGCCAATAAATTCAACAAACCCTCATACTGCATCTTGCTTCATCTAAGCCTTACAGGTGAGTGGGTAGACTACTTTAAAAAATGTTGTGGCAGCAACAAATATACCCTTTGAAATATTACATGACAATATAGGGTCTCACATGGTTGAGAGGTCAGCGACAGCTGCTTTACAAACAGTTGTCCCAGGTTAGCGAGTTCTCTTCCCAGCTGACGCTATGACACATGAGGAAAAAAACCCATTAGAAATAGAATATATCTAAACAACTTTAATAAGAATTTTTTTCTTCCTCTGCAGAAATTAATCTATCTCTTCCCGTCATATGTTTCATAATTATTGATACCTAAGTTGTTACTTTTCTTGATATGACCAATAAGTCTCTCTTGCTTTCTAGAAAGCTGGTAATTTCACATTTTGATAATTTTAATATCACTTTCAGGGTTGTCCTCTATATTAACTTTTGAAAATATTATTTAATTCAATTTCTCCTTACATTTCCCTTCTAACTGATCCAGGCTTGATAGAGAATAAGCTATTCTTTATTTTTTCTAAAATTAAGTTTAATTCTCTGCACATATTTGTTTGGAATGATATGAAAAAATATAATATTTTCTTCATTTTTGCAGTGAATCTTTTACTGTCTCCTTTCTCTTTTTTCCATTTTCTTTTTCATTACACATACTCCCAGTAGAACTTGCATATCAGTCAAAGATAATCGATTGATTTAAACTCTGAACACTAAAGTGTTTTACTCTTTTTGATCTTTTATTATTTAGCCTTTTCTTTTTGTAGGCTTCACAATTTCAAACATCTCTATTTTTAACTTTATTCACATGTTCTTCTTCATCACTCTTCTTCTTAATATATAGCCAGCATAATTCTTCTTATTGCTTAAAGATAAAAACTTCAAAATATTCCTTAAACTAATGGCTCTCAACCTTCCTAATTCTGTGACCCTTTAATACAGTTTTTTATGTTGTGGTGACCCCCAATCTTAAAATTATTTTTGTTGTTACTTCATAACTGTAATTTTGCTACTGTTATAATTCAAAGTATGTGTTTTCCAATGGTCTTAGATGACCCCTGTGAAATGGTTATTTGACCCACAAAGGGGTCAGGACCAACAGGTTGAGAACCACTGCATTAAACAGTGAACTCTGGCCATTCATCTACATCAGTATTTATTTTCATGAATGCCTGAATTAGGACTGTCTTTTCATTAGCATTATTACAAAAGGGTGCATCTACCAAAGAATCAATTTTAGATTTCTTAATTAACTTCAACCCTTTATTCATCTCCATTTTTTATTCAAGTTTTTTGACACTTTCTGCTGTATTTTGCACACTTTCCTGCATTTTATTTTCATTGGAATCAATAGATTTTTTGAACCATTTCTTCTAAATCACTATGCAGTTTTCTTTTCACACAAACTACTTTCTGTTGGATTTTTTTTGTACCTGCCCTGCAATTTCCAGCTTCAGAGTGCTTATGGTCTCTTGTCTACTGCAAATTTTTCTTTTCTTTCTTGATGCCTTTCTTGAAATTCATTATCTCTCTTTTGTTGCTTTTTAAGTTTTAAATGTATTTCTTCAAATTTTTGTTGCATTTCTTTAAATTGACTATCTCTTATTGTTGTTGTTTTTTTTCAAGTTATTGTTTGCATTTCTTTTAATTCTTTTTTCATATTTCCTTTTTTTGTTGCATTTCACTCATAACTGCATACAACATTTCAATTTTAATTGTGTCTTATTTCTGCTCAGAAGGCTTTTGTACTGTGAGAATAGCTTTTTGTACAATTGGATCTGATTTCATTGGCTGTACTAGTTGTTATGTTTATGGATCCATGTTTTATTCTGCTTCCATTCTCTTTATTTTTGAAGAAATTATCATCTGTGCACAAAACTAAATATTTTATATTTTTCTTCTCTTGTTGATTATCTGTTGTTGATTATCTTTTTAAACAGATTTACAAACTTAAATTGTTCTTTATATATAGTATAATTGTCGGAGAGTATGATCTCTTTAGAATATCTGCTGTACAGGGTGACACTAGGCTATTCAGAGCTAGAAAATTTATAATGTATGCATATTAACCATTAACACATACCACTAGCTCAAGGAGTCGCTAAGATTTATAATACATAATTTCTTAAACGTATTTCAATATTTAAAATAAATAAATAAGCCACTGCCCGTAATTATTATACAAAACATTTATTGTCACACATATATAAATTTGAGGAATAAATTTAGATTTTATTATTAGTAAGTCCGCAAGGCAGACAGTTTATATAATATTTTTATTTTAGAATGTTGAGTATAGAGAGGCTACATAGACTAAGCAATTAAAAACTTTTCAAAAACATTCAACCTCAAGTTAAAAGTTTGTAGCCAAACCAATGCTTGCTTACTGATATACAGATGCAACCAATGCAATATGAAGATGTTAGAATAAAACCATGCTAACAGGAATGTGCATCTGCAGCATGATATTATTTAAAGGAAATGATACTCATCCAGCACAGGAATGTGTATCTGACTGGCGAAAGAAATCATTTGGAAAATATATATATTAAAGATGCTCTGTAATGGTCAATTGTGGTCTTGGCCATCTTACTGTCAACACCCAGAGTGAAAAGGAAATCAATGGTGTGGGGAAAATACAGCCACATTCATTGCAATGTGATGACTACACTTTTGGGTCCTGCATTCAGTTGGGATTTGCCCTATATGCTAATACACTTCACATTACATTGAGATAAACACCCATACATCCCTCCACCAGCATCGACTTAACTATGAAACAAATGGTCTGAAATTAAACCCCTTTAAACTAACATAAATGATTCTAAATATAATATTATTAATTGAATTGCTTATGAGAAATTTACAATAAAGTAAACCCATTGACACTCATCATAAGATGCTGCAATAACAATAATAACTTAAAAGCTATATATATATATATGGGCAAATACATTGAGACACTCAGCATGAGGTGTCATATTTACCGATATGTACCCAAGTGACTGTGCACGTACAGGCATATATATTTACGTATATGAAAATCTTACGAAATAACTAACATAAACAATGCAGCAACCTATACCTAACAATAATAAAACAGAAATGGAAATTATTAATTCGCAAACTTAATACATAAAAAAACCATTAACAATTGATTTAGAACTCTTTTGTCAGATAAGAGTTCATACTTTAGGTTACTAATTGAATGTTTGTAAAAGTTCGTATTAGATAAACAAGTATTCATACTTTCAGTATTCCAGCAGATTTAGAAGTCCATCTTAGTGATCACTTTCATAGATTGTCCATCCTCCTTGGAAATGAAGCCGCTACTTGCCAATACTTGGATCAGGAACTGTCATTGGGAGGCCTCAGCTGATGCAGGAATTTAAATCTATTGCAAGACTCCTACATCATGGAGTCCACAATGCAGTTGCAAGATTATATCTAGATTAATAGTCATAATTAAGCAACACCAATAACTAATGAATTTCAATAAATTTTCTCTTTTTATACTTTCATAGCATCTTATCAGCATTTTTAGCGATCCATCAAACATGATATCATTCATCCTAAGGTCCAGATGTTTTCCTTTCTGGCCTGTGATGTGGCTTGGTGCTTGCATTGATCAATCTTTAAATTTTTTATATATCTTATCTAACCTTTTAATTATTTAAGTGCCCCAAGGGCTAGTTTGCTTTACATTTAATTAATAAAACAATCATTTCCATTTTAAGGTTAAAACATGATTTTTTTCTTTAAGCTGAATCTAATTAACATTTTTCTTTTCATTGCTTTTAAACTAAAAATATTAATTTTTAGATCTTTATTTTTTTTACATTTAATTTCTTTTAAATACTTTCTTTTTTTTTTAAAAAAAAAATTTTTTTTCATCTGTGCCATTTATATATTAAACATAACACTTTTAATTTTCTTTTAGTTTTTAATAAATCAATTTTATTTAAAATTTATTTTCCCCTTTATTTTAATTTTAAAATAATGTAACGGCATATGTATACCACTACAATATTGAACCTATATTTATGTGCATACATATATACATTTCATGTTTGCATATAAAAATTTGCAAACAAAATTTAAGTTCAAAAGTTTAATAAGTAAAAATTAAATATATGTATTATAATGTATATGATATAATTAATTATAAAATTACTTTGTGTTATATGCAAAATATTTTCTAATATAATTGATTTTAAATTTAATTTAAAAATATTTTAAAAGAAAAAATTATTTTTCTTTTAACAATAAAAAAAGGTGGAAATGACACTCTAGGAAAAGTAATCAAAATGCTTGTAAAGAGATTACTAGATTAAAATTTTATAAGATAGATAATTAAAATAATTTAATTAAAAAGATTGTTATTCTCGTTCAAAAATAAGAGTATGCAAATAAGGTTTTTTTTTGTCATGTGTCATAGCATCAGCCAGGAAGTCAACCCGCTATCCCGGAACAACTGCTTGTAAAGCAGACGTCGCTGACCTCTCGACCACCAATGCTTGACAAATAAGGTATTGATCAAGTAAACTCAGACCTCAGCAAAAGTAATTGAGTTATCTATACCCAAATGGATCAAAGGATCCAAATGATAAGAAATATGCTGGGAATTACATGTATGATTATCTTTCTAGTATTCTATTTTATTCTACTTCATTATAACATTTTCTATTATTCTGTCTTGATCCTGCTGATGAATATTATTCTACCAATGATTATCATTCTACCATTATTATCATTATTCTGCTTTAATTAATTCTTATCTGAAAGATCCTGCATATTTACCATGCAAGAATAGAGAAGCCATTATCTGGTTCATTCTGTCAAGTTGGCAAGTCAAAAAAGTGTCACTGAGTCACATCAAAGAAGCTGTCAAAGTAGAAAAACCCATCCAAATATGTGTCTACTATGTATCCACTTTAGAAGAGGAAAAAACCAATGTTCAATGCTATAGAAAGAATCAACTGCCAAGCCATAATCTAATTAATAGTTACACATCCAAAACAAATGTGAAATAGTGATTTAACCCTTTATCCATCATAGCTATGGTTTTAAGAATCAACTCCATCAATAATTAAAGACTGAACCTGAACTTTTAAGAATAAGTATAAACTTTAAACTAATCTTTAGTTAATTATCATCTTCTATCTAATGAAATATTTTAATGAATAGTTATTTATTTAATCTGTTTATGAATAGATATGGCAAGAAATTGTAGTTTGTTTTATTTAAATATCATGCCCCAATTTAATCGGTGCTAATTGTAATAAATTAGTTTATAAAAAGCAATTAGCTTGTAATCACAGTTTTTTGCCATGCTATTAAAAGATGTATATTACTTAAACAATTATTTCCATTTATTTAGCTAATAGATGTATCACATGATCACATTTCCTATACTAGCACATTAATTGTTGATAAACAGAGCAAAACTCTCCATACAGTATTGCACCTGTGCTAAACAGAGAGCTTTGGATCTGAGAGCACTGCATCTAGATCTTAGGATCTAATGCAACCCTCTAGTTAAATGGTGGTTGCTAGAGGGTTGCATTAGATCCTAAGATCTAGGTGCAGTGCTCTCAGATCCAAGGCTCCTCACTGATGAAGGCCACAAGCCAGAAAATAGTCTGGGGATATTGGATGAGTAAGCACTGGATAGGTATTTTATGCACAAGCCTTCTGGCATCCATTGATTGCTCTTGTTGGCACAAGATGGCACTACTGTATGGAGATTTTTGCTCTAATAGATGTATATTAAATCAGTAAAATTTTAAAGTTATGAATGGCAGGCAAGCCTCCTGCATAGAGAAGTTAGATTGGGGTACTGTTAAATAGATGTCAATTTTAGCTAACTGGTCTTGTACTTGGAATTATTATCATAAGAATGTACAGCTGGTATCCATCAATTTGGGTTATAAGTTACTCTAGTTCTTATTCTTATATAACCCATTAGTATTAGATGATTGTAATATCATTTACGACTGCTGATCCCTTACAATTATTATCTCATTTATGTCATCTATTTGACTTTCATAGATGTTGTATAGTGATACTATGCAACTACAAGTTACTGTATGCTATAAACATGGTAAATGGTTAATTCTTGTTGCAGATATACAATTATCACATGTATTTGTTTTTATATGGATACCATTGTAGTACGGATGTAAATTCCTGTATTTTATAATTATATTAGTTATTTATTGTGTGCTAATATTATAACCTGGAATTGATCACAACAGTCAAATAGTATGATTAACCTTAATTTATAAGCTCGTAACAGTTAGTATTAGAACCCGCATATGAGAGCAGTTAGATATCTTTGTAGTAGATTGGAATTTATTCAAACAATTAACGTTAATAGTATTCTGAAATAGCAAAATTAGAAAAGAATAAAAATCCTTATGCTGTTCTTCCACAAAATAATAATCAGAAAATAATAATAAATTTTTTACTACAGCTATATAATTAATGATAATTTTATACATAAAAAGACTCTTTCAACATCTGCTTTGGTGCCCTTTTCATATTATTATTGTTTGTTTTAATTCCATTATTGGACACTAGATGGTTTTATGTCAGAAGTAATTCGTTAATGTTAAATAGATTAGTAACATTTGAAAAGGGCACCAAAGCAGCTGCTGTAAAAAGGCTTTTTATGTATAAAATTATTATTGATTATATAGCTGTGGTAAATAATTTATTATTTTCTGATTATTATATTCTGAAATAGTATCAGTTATTAAAACCTTCACACCACCATATATTATATCTGTGCATAATTAGAAATAAATTAACCTGATAAAAATTTGGAAAGATTTATTTACCTTAAATTAAGTTATAAATCAAGCGATTAAAGTCACACTATTTGTGTTGTATATATGTGAAATAGTCTTGTCATTATTTTTGGCATTTTGTAATCCTTATTTGCAGTCAACAATCTAGATAATTAGTTAAGAGTCTCTTGTTTTCTCTATGATCTTAGTGGGTTGTAAAAGAAAAAGTTAGTATTCTGTTATGTCAGAATGTGGAAAGCACCTATGGATTGCCCTCAGGTGATTTGCATGTGGATTATGCAATTCTGATGGTTATGGTAGTTATATATACACCTGGGCATCATTTTATGCAGTAGATAGGTTCCACAGAAAACCCACATTAAAAATCGCACAAAAATAGACTTAATTTACCTTGAAAAATGGGGAATAGGTTCTGTAATTTTCAGAATTCGCATAAAAGCAAAGCAACAAGAAAAAATTACTTTAAAATTTGCATTAAAAAAATAAGGAAATAAAGTATGACTAATAAAAAATATCAAATATTTGAAAAAAATTGATACAAGACAAACTTTTTTTACTTTTTTTTTTTTTTTTTTATTAACTACAGTATTTAATTTGACATTTTTTCATACGTATTTTTTGACGATATGCATTCGTTTGTAAACTGGTAAGAAATCATATTCGTCGATGTGATGTGATGTAGCTTCTCCTTGAATGAAGTCAAGAATCTCTCAGCAATTATTCCCAGAGAAACTTGTTAACCACTTTATTTTCCATTCCCCATTTTTAAGTTTTTCCATATTCTGCTCCATCCCATTTACACAACTAGTGCCAATTTCAGTCTTATGCTGTGTTAATAGTTTTCTGTTGACAACTGATTTTTATTACTGAAATAAATTTTAAATGTTCACATTTCATTTCTATATTTAAAAAAATGAGATCAAAATCAAAACAAAAAGATTATTACATTATCATTAGAAATATTTTCAGTTTATAAAATCAATAAAATCTTCATTATGTATTTTAAAAATCTATACATTATTTATTTCTGTTATACCAAACAAAATACGTTTTAAAAGTTTAAAATTTTTGAATATTTATAGTGATATTTTTATATGTAAGTATAAATCTATTATTATTATTTACTCATTAGTATAAATAAGTTATTTATTCTAAATACAGGTTCAGGCCATATTCACATTAGCTGCTAATATAACGTTATATTTTTGAGGAAAAAAAAGTATTTCAAGTCAAAATAAGTTATTAATAATTTAAATTTCTTGATATCTAATAAATATAATGAAATGTGGAAAATATTAAGAAGAAACATGAATCACATAACTTCAAAATCGCATTAAAATAATCCGCATAAAACGAGACCCAGGTGTATATATATTCTATCATTAAATAAACACACACCAGTCTCACACTTTCATATACAATCTCTCCAGAATAATGGATGCACTTCCATCTTAAAGTTCATTTATACTATTTATTATATCTATTGCCATTTATTAAATATTACTTTGCCTATTAAAACATAAATTGCGCTTTCATAAGTGCATGCATGTTTTTTTTAATGTTAATTTTATTTCTCAATCCAAACATTTATTGCATTACTTTTTATACACCACAATATGTTAAATTTATTCATGCTTTAATATGCAGTATATTACGTGATTATACATTCGTAAAGTTAAACATAAGAAAGAGACTGCTCAAGTCACAAAATTGGTTTATAAATATGTATTTCTACAAGAGTAACATTTCACAGAATAAAGGAGTATTCAAGCCTTAAAGTGTTGGTTGCATGAAATATGTATCGTACAAGAGTGAAATTTAACAGAGTTAAGTGATTTGACACACTAAAATGTTGGTTGCACCAAATATGTAACATTAAACATCACATGATGAGCACAAGATGGCACTACTATATGGAGAGTGTTGTTTTGTTTTGAATTGTTTAATTTAAATATGTAACATACAAAAGTGAAATTTAATAGAGTAAAGAAATGTTCCAGCCCTAAAATGTTGGTTGTGCAAAATATGTACTATCCACTTTGTAACGATAAATTTTCCATGATACATGTAGAGGGAATATTGGTTTGAACTCATTATCAACAATATATAATAATGATATCTACATATATAATGATCTATCCAATGTATCCTAAATTTTGGTTCAAATAAATATGAAAGTTAAATGATTAATAAAAAATAAAAATAAAATGATTCAGTAATAATAATAACCAATGTGATGATGATGGTTTATAATTTAAAAGCAAATGTACTCCTAAAAGTATTTTATTTGTATTTTAGTTTCAGTAAAAATGGAACTCAAAGGCACCAAACCTTCTGAAAAGGAATTTGACTTTAGGAAAACTTTCAATGAAATGATCATCATCAATTATATCACCACACCCACATGTTACCCAATGGATTGCAAGATTTCTCAGAGCTGTGGATATTCACTAGAATATCTTTATCTTTCAAAAGAAAATTTTATTCACAAACCATAAGAATCATTTACAAAAAGAAGGACAATTACATATCAATCTCAAAGGAGACCAATCAACAAAATCAGAGGTTATGCTTGTATATATAAACAAAAAACAATTAATTTCATGTCAATTACATTAAGACATTAGTTATCACCAGAAATTGAAAACATATAACTTCCCATTCCAGAAATCATAGTAATGGCCCATTTACATTAATCTGATCATGTATATCACATATATGATGGTGTTAGTCAATTCAAACACATATAAGTTTGTTTAATTTATGAACATGTGAACAATGATTAAAACCATATTTGGCCATTTAGTCTATAGAGTTTTATCTTATCAAGTGAAGAGCATTTCCAATGTTTCTGTGTGTATTAAATTAACATTTTAAATATCGAGAGGTTAATCATTATGAATCATATATGAAAGCCATACATTTTACTTATAGATCATGAGGTTAGCCAATCCAATATAGGGGTTGCATTGATAAAATTTCTTAAAAGCAGGTTTTCATAGAATACATAAGACTGAAAATTACATGAAATATATCATAGATTCTTTACAGTAAATGAATCAGTTACCATTAAGCATTGTTAAAGCAGTCTTAATGTATTTATTGGGTCATTGATTAAAACTGATCCATTAATCAAATGAAAGCCCTTTCCTATTATTCATCAAGTAGGTGAGTAACTTTATAATGGCATTTTCTAGTTCTTGAATCTCTTCCATATAAAATAAATCTAGAATATTTTAGTAAATGGTTCATTAAATTTTCTCAGTATCTGTGGATTTACAACTTGATATTCTTTTCATCATCAGTACTACATTTTGTTTTAGGTTTATTAGGGCCCCAGTCTGGTTGGACATCTAATTCTGAGAAAATTTTTGGTCTAATTCTTTAATTTCTTTTAGTAAGTGTAAAGACATTTTCATCGTGTCATATTCTTTTCCACTTTCGAAGATAGTCTTATTTCTCAATGACCAAATGGAAAAGTTTATAAACATTGCCAATCTTATGACCCCAAAATGTCCATTCTTGAAGGCCTTAGTCAAATTTACACAAGCTTTTTCTTTGTTTTTAATGAGAGATTTAAAAGTGTTTCTTATACTATTCCAAATTTGGCACTCCTTCAATATATGTGCCATTGTCTCATCACTACGCCTACATAGTGCACATATAGGGTCCAGATTATAATTCCTTTTACTATGTAGGAAGTCAGCAGTAGGCAAGGCCCCAAGGTTAACCTTGATTAAAAAATCAACAAACCTCGGTTCCAATTTTAGACGTTTGGTCAACCTGGAGAACCTCAATATTCCAATCAAAAGAATATTGTCAATTTTAGTTTCTTCCGGATTCATAAGATCATATGTGTTTCAGTAGTTTAGTTTATTATTAAACATTGTTCCTGGCTTCATTTTTAGATAGTTAAATACTATAGAGATTTGCTTTTGAATCCAAAGCCTTCCACTTTTGGGAGGTGGCCTATCGGTAGGAATTATTTCTTCTGGGAATATTGGCCCTTCCATATCTGGATTTTTCATAAATAATCTGGTAAGTACATTATGAAAACACTGTATTAATAAGATTTTGACTGAGTGTAGTCCTATGCCGTTCATCTATTTAGGTTTCTGAAGGAGGTGCAGGCTGATGACAGGAGCTCCTCCCCCCCAACATAGCTTCACTAGAATATGTGTGTAAAAAAGCATATATTTGGATTGAGTTACAAACACAAATTAAAGGATTAATAAAAAAAAGTATTTAAGAATTTATTAATAATGAATAAATAAAGCTGTTGCATATATATTTGAAACTATTAATGAACATATAAAATATCATAATAGTAAAATATATTTTAAGTTTAAGTTACAGCCCTATAATATTTATAATAATAAGATCTTACTATGTTAAATATTGAAATAGTCACAAACTATGATTTTTGTAAATATCATTATCTTAATATCTTATGGTTGTCTTCATTAGTTCCTCCAAAGATGATCATTCTTCTTCTTGAATACTGGTGATGTTAGAGATAGTAAATACAACAGCATTGTATATGAGGTGTAATCTCAGTAGGTCTTGGGTCATTTATATGGCACTTTCTTCATGGTATTATAGAGATGGTTCACTGTCTGGTTTTGAAAATTTCAGCATTATTTTCTGGATCTGACTGTATTTTGGAGGCATTTTCGCTGGTGCAATTGTAGAATGTCTTCTACTAGATAAAGTCTTCACACTGGCTGTTAGGACCGGAGTATTGAAAAATAGTTTCAAAAACAGACAGTAGAATATGACTATCCAAGTTACAGTGGAAAAAGAGTTTTAATCTGTAGTTGTTTCACTCCTCAGCATGGACCACTGAGACACTGCATCAAATGTAGACAAGACACAAAGCAAAATCGAATGAAATTCTAGATATTTAAAATTAAAATGTCTAATTTCTTGTTTAAGATACCTATTTGCTGTTGTCCAAAGAACATGTTTTCAAACAATGTATATGTCACCAGCTAGAAAAAATATGACCTTTGTATCATTACAACAATATATTTTTTAAAAATCACCCTTGTTACTCTCTTCAAAACATGTTGTGGATATAAAGTTTATGTACATTATATCATGATTTTATTTATAAATAAGTGAAATATAAAAAAAAGAGAATGTTTTTTTTAAGTGTCAGTTTTTCTTCTCTCTTTCTTTATATTTTGTAACATAGGAAGTAAGAAAATTCATTGCTGGCCTTTAATTATAGCTTGATAATTTCTAAAATACTTCAACTATAAACTCTCTCTATTGTTTACAATTTCACATATTTTAAAATAACTATAGGGTGCTGAAAATTTAAATAAACGTAAATAATTTAAATATATATATATTGTATGTATATAGTTCTTATATTTATTTCTATATATAAATAGATATAGTTGCTAAGTTTAAACTCATATTGCTAGGCAGCTAGCAAAATAGTAATAAGCTATTTCTAATTAAAACACAAACAATCGAATTGAACACTTAGTTTTAAGATAATTTAATATTGGTACAGTAATTAATATACACAAAAACCATGACATAAACTATATCTTAAATATGTTTATGTGCCTTATACATAGATGATATTGGGTTAATGTATATATGCTAGCTATTTAAGACAAAAGTCCTTTGTTTATGCTGTTTCTTTAAAGTTCAACAATTAATAAAGGTGTACTTTACCTCTACTAACCTTGGACAAGCCCTTAAGGTGTTCATAAAATAATAAGATTGAGGCAATCTACTTAATCCCTAGTCGGCTTCTTTGCCTACAGGAGTTGAGATCCTGGGAATGATGTCCATCAATGATCTTCAGCTGCTTCATTTATATATGTAGCATTTTTCTACACTCATTATCTACTTTCTTTCCTCCCAAAATAAGTATTATAGAGATATATTTGATTGTCGTTGTTTTTTAAATAGATTTATCTTTTTTGTTTTAATTTATCACTGACAATTTACGGTACTAATTCAGTATTTTTCTACATACAAAGTTTTTTATCCTTTTTTAATTACAAATACTATGCTAATATTGTTATTGTATACACATGCACAAACATACATATTATAATTAGTTTGTTCAATATTAAAAAATATTCTGAATTATATTTTTATAAATTATAATTTTAAATAAAATATGATTTCCTCAAAACATTTTTATGATTTTGTTTCTAATAAATTATTTTCAGTCCTTTTATTCAGGGATTTACTTATTGTTAAGAATTACTCTACTTTTTCTGACACTGCTTTAAATTATCTTAACTTTTTTTAAAATTGAATCTACTACGAGAATATTAGACTTCACACAATCACCATTTCTTATGCTTGCTTATAATTGCACTGAGTGGCAATACATGTAGAGAATATTAGACTTCACAATTTAAGAAGAAACAAAAATGTTAACAGCAAGTATATTTCAATTCAGACGAATAAAATATAACATTATTTGTTAAAAAAACATATTTGCTAACTAGCTAATTAATATTAACTCTGATTTTTTAAATATATGAAATTTCTGTAACATAAGAATTATGTATATGTTTATACATATACTTTAACAAATAATAGAATGTGAAGTATTTTGAATTACAAAACCTGAGCTATATATTATATGTATTTCAAAAAATAAACACTAAATTATCCTTATTTATAATTTTCTATAGGTTCCTTTTCTAAACATATTAAACAACCTCCACACTACCACACATTCATTTTAAATCATATCTTTATTCAAATGATTTGAAAAGAATGTATGGTGTTATCATAAAGCTTGTAGAGGAATTGGCAATCCTCATTGTTTATAACTTACAAGCTTAAGAGATGGGGTCATGTGATATATGACTCTTATTTTGACTATTTAATGTATGGTGTTGTTTGATATATTCATAAAGATATTCCACATGGAACAGAGAAATGTGAATAACTCCATGTGGATGCGTTTAATTAAAAATCAGCTATATTAATCTTTAACTAAGATTTATATCCGGGCTAAAACAGGCAAAACTCTCCATACAGTAATGCCACTCAGTGTAAGCCAGATTAATCAATGGATGCCAGGGGCTTGTGTATAAAATCCCCATCTAGTGCCTACTCATCCAATATCCCCAGACTAGTTTCTGGCTTGTGGCCTTCGTCAGTGAGGAGCCTTGGATCTGAGAGCACTGCATCTAGATCTTATGATCTAATGCAACCCTCCAGCAGCCACCTTTTATCTCTCCTTAACTACAAAATGGTGATCATGTGATGTGTATTGGCTTATATCTGGGCTAGAGATAATTTCTAGTTTAATAAATGATTAGTAATAATCATTACAGTTAGTGGCAAAGTTATGAGTGGAGTAAGATTGACACCTGTAATTAAAACGATTCCCTTCTATTATTTTCCATATATATTTTTTCTATTTCCTTAAAAAACAATGAATCAAAAATTCATTGTAAATAAAAATTTATTCACCCACCCCCCTCGTATTTTTTTTTATATATCAAAATCTATTTATAAAAACCTCAAGACAGATGATTTAGAGATAAGTAGTCCCATTTCTTTTTTAATATCTTTAAAAAATCTTTTTTTGTCAGAAAAATATAAAAATGATAAAATAGAAAAAAAATAAAATTTTGGATTTAAGTAAATGAAAACTTCAATTTTATTTTTGTATGTTAATTTATTTACTGTTTTATGTTTTCTAGTGTATGTGTGTACACATTGGAATAAATAAAACTGTCATTTGCATAAATTATAATTCATGCTAAAATAATAAAGATTGTCACTGACAAAAGTATAAAGAGCTCCTTCAATTTTTTTCTAAATGACAGAAGTTATCAAATTACACAGAGCTTGATTAATAACGTTCCTCTATCAATCTGTGCTTGTAAATTTTAAGATTCTCATAAAAACGATTCAATAAAAAAAATGTATTTGTTTATTCATGAACTATAGACAGGTCATAAAATATTATTTGACGATGCAGAGGTTATTTTTTAATGAAATAAAAAGAAGAGTTGCTAAATTTTCTTGAATCTGAGGTTGTCAATCTCATGAAGACGTCCTTTCAAGTTAAAGGAAGTTGTTTTTGAAGTGAATGATGGGAAGGCTATTTTGTTTTGTATATATATGTTGTATGTATCTTGTTGAATTTCACTTGAAAAGTTGTATTTATTAATAGATGAAATCATGTTTGTGGATGAGTTTTAATAAAAATTTGTTAGTTTTTTTGATAGTATTGTAATGTTATATGATTTTCTGTTTTATTTTATTGCACATATATTGTGAATATGTAATTATCAAAATAATATAAACAACATATGCAAATTAGCTTTGAAATTATTCACACTTGAACATAATATGTAATCTATATAGTAAGAAGTTCATGTTACTGAAGTGTATTATAATAATAGATTGTAATACATCTGTTATATAATCTTGATGTGTATTTTAACAGCATATATCCATTTTTTGTTGGCTATATATATATATATCAGTGTCCTGGTACTTCAAAAAGTCAACTTTACAAAATATTTATTAAATTGAGCCTTTTTAAAGGCTATTGTTTTTTTAATTGGTTGCTTTAATAATTCTTCCAAAATGTAAGCTTGTGGTTAAGACCTGTAGAGGTCCCTACAATCGCATTTTTACCACACATTCTTGAGGTTACAGCCTTAGTAAATATTACTTAAAGATTTAATGTAAATTAAACAAAAAATTTTAATATTATATAAATAAATGTGAGAAATATAGCCAATCTAAAAGGCTGTCATTTTTTGAAAGTTTTTTTTTTAATTGGTTACTTTAACAATTTTTTTTTTGCTTTACGGAATTACTTGCTTTGAATAAAATGCTCATAATCAAATTAAGCTTCTTAAATATAAGAAAGGAATTACTTCCTTTGCATAAAATGCTTAGTAAAAAAAAATTACAGTTTATTAATGGCAGAACAAATAATTATTTTTTTTCTTGAAAAGTACGCCCTCTATCAAAAAAATGTTTAAGTTAAATATCACATGACACTGTTACAAACAAACATTTAGGGATTTTATATATATTAATTATTTCTGCCTGCATTTAACTTTTCATTATGTATATATAATCAATAAAAATTAACTAACCATAGAAGAATCATTCAAGAAAAGTGGGGGGAACAAAATATATTTATATTTCATTATTATAATTTAATCTAAAAATACCAAATTTTCTGAACTCACAATTATGACATTACTCTCCTCAGATAAATCCTTTGGCGATTATTACTAATTATTAATTAGACTAGAAATTATCATATCATTTTTAGCACAAATATATACTTCAAATATTAAATAGACTAATATATGTATTTTTTTTCCATACGTAATCACATAGAATTCCATTTCACTTTTTTTCTATGGGGGACAACTGAAGAGTGCTAGTTTGATATGAAATGTGGCTTGTAAATCATTCACCTTTTGCATATGTCTTATTCATGTGATTAAATTACAATAAAGGATGGTAGTTGTACTTCTTTGGTATTATTTCATTTACTTAAGGAAATAAAATGTTAAACAAAATCATATTTGAGTTGACTTGTGAAAATAATTTCCAAAATAGAACAGGGAAGTTTAAAAATATATGCTATTTAAAAATGAACAACCCAGAGGCCAAACTCTCCATACAGTAAAGCCACTTAATGCAAGCCAGAGTAATCAATGGATGTAGGAAGGTTTGTGCATAAAATCCCTATCTAATGCCTACTCATTCCCGAACTCGGGCTTGCACTGAGTGGTGCTACTGTATGGAGAGTTTTGCCTCTGTGTAAACACTTTGTGTAAGCATAAAGAATGACAAACATGTGATGTACAGTGGCTTAAAAATGAATAACATGTAGGAAAAAAATCATGCTTATGAAGAATCTATAAGTACAGAAAAATTATGCATACAACATATTAATCAAAATATTTGTACATGCACAAATTGTATATAGAAAATTAAAATACAATGTAATAAGTAAGGATCGTCAAAATAAAAAAATTCCAAATTATTTTTAAATAAACGTTTAAATCAAAATACAAATGCAATTAAATTAGTTAAAACTTTTCCATTGATCAATCTCTGCATCTTTAAAAAACGTTGCCATCCAGTCTAGAAAAATATTCAAGATTAAACTGTTAAGCAGTAAGTCAATAAAGACTATTATATAAGTAATATTAGTCAGTGTTTGTTTAAATGACTGCCTAAGTTTACTTTGTGTTTTATCCGTATACTGAATAGCTATGTCTTTAAAATATAGTTTTTATTTCTACACGGGAATGTATTATTTCTGTTCTATATAAATTTTGGTGAGAAATTATTTATAGAAATATGCAAATAAATATGCTAAGATATTTTCCAAATGGACAAAGCAGCTATTAATAAAAAAAGAAGAAATCTAAAATTTGTAATTAGTGAAAAATAACCAAAGAAGGAAGTGAATTTTTTTTATTTTTACAAAGATAAAAATATATTTGTCGCGTTTCTTTAAGATTTTGTTTCAGAAATCAAAGTAGGAAAATTCAAATCTCTATTTAAAATTGTTTTAGCTAACAACTTCTCTCAAGAACAATTAAGATTTAAAAGTTTCCTTGATATAAGAGGATATGAAAAATATATTTTCATATCCTTGATAACTTTTAAACAAATATTTGTGTTTATCTGTAAGTTTTATATGTGAGATATCCATTCCTAAATATATCAATGATATCAAGAGTGCTTATTGAATAATTAAGAGTAATTTGACTAAGGAAAGTTATAAGACAACAAAAATGGCAAATCACAGCCTTGAACATGCTATCATCAGGTTTTCAATGATATGGATGATGAGTTAGAGACTGAAGCCTATTAAAGTTTGAAGATTTGTTAATATAAACGGAGCCCTGATTATATATATTTGTAGAGGAGATGATCTGGACTAACTGATGAGTGCTAGTCCAGCATGAAAGATGTATATAGGAGATCATTTATCTTTTTTACATGCATGTGGTCATGTGTACTATTGTATAAGATGGAATGGATGACTGAAGGGAGCTTTAAAGTCTGGGTTCAAATCCCATCTGTTATGAATTTTAAAAAAGATTTCTAACAAATGTGAGACTATATTAGATGTTAATATAATGAAATTAAATATTGTAGGATGAGTTTACACGTAGCTATTGGTTTTTGTTTCAACGGATCCAGTAAAACATTACAATTAGGTATTGCGAATGCTCGTTGCAAACCATGAGATTCGAAGGAAAAAAATATTAAATTCAAAAAATATTGGGAGAATAATATTTTTAAAAAGTTTCTACTGATATATCAGAATTAAAGTGTTTGCTACTGCATTTAAGCAATCTAAACTTTATGGTACCTATATTGTGAAGATAAACATCACATTATCACCACTTCTTATAACTGTTATTAAAACAGGCAAAACTCACCATCCAGTAGAGCCACTCAGTGCAAGCCAGGTAATCAAGGGATGCCAGAAGGTTTGTGCATAAAATCTCCATCTAGTGATGTTTATTGGCTTAAAACCAATTCTGCCTAATAGGATAGTGGTGGCTATGGCTATTAAAGAACCAAAGACCCCAAAATGTATAGGTACTAAACTGAGTTCAGATCTAAAATAAGCTGATGAGCTTGGATTGAAAATGCTATTGTGTTTCAATTTACACTCATAGTTTTGTAGTTAAGTAGAGATAAAGGGTGGCTGCTGGAGGGTTGCATTAGATCCTAATATCTAGGTGCAGTGCTCTCAGATCCAAGGCTCCTAACTAATGAAGGCCACAAGTCAGAAACTAGTCTGGGTATATTGGATGAGTAGACCCTAGATGGAGATTGTATGCACAAACCTTCTGACATTTCATTGATTACTCTGACTTGCACTGAGTTGCGATACTGTATGGAGAGTTTTGCCTGTTTTAATAACAGATATAAGCAAGCATAAGAAATGGTGATCATGTGATGTTTATTGGCTTAAAATCAATCATGCCTAATAGGATAGTGGTAGCTATGGTTATTAAAGAACCAAAGACATCAAAATATATAGATCATGAACTGAGTTCAGACCTATATGAATATATAAGCTAATGAGTTTGGATTGAAAATATTGTTTTCAATTTAGACTCATAGTTTTGTAGTTAAGTAGAGATAAAAGATGGCTACTGGAGGGTTGCAGTAGATACTAAGATCTAGGTGCAGTGCTCTCAGATCCAAGGTTACTCACTAACAAAGGCCACAAGCCAGAAACTAGTCTGGGGATATTGGATGAGTAGGCATTAGATGGCGATTTTATGCACAAGCCTTCTGGCATCCATTGATTACTCTGGCTTTCTGAAGATTTTTGTGCTGGACAATCATTTCCAGACATAATAGAATGAAAATAATTTTTTAATGAATTTTTGGTAAACAGAAACATCCTGTTTTCAAATAAATGACTATAAAAAACTTAAAATCTATTCTATTGCAGAAGAAATTAATAAAATTTAAAAATGCTCTGATTTATTGCAAAGAATACTGAATGTGTGTGCATATAATTGCAGGCAAAAGCCTCATCATCAGTCTTTTCAAAAAGAAATAATAGAGAAAGCAATAATCATCAAGTTTGACAAGATATGGTGAGGATTTTTAATGCTATTCCAATAACACTCTATAGCTAAGATTATCTAAATATCCACTTCTATAAGGAATCTTCTCAGAGAAACAGTGATAAAAAATGCAACATTCATCAGAACATACAATCTCAGCTTAGTAAATATTTGATTCTTTTCTCCCATGTTTTACAATGAATTACTAATCATTCATGGTTTGGCAACTGGCTAGCTATTTAAAAAAATGTTTGCTTAGAAATGCACAGCTACTAAAAAAAGTGTTCTACATAGATCTGAACCTCAGCTTGCATGGATGATGAGCTGTTTTCCCCATAGAAGCCTTCTTGTGTTATTAGATGCAAACACACATATCATTTGTGAGTGAATTTCAGTATTCTCTTATGAGCATGATGTAAATACATTTAACATAGAAAACAGGTCAATATCTTATTGTACATAATTGTTTTACATAATACAACTGATTAGAAAGATATACTGAAAATTTGGATACTTTTGACTATGCTCAAATGGCAATATATTTTTTTACATATAAATTTTATAAATTATTACTAATTTTAACATCTTGTAAACAATTTTATATGACTATTTAAATATGCAATTTGTATAGATATAATCAGTCTCAGAATATTCTCCTTCAAATAATTACTTAGATTTGTAAGCAGACTTATAACAAGTCATTTTAAGCATTTATTTTATAACGTCTTGCGTGCGATTATAATTACGATAGAATGACAGCCTGTTAAGCTAATTGCGCAGACGCTGTGAGAATGTTATTAATAAATGAATACCTTCGAACAACCACATGATATAGTATTTGTGTAAGAGTAAAAATTACAACTACTTTAGATTTGCTCATATATAAACATTTGAGTCATACTCTTACACAAATACTATATCATGTGGTTGTTCGAAGGTATTCATTTATTAATAACATTCTCACAGCGTCTGCACAATTAGCTTAACAGGCTGTCATTCTATCGTAAGTCATTTTAAATAAAATTGCAAATACAATTTTACTTATTGTTACATTTTTATTTCCAACTGTCAAACTCACTCCATTCACAACTTTGACACCATCCACCTCAGATAAATACAATAATGATTATTACTAATCATTTTCTAAACTAGAGATTATCTCAGTGATGAAAGTTTATTCATCAAAAAAAGGTACAAATATAGTTAAATAAGAGGTTTACAAAGAATGGTAAAAATGGAATTCTGGAGCAACATAGTGAAAGGGGAAGGATACATATGAAAAGGAAAAGGGATGTGGAAAGTGTTTGTATTAACCATTAAAGACAAATGAATGTTACAATTAGGAATTATTTGTAGAGTCTAGAAATCAAATATGAATATTCTTTTAGGAGTACAATATTGGGAAAGTTGAGAAATAGGAAAACACTTGGAGATAACATAAAATATGGACTAAATCAATCTACTGTTCAGTTCTTCCAAATGGCCTTGAATATCTTCACAAGAGAGCAATCCTGAATACTTTGGAAAAATTATGGAAAACCTATGGAGAACAAGGGGAAAAAATCCAAGCTTCAAAATGTCTCTGCTGAAAACCATTCTAATCCATCATGAAAATCACATGAACAGCAAAAGGCCAGCCCTATCAATAGCAACATTGGAAGTAATAAAATTAAATAAGGTGGATCACTTGCAATTAGAATCATGAGGCCAAACTGTGACCTATTTTGCAATAATACATGGATAAAATCACTCATAACGATAACGTTAAAGAATCACCATAAATAACGTTATTTTTTCTATCTTGTGAATGAGAAAAACCAACGTTGGTAACGATCACCACAGCACCCTCATCCCAGACCCCTCCCTCAAAAGAACTAGGATTTAGACCCCTGGGAGTCCTCCCAACAACTGGACCCTCTCATTCATTCAACAAAATTAAGTGAAATGAAAATTTTCATTAAAAGGTAAAATTTCTGTAGAAATCGTTTGTAATTTCAGTGGCTGCCATATATTTACATAGCGTTTTTATAAAAGTTGAAATTATGCTTACTTGTGATTACATTGTTGATATAGCTTGTATATGAAAAGAGAGCTAAAAAACTCCTCTTTTTAATAGGGATAGTTTTAGAGAAATTTAATTCCCTGAACTAGAAAAAAGGGAACGAAACAGGGAGCCAGAAAGTGTTAACTGGAGTCCTTGGCTCCCTCTAGTGAACTCAACTAGAGCACAGATATAAACTTTAAACTTTAGTTAAAAATTAATATCTGATTTTTTAATTTTAAACATACACACACATGGAGTTATTCACCTTTCTCTTTTTCATGTATAATATTCTTATTGATATATTAAACCAGGGGTCCCCAACCCTATGCCCGCAGGCACCGAACACGATAAAAAATTATTTATCTGATACAAATAAATTTAATTTTTAAAATTTCTTATAAATTATTGTATTATATTGTAATCAAATTGTAGGGCATACTATACTTTTACAGCATAAAAATATAAACGTTAGTTATACGTTAAAATTTTATTTTTGAAATAAATATTTTTTTATACATTATGTATATTATTAATAATATCCAATTATAAATTTACATTGAAAAAATAAATGGTGCCCGCCACCTGGCCGCTCTTAAGTGTAAAAAGGTTGGGGACCCTGGTATTAAACCATTTATTAATACCCATTCATTCAGTTTGATATCAGAATTCCTCTTTCATTCGACCTCCAACTGTATATATTTTAAATAAATTAACATTGATATTTGAAAAGATTAAAACTTCCTCTTCTTCCTTCTTATTCTTATAGTTTCAGCCTTTTCAGATATCAATGTTGATTTATTTACAATATATACAATTGGAGATCAGATGAAAGAAGAATTTTCATTTTATCAGATTGAATGTATAGGCATTGATAAGTGAAAAGTAAAATTGTATTTTCAAGTTTATAAAACATCACTCATTATGAGTCAGCTTACAAATAATTCTGAGTAACATATTTGAAGAAGAAAGTTCCGAGATTAATGAAATTCCCCACCGAATTCTGCAGAAATTTTGTCACAAACTTCTGGGTATACTAAATTGAAAGTCAATGGAAGCTAAATCAGAAGAATAGGGTAGATGCTCAGGTACAACAATACTTTTCTAACCAAAAAGTTGCACATAATCTTGGCATTATGGGTTGGTGCAGTTTCATCCAATGACCAGGAGCATTGCTCACTGTAATCAAGTTGCTTGTGGGAAAATTTTGACTCGCAACCAATTCAAAACATACAAACAATAGTTTATATTGCTTTTTCCTTTTGCGTGTATTTGTAATTTATTCAGCAGAACACTTTTAAAGTTTGTGACCAAAAAGGTTTTAATATTTTCTTTATATGAAATAGTTACTTATTCTTAGATATAGTGAAGTGCACACTTCCTGTGTAGTTTACCAGAATCATAGCTCTCATTGCACTATTAATATTGAGGACTAATTCTATACACAGAGGCTATTGATTTTTCCCTACATTTGTATTTGCAATTCAAATTTGCATATATTTGTTCGCCTGTGTAACAAAGTGATTTCTTTCTTCTTTACAACCTAAAGGTAAGTGACCCTTTTGGTGGATCTCACCATAATCATATAATTATGATGAAATTTACTGAAAAGGCACTTGGCTTAAATGAACATCACAAAAAATGCATTCAGCTTTGTTATAAAGAAAAAAAAATTACACAAATAAACTTAATGCAAATTTAAGTAAATAGATTAATAATTCTTCTAAATTTGCTACATATTTCTATTATTTATTCCTGCTTTATTCATCTTAACATTTCTTATTTGACAGTGGTACTAACAATCGATTTCAATCAAATAAATTATTTGATTTGATTTCTTATATTCTTTAATATTTTTTTTTAGATATAGCTCGGCATCATTTAGGGCAATGGTAAAATGGTTGACTCAAAATCCAAAGACTCTTGAAAAGATTCTCAGCTGAATAAATCTAATATTTTCTTGAGTTAATGAAAAAAAACTACACTTTGTTTATTGAAAATAATTTATGCACAACCTGCCACAGTGTTCAAACATCATCTAACCATTCAAACAATGGCTATTATAACATATGGATAAATAGTAAATAGTTAACTAAATGTAAGAAAAATAGTGACAACTACATATAAGTAATATAGTGACAACTACAAAGCGCATGTGCATTAGCTTATAGGCTTATTGGTATTACAGTTTATAAAAACATTCACACTATATGAAATAAATTTCTTGTTTACATAAGTAAAATGGAAAACTTATTAGCATATGAAAATCAAAAAAGTCAATCAAATTTCACTAATTATATTGAAATAAAATGGTGGAAAAGGAAAAATAAATAAATAAAATAAGATCTGAAGAAGACTGCGAGGAACAGTCGAAACTGTAATTAAAATAATAAATATTTTTTGCTTAAAAGGTGTAAGAAGATTGTAATTATTTCAAAGATATATTGTTGTATAATTATATTGTATGTATGCTTGAAGGCAGGTAGAAATAATTACATAATAGGTACTATAATCAACTGATAATTATTAATCATCATCAATGATAAATTGTCTTAGTATTATCTCTTAACCCAATATATTCTAACATCTAAATTTTTTAGGTATATCATAAATTTTAATAAGCCTTTACATTATTAAGCTATATTATTTCTTTTTCTATTGAGTTTAGCTCTAAGTCTTCCTAAGGATAACTGAAACCATGAAATGTAACAAATCCTCTATAATGTGTTTTACATATATACTCATAATTACAATGCAAATTAATGCAGAAAATGTCCACATTATAACAACAATGACTGAACTGTTTATGAAGCTAGTACAATAATAAATCAAGAGAATGCTGTTGCATGAGTGAGTATTAAGAAGAGGCAACGGCTATCGAAGAAGTGGTTCATTCTCTTGGTGCAGTTTTATATTTGAAAAGATCTTGGGACATATTGCAGCAGAAGGATAAATCTTATAGTATGTACTGTTGTCAATCACATTATTTTTCACATTTTTAAAAATGTTAATAAAATGAATAAACAAATTTTCTATATTTACTTTATAATAATCAAAAAGCAAGTCATATATAATGTGACATTACTTTTATAAGCTTGTATTTACAAAAATGTAACACAGAGGGCGTACCAATAGCTCAAACAAGCTCTTAATTGATAAGTGTGGTAAGAGAAAATATTTAAAATCTCTATCCAGAACATTCCTATGTCCAGACCAATTGGTTTTGAACTTATGACTCACCTCAGTGAAGAGTTAGAATATTCAGACAGTAGATATAAAATATCAACTTTATCTAATATTTTAATATGTACTTTATCTATTCTGAACCAACTGATGATTGCTGGTTTAGCATGAAATACATATATTGGTGATTATTTATCTTTTCAACATATATGTGTTCAAGTGTATCAGTGTTATGAGATAGAGTGGAGAGTGGTGGGTCACAGGGCCGGCGGAAGCGGGCATGCAACGCATGCTAGGCATGCGGGCGCTGGCAGAAGGAGGCGCCATCACTGAGAGATTAGCATCTGAAAAAGAAGGCGTCATCCCTGAGAAATTAAAACTCTACTAACAAAAATACTCACATTTGAAGAATATTATTCTCAAATGTTTATTTACAAAAATTATTGAGAGTAAATTATTGAAAATCATATGAAGTCATATTATATCTTATTAAATGACACACACAAGCAGGCCTGCACACAAGCTCTGCTTAATATTAAAAATATAAAACAATCAAATCTATTATTTATCATGAACAATAAACTAAACATAAAGTTTATTATATTACAAATTTCATATTGTAATGTTTATATATATATATAGTACTGCTTATAGTAAACTATAAGTAACTTTCTGCTAGCAAATATATAAATAAACACACACTAAAAGTATTATAAATTAGAACTTATGTATGTATATGCGTATATATATATATTAGATCATGTTTGTTAAAAACAGACAGTGACGCAAATAATAAATATGAAATTTTTAAAAAAAAAAAAATCTAAATTTGCCGTGTTAAATTATATATTATTTCATACAAACCGTTTGTATGAAATAATATATAATTTAACAATCAATTTTATGCTATTTTTGATATCAAAAATAGCATTACATCGTGCATTCTTTCTAAAAATCATGACTTTTTTAAAACGCCACGGGACACGGTCGGGTCACCTTAGTAAACATACATATTGACAGGGGCACCAAAATCAAATTTGCATGCGGGCGCCTAGTACCCAGCGCCGGCGCTGGTGGGTCATGTGAAAGTCTGTGCTCATATGCCCTATATATTACATATATTAATACAGGTATATAATAAGCCTGTATTTCAGTTTATCAACTTATTTAAACTTAAGATAAAAATATGTATAGGTATTTATATAGTTTAAAAATTTTTTTTTTTACGTATTTTATTTTATGTCATTTATTTACATGTATAACATTAATTATATTGTTAAAGATAAAATAATGTCCAATAGAATAGATTGAGTACATGTGATGTATAAAACTTTATATCTTGAAAAGGTCTCAAAAAGAGATGAAACCTGGGTTGATAATTAAATAAATATAAATATAATTAGTGGTTTTAATTTTATTTAAATCGATTATTATATTAAATATATATATCTATAACATTGTGGACAAATAATTTTTTTATAATAGATATTTGACATTGTATATATATATTACCATCACACAAATAAACAAACTGCAAATACTGTAATTTTTGGTACAGTTCTATTAGCCTGTTCAGGCCACTTGATGGTATTGTTTCTATGCAAACACACAGAAATATTTAATTTTCAATTAAATAATTATTTTATTTTGGATGCTCAGTGTAAAATATAGAGTTAGTTAAGCTACTGTCTATAGTTTCAGTTCAAGAAGAAAAAATATTTAAGATATCCCTTCCATAAATCCAGCATCATAAAAGTAAAACAAAACAATAAAGACAAAACAAAAAGCTTTTATTGTTAGACTTGTTCAATATATCTTTTATTTTTAATAAGCAAATTAAATTTAATCATTTCATGCTAAGATTTTAGAATGCTGTTACGTATTTCTTTCCATTGACAGTAAACAAAGTGACATCTTGAATTCCAACTACAGTAAATGAGAAGTTACTGTGTTATTACTTTGTGTCATTGACTCAAAGCTGCTAAACTCTGTTAGATTTTAGAATTTTTTTTTTAATTTAGTAATAATTCAAAATCAGAAGAAATGGTGATCACATGATGTGTTTAATGGTTTAACACCAATCCTGTTCAAAGAAAGATGGTGACTATGGTTACAAAAAAAAACAAAGACATCAAAATGTGTAAATACTGAACTAGGTTCAGATCTGCATGATGATACAAGTGAATGGGCTTGGATTGAAAACATTGTTTCCATTTTGTGATCACAGCTTTATAGTTAACTAAATAGGTAAAAGATGGCTGTTGATGGATTGTTTAAATCCTAAGTTCTAGAGGCAGTGCTTTCAAATACAGGGATCCTCATTGATGAAGGCCACAAGTTAGAAACTAATTTGGGGATATTGGGTGAGTAGGCACTAGATAGGGATTTTGATATGCAAACCTTCTAGCATTCATTGATTACTATGATTTGCACTAGAGAATATACATACGAATATAAAAATATGGATGATTTAATCTGCAAATTGTGTAAGGAAGGAATAGAAAATATTAGGCATCTGTTAATTGAATGTAAATGCTTGAAAATAGAAAGGGTATAAATAATAAAGTTATGGAAGAATAAATATGAAAAAAGTGATTATACAGAAAGTGGATTATTGTTTTTTATCCTGGGTTTGGGAAAAGATAAGGGGGATTTAGATATAAAGGCTATAGAGTTGACAAAGATTATGTTATGAAAATGGGATGGAGCAGAATATGGGAAAACATAGAGTGGGGAATGGAAGGTAAAGTAACTGACAGGTTTCTCTGGACATAGTTGCCGAGAGATTCGTGACTCCATATAAGGAGAAGTCACACATCACATCAGCAAAAATATACATTAACTCCATAATTCTGAAAAGCATAGCTAAATCTGGATTAAAAATTACAAATACTAAATAAAATCATAACTGTATGGAGTTATTTAAATATAGATTACTTTTTTTTTTTTTTTTTTGATTTTTTTTTTTTTTTTGGGGGGGGGGGTTTTAATGGTAATTTGATCAGATTGTGTACTTTTTCTTTCTTTCGCTAAAATAATACTTTCATTCTAAGTTAATAAATTAGATTTTCATTTTCTTTTACAAATATTTAAGACTTTGATTAAAATTTAAAATCTTTTTTAATAATTCAATATTTCTTATTGTTTTTCAAAGTTTCAATATAGAAGATTTAATTTAAAATAATTTAAAATCTGACTTTTTGCTTTATGAAAATTGTATTAAATTTATTTTAATAATTCAACATTTTGCTATTGTTTTTTCAAAGTTTTAACATAACTGATTTAATTTACAACTGCTTTTTTAAAAATGGCATTAAATTTATTGCATTTCGCTAGTGATGTGGCATATAAAGATATTTTGACAAAATCACAAACACACAATGACATTATAATGTGACAAAACTTAAACTTCATTATAAATTTAAATAATCCATTTCTTTTATAATTATGTTACTCACAAATGTTTTTTTTTTAACTATACATTAAAAATCCTAATTCAAATGCTATTTACTTGTTAATTCCTTCATCTGTTAAACCACACCCTTCACAATATTAAAAGCTCCTCATTTAAATCTTTCAAATGTATGCATTTCATCTATACATTTATCTTTTCAATTCTTACTTTTCATAATCTTTGTTATTCTTTGCTTCTACTTATTTGATTGTTCTTTAGTTTCAAGAGCAATTGGGTTGTTATTATTTTTTTCTCATGTGTCATAGCATCAGCCGGGAAGCGAACCCGCTAACCCGCTGACCTCTCGACCACCAATGCTTGACAATTGTGTTAATTTTAAACAGCTATACATCAACAGTGTTTGCTTAGAACACATTAGAAAAAAAAATATTAATAATGTATCAAACCAAGATAAATATCAAAGCTGAATATGTTTATAAAAACAGTAGAAGTGATCATCTAAAGCTAGAGCAGAAAGTGTGAAGACAAAAGATCCAAAAAAAAAAAGAATATTATTCTCTAAAATCACTCTTAATAAATATTAATTACTATTAATTTATATTATTATAAAAGTAATCCATTATGTTGGTTTTTGTGTATAAATACAATGGGGAAAGTTATACAACATATATATTATATGTCAAAACGTAGGCCGGGAAGCGAACCCGAGCCAACTGCTTGTAAGGCAGCTGTGCTAACCACTCGGCCACCAACTACATAAAAACTTTTTTGGCAACACTTTATTGCCCTTTTTATCTACTCATAAACTGTAATCTTCCAAAAAAGTTTAGTTTACTTTATTCATATGAAATGATGATTATCTCATTTTATCTTGAAAAGCTTTAACTATGGTCTACATATTTCTCCCAGTTGCCTATCTTCCCACTTTTTTATCCAAATCTATCAGTATTTCAAATGCGGGGCAAAGTATATTCTTTCCATAAGTGAGAAAACGATAGTCATTCATTTTCATAAAATTCTACTTATATTTACTATAAACAAATAGGGTCAATTTCTTAACACCTTTTTTTGATTAGCAGCATCTTTAAGGTGTACATTCCATTTTCTTACTAATTTTAATTCCCAAATAAATATTTGACTCCACTTCATGTAAACAATATTTTGCAATATAGACAATTATGCTATATATATGTATATAATTAGAACTTAAAGAAATAAGGTAATTATAGATAAAATAATGATAAGCATTACTGGCTTAGAAAAGATAAAGAACCAATATAATCAATTATTTTTTAGAACATTTCATATTATAAAAACTTGGAGAAAAGAGGAAGTGGAGGCCTTTTTTACACCCACTCGCATCGTGGGAGCTGATCGTGCTTACAGAAGATACAAAATGGTCGAGGGCAAGGAGGACTACGGAGGGACCAAGTGAACTCCACCACTGAAGGTACCAACATGGACCTAGGGACTATACAGGCCATATCGGCCTTATTATAATTTACGTACACCTCATGAGGCAACATATTTTGTAAGTAATAATATTGATATGTACAATTTGTAAATATATTAAGCGTGTTGATAAATCTTATTATTAGTAACTTGTGGCAATAAAGTCAGTATTTAATTATAAAACCTTGCTTCCGAATTACTTTTTGTTCTGTTCATCAGCTCACCTTTAGCCAGATTGTACTCATAGTGGCTGAACACAGCACAAATCTATCAATAGTTCAAATGTAGGGCAATGTATATCTTTTCCATAAATGAAACATGGTAGTCCTTCCTTTTCGTAAAATTCTACTTATATCATATTTACTATAAACAAATAGGATCAATTTCTTAACCCCTTTTTTTTTTTGTTAACAGATTCTTTTTACAATGTACATTCCATTTTCTTACTAATTTTAATTCCCATATAAATATATAACTTCAATTTATTTAAACAAGAATTTATCCATTTCTTAATTTATTAATTATCTATTTCTTTTAATTTTTTTTTTGCATTTAATAGTAACTGTTTTCCACTTTTCTATATGTTTTAAGTAACATATGGCTCTTTTTTTACTGATAGCAAAGAGAACTATATCAATTTATATTTTTTGTTACAGTTAGAATTAGGATCTCATATTCTATGTTTAATCATAATGATTTACATCACATGATCACCATCTCATACTAGCACATAATTGTTGTAAACAAAGGCAAAACTCTCCATACAGTAGTGCCACCCTGTGCCAACCAGAGTAATCAATGGATGCCAGAAGGCTTGTGCATAAAATCCCTATCTGGTACCTACTCATCCAATATCCACAGATCCAAGGCTCCTCACTGATGATGGCCACAAGCCAGAAACTAGTCTGGGGATATTGGATGAGTAGGCATTAGATAGGAATTTTATGCACAAGCCTTCTGGCATCCATTGATTACTCTGGTTGGCACAGGGTGGCACTACTGTATGGAGAGTTTTGCCTTTGTTTACGTAATGATTTACTTTCAATTTGCCTTAAAAATAATATAAACATTATAAATGACAAAGAGCAATCTTGCTTAAGGACTGATTCATTTTTAATATTATTTATATTCCCAAAGTTGAAATATACTATCATTCTTCTTACATAATTTTTTCACTATCAATAATAAATGTTTTCAAAAATCTTTTTTCTTAATTTAAACTCTAAATGTTCTTTGATTACTCAATCATATAAGCTAAAATGCTTTCCTGTACAATCTATAATTAACCTCTACAATTTGAGCCATTGCAAAAATATAATCAATTCTCTTATCATTTCTAAATCTTCTATCATTTATCCTAATATTTTGTGTTCAATCATTTGTAATTTATATTTATTCCTAAGTTAGCACATAATTAATGCTATTACTATGCCAATGTTTATTATGGCAAATCTCTACTATCTTTTCCCTTGTATCTAATAACTAGCTTTATTCCTATAATCTCTTAACTTTCTGGAATATAATATCTCTTTCAGCAGCAGTCCTTTTAAAACAATTCAATTCTAATTCTAAAACCATTTTATCTGCTAATTCATCTAAAACATTCTCTAATTCTGCCCATTTTTAAATGCTTGAATTTTTTTTTTTTTTAATTATATTTATTTTTTATTTCAATGTTTTCTTGAAACGCTTATTCTTTTACTTGTCCCCCCCCCCTTCCTATCTATACAATCTTTACACTTTTTAAATCTTTTCATATTTTTTTTTCATATGTCATAGCATCTGCCGGGAGGCGAACCCACAACCTTCTGCAACCAACTACTTGCTTGCAAGGCGTCTGCGATGACCTCTCGGCTAACAACGCTTGACATCTTTTCATAATATTTGCTTCTGTATTTAATGTATTTCCAAATTTCCTACTACTATCCTTATCTTAATTTTTTGTTTATTCTTTCATTATTAACTGAATTTTTGTTATTATTTTTTTTTTCTAAGTATATTTTGCTTTTTAATGATATCTTCATCTAACCGTTCCTAGTATTTTTTTTTTCATAGTAAGTATATTTTTGAGATTGCAATTAATTTTTCTTTTTTCATAAATTTCTTAGTTTTTTTTTTTTTATGTGTCATAGCATCGGTCGGGAAGCGAACCCGCTAACTCGGGACAACTGCTTGTAAGGCGGCTGTGCTGACCTCTCGACCACCAACGCTTGACATAAATTTCTTAGTTTTCCTATAATTATTGTACAATATTTCATAATCTAATATACTGTACTGATAATTATTATTTTCTTTACTAAAACCTCATTTAATAAACCAAATTTAGCATCATTATTTATAACTTATCTATGATTTTTAATTTTATTTATACCTTATATATATATGTTTATTTCTAATTTTTATTAATAAAGCCATGATCCATGCATTGTTTTTACTTCCTCTCAAAAATTTTAATTCTTTATTACCTTCTCAATTTATCATTTTTTCCTCTTTTTTCAGAATTATTTATTATTTTTGTTCTATTAATAAATAATGAACAACATATGTCTCATCATTTTTTGAATATTATAAAATCATTCTCATTCTGTTTTTTTTTTTATCAATTATTTCTCCACCTTTTTTTCTATATGTCCATTAAAATCTTCTAATATTATTATACTCGTATATATATATTTAAAACTGTTGATATTCTTTACTATATTATTAAAAATATTTTAATTTCGAATGTTTTTCCTCCTCTCTGTGACATACAAACTACATTGTAATCCAGCTAAGATCAGAAAATTGAATCCACATTCCGCCCATTTATTCTCTTCTAGTTAAACGACCTCACTAAACAATTCTCCAAAAAAGATTATTTTCATTCCTTAGATGTGCTTTCGTAACAGCTTTTAAGTCTGATTTAACTTCCTTTATTATATATCTCCTATTTCTCAATTTTTCTTCTTTTTCATATTTAAAAAATCAATCTTTTATTTTTATTTCATGTTCACTTTTCAATATGTAAAGATATTACTTTGTTACTCTATTTCCTTTTTTCCGACACTTCTCTCTCATCTCATTGCAGCATGTCTCATTCTTAAATTCAATAATCCTTTATCCCTCTTCCTCAACTAGGTTTTTTGGTTTTACATTGCTGCCCTCTAGTGAGAAAATGAATAACTTAAACTTAATTATTACCTATAAAAATATTTTAAAAATACACATTTCCAGTTTCACTAACGCAATTATCTCAATTCATGTATCGATTTCCAAATGAAAAAGGGGAGGGGAGATCTAGTCAAAAGAACGAAATTGTTACTCTTTCGAATATTGCCAAATTTGAAGTAAAAATAACAGATATTATTTAACCAATGCAATTTCGAAGCATAAGGGCGAAAGAAAAAATAACAAGATTTAAATTAATTTACCTTAAAAAAGCATTTTATTAAGTTTTTACCACAAGTTTTCACCTGGTTGCTAAGTAGATAAGAGTAAAAAAAGTAAAACTAGTGTTCAAAAAAAGTTATCTCTAAAAGTTATCGCTGGATTATGGATTATCGTCGATAAAATATCTTTATTTCATTTTTTTTAAGTTTCAGAATTATATTTTTTAAAAAGGTATATCATATATGTATATTAAATTCTTGGCTCGAAAAAAAGAGAACTAAGTAAAAACGATATTTATCTTTAACCACAATTTATTTGGGTATCTCAACATTACAAATTTCAAGAAGTAGGTATAAAAATGCGTTTAAAAATCACACTCACAAAAAAATATATTACTAAGAAAACTTGTTAATAAAACAATTCATCATAAGGAAAACTCATACATCGGAATACACGTAAAATACAATATTTTAAAAGCAAGGGTAACATCCATGTAAAAGATACAGATAATACCTGCTAAAATTGCAATATCATCTACCAAAAGCTGCTTTACAAGCAGTTGTCCCGGGTTAGCGGGTTTGCCGGCTGATGCTATGACACATGAGAAAAAAAAAAAAGTAAATAATCTATGAAACTTTTTTCTTATCTAGATGTTTAAAGAAAAAAATAAAAATGAAAGCGGGGGGGGGGGGAGATGTAGTAAAGATGACACTTTGAGACCATTCTTACAGGAGAAAGTATTATTTCATTTTGGAACAAATTTCTTTACAGCTTTTCATTTATTATGTTTTTGCAATCCAGAAATTATTTAAATTAGAAAGTGCGTTCCTGAATTTTGAATCCTTAAGACAGGGTTGGACAAACTTTGCAGGGCAAGGGTTACTTATAATTGTCGCCATGCATCGCCGTCCACCATCTATATATTACAATGTAATAATAATTAATTACAAATAATGTTTATTTTTAAAAAAAATTCAAGATAGAACAAAAATTCAGTAAATAGAAGTATTAAAATTTACATAATTATGGAAGATTTGTATTGTAAGCTGCCCCCTAATCTTGAATATCTGGGTATACAATTGATAATTGCTTCCACATGGTCGGAAAGTTGTACATACGTCTTTAACTAAGAAAATAATTTAATTTTTGTTCACACTGGCTTTAAAATATTTTCTATTTCTTCGTCAGCGAAATATTTCTTACATTTTATTAGCACATAATTTACATGGTGGAGATGTCTGCCCATCCCTCATATATGTGTTAAATGGATTATGTTCTGTACATGAGGGGTGAGATTGACTTTGGGTCAACATAAGTATGACGAGAATCTTGGCCTCAGGGTGGCTTTTGGGCGTTCCATCATCAGATTTTCAATTGGATGGACGGTTGAAGAGTTGGAGTGTGGAGTAGATTGAAGTCTGTCCATTAAAGTATGAAGATTGTCTATCTTAATATATATCTGAGCACTTATTGCATATACATGTAGAGATGATAATCTGGACCAACTGATGGCTGCTAGTTTAGCATAAAATACATATATAGATGATTATTTATCTTTTTGATATATATGTGTTCAAGTGTATCAGTGCTATGAGATAGAGTGGAGAGTGGTTGGTCGTGTGAAAGTCTGTGCTCATATACCCTATATATCACATAACTTATCGAAATGAGGCAAGTATTGCAGCTTTAAATTTAATAATGGGTTTTAAGATATTTATGTATTAATCCAGCATTGATGAAAGTCGATGGTACAAACAAATGTGTATATAAAGACCGAATGAAACACATTTACGTTACTTTCCGAGATCACAAGGTTAAACAATTATTGCTGGATTAATATATATGGGATATCTCAGAGCTGGACTAATACATAATGTGACTTAAAACAACTTTAACTTTTGTTTGCATAATTCACTTCTTAATGGAAAATATCAAAACTTACATTCAGTATATGGTTTTAAAATGTCTTTCAATGTTTCTGGAAGTGCTTTACTTGAAAAGTTGCAAACAAAATAGGTTCTTCCTATTATGTATTAAACTTTTATATTTTTTTCTTTGTACTTGTTTCAGATATTATACATCTCTTTTAAAATTTTAAACTACTTAAATTTCTGTATCACAATGAAAAGCAGTTAATAGTTTCGCAATTGACTAAACGTTATTCAATGCTATCTATTGCAAAAGAAACATTCGATTGATGATTTTGTAATTTATGTACACATCATCATGTATTTTGAATGAAGATACATTTGTTATCTGACCTTTATTAGCTAGTTTGCCCCACTACACACAGCCTCTCATTTGTGAAGAGCTGATTCCCACCTTTAGTAGCGTATGTATTTCATTTAAGTACAGCTATCTAATTTAGAATCGGTTACCATCATTTTCTTTTAATTCAGAAGATCATTCCCAAATTTCTTGGTGGTCCATAGAACATGATCAACATATTGCTCACTTCTGTCTTAAAAATTTATTGAGATGTTACATCTATGAAAAAGTAAAATAACTAACATATCAAAAATTGTGTAATATATATATATGACCTAATTATTTAAAAGTAAACAAAAAATAAATGACTTTATTGAATATATACACCTGGGTCTCATTTTACGTGGTAGATAGGTTCCACAGAAAGTCCGCATTACAAAATCGCACAAAAATAGACTTAACTTACCTTGAAAAATGGGGGATAAGTTCTGTAATTTTCAGAAATCGCATAAAAGCAAAGCAACAAGAAAATATTACTTTAAAATTCGCAGTAAAAAAATAAGGAAATAAAGTATGACTAATAAAAAATTTCAAATGTTTGAAAAAAAATTGATACAAGACAAACTTTTTTTACTTTTTTTATGAACTACAGTATTTAATTTTACATTTTTTCATGCATATTTTAATCATTATTGCTATTTGACAATATGCGTTCATTTGTGAACTGATAAGAAATCAGATTCGTCACAAGAAGTACAATTAGCGCCACTTCTAGTCTTGTGCTGTGCTAATGGTTTTCTGTTGACAATGTAATCGGTGATTAAACTTTGAGATGATGATTTTACTAATTGTTTATAAAGCTCATGATATCCAGACACACAACTATTTAGCTCTTGTTGGAATTTAAGTGGTTGTTCCTTGCAGCAAACTCTTAGATTTCAGCATTTTCTGACATTTTTCTTTCACACATCAACGTAAAATCTATGATTAAAAGATTTTTACTTATTAGAAAATAATAAATTTGTCTTCATTTGTTAGATATTTTTGTTTACTACTGAAATAAATGTTAAATGTTCACATTTTGTTTCTATATTAAAAAAATGAGATTGCAATCAAAACAAAAATATTATACACTATCATTAGAAAGATTATTTTCAGTTTACAAAATCAACCAAATCTTAATTTCTGATTTTTTTTTTTTTAAAATCTAAAAGAATATTTATTTCTGTTATATCTAACAAAATATGTTTTAAAAGTTTAAAATTTTTGAATATTTATTGCGATATTTTTATACTCGTAAGTATAAATCTATTATTATTATTTACTCATAAGTATAAGTAGATTATTTATATGAAATCTAAGATTCTAAATAGCTTCAGGTCATACTCACGTTAACTGCTAATATGACATTATATTTTTGAAAAAAAAAAAGTATTTCATGTCAAAATAAGTTATTAATAATTTAAATTTTTTGATATCTAATAAATATAGTGAAATACGAACTTTTTATCACATAAAAGAAAACCCACATAAAAAAATATATATTAAGATGTCACATGAATCGCATAACTTCAAAATCACATTAAAATAATCTTCATAAAATGAGACCCAGGTGTATATGTAATTTAAAAAAACATGCATTATACTAAATCAATTCATATTATTGGAGTATTTCTTTTGTAAAAAACCCATACATAATTAAAGTTCATATAATGTTATGTCACATATACTATTGTTTCAGTGCTATTTGTTTAACAAAAGTGATTTTTTGTTATAAGATAGATGCAATATATTGTTGATTGACATATTAGCTTAAATTTAAAGAACTAATTTTTAATTAGTTACGTTACCAGGGATCCAGTTGCACGTATATAAATAACTTAGAAGATTTAAACAATTATTTAATGAGATCTCATATCTTGGGGAGTCGTTTTCATGAAACTTTGGTTATATGTTTATCATAAGGTGACCATTTTTTTTTTTTCAAATTTAAAACCAGGACATTTGAAATAGCTCAGACAGTGTGAGTACAGTCGTTTTCATAGAATATAAGTTGAAAAAATATTATGGAGTATGCTTATCTTGTTTGTCTTTAAGTGATGGAATACTGTAAAAGAATCAAGTATAGCATTAGAACAAAATGATTTTATTTAAAAAAAGGTACAAAAATATCTTATAATTTCCTAAAGTGTACTGATTATATTTCACAACTAATCAGAATCAACGGCTAGAAAACCAATAGTGTATTAGTAAAATCAGTACGTATTGTTACCTTAGTTTATCACCCCTCCGCAAGGTCTTAAAATGGATAAAAACCACTCCCTACCTGGCGTGAGAGCAGTGTAGTGAAAATTACACTACAGAAATAGTATTCATTAAATGGATAATCAATAGTCTAATGAATGACTAATAAAAATTATTAATATTCTTAAACAACTATCTTCTAATATTCAAAATTTATTTTTAGAATTAAAAGTATAAAAATGGGAAAACTGAGAAAGAAACAAGTAGAAAAATGAAATACATATATGTAATAACAAAGACATTTATTTAATAAAATGTTTACATTTTAAGCATGTAATTGAAAAGGACAATAAAATGTTAAAATAACTAAAAAATATTATAAAATAAATATGTCATTTTTCTGAAACAAAGAATGCCAAAAGGAAAGTGTTAAAAATAATATCCAAGAAATAAACAACTAAAAAAACATATTCTAAGAAAATTGTCATCCCCCCCCCCCCCGTGGATGTTTAATTAAAAATTGATTAAACATTAGTATAACCCATAGAATTAAATGATTCAAAATAATCTTTTTTTTTTTTTATGGGAAATGAAATTGTAATAAAATTTAATGAGTTTATAAAAATAAATCATCTTTATATAAATGAATTTTTTTTTTCATTTAAATAATCACATTAATATTCAATAAAATTGTGTTCAATAGCAGATACATGCCTTTAAGCATATTGCTAATTAAAACAGGCAAAACTCTCCATACAGTAATGCCACTCAGTGCAAGCCAGAGTAATCAATGGATGCCAGAAGGCTTGTGCATAAAATCCTATCTAGTGCTACTCATCCAATATCCCCAGACTAGTTTCTAGCTAGTGAGGAGCTTTGGATCTGAGAGCACTGCACCTAGATCTTAGGATGAAATGCAACCTTCCAGCAGCTACCTTTTATCTATACTTAACTACAAAACTATGAGAATAAACTTGAAAACACAGGTACTTGGGTATTATTCCTGCAACCAAGGAAAGATAGGATGACTTTTCACATTCGTATCAATACACTGCTAATCTAAGTTTTGGAATAAACAAATAACAAAGTCAACGTCTTCATTCAATTACAATTAAATAATAAACTTTTAATTCAAAGATTCAAAAACGCAGAAGTCAGTCAATAACCAAGTTGAAATTGGAAAAAAAAAAAAAACACAGAAGTAAATAATGCAGTTGAAATTAAAAATGTTAAACCAAATTCAAAATAATAACAAATGGTAAGTTTAAAATGTACAAACAACAAACTTTTGAATCAGAAAAAAAATACCAAAATGTCCAAAAAAGCAGCTATATAATAGTTTCGGTTGACACGTTTCAAAGTACGTTTTGTGCATGTTTAAAAACATGTTTTTTGACGAGGAAAAAAACTTAAATCCCAAGGGTTTATTTAATGTTTGCAACATTATGCCTTTATCGTGTATGTAAAAAGTCGTCCTATCTTTCCTAGGTTGCAGGAATAATACCCAAGTATTTTCAATCAAAGGTCATTAGCATATATAGTCATATGGGTTTGAACTCAGTTCAGTATCAATACATTTTGGTATCTTTGGTTCTTTCCAATACATTTTTGTATCTTTGGTTCTTTAATAACCATAGCCATCACTATCCTATTACAAAGGATTGGTATTAAACCACTAAACATCACATGATCGCTATTTCTTATGCTTGCTCATAACTGTTATTAAAACTGGCAAAACTCTCCATGCATTAGTGCCACTCGGTGCAAGGTGCAGTCCTCTCAGATCCAAGGCTCCTCACTGATGAAAGCCACAAGCTAGAAACTAGTCTGGTGATATTGGATGAGTAGGCACTAGAGAGGGATTTTATCCACAAGCCTTCTGGCATCCATTGATTATTCTGGCTTGCACTGCATGGCACTACTGTATGGAGAGTTTTGCTTGTTTTAATAACAGTTATGAGCAAGCATAAGAAATGGCGATCATGTGATGTTTAGTGGATTTCATATTGTCATATATTGCTTATAATACTTCATTCATATACACTTTAATGCAGCAAAGCAGAGACGAAGATAGAGCTCTGATGAAGACTGCTGGACAATCGAAACTGTAAGAAAATAAAGTTTTTAAGAAAATTAGTTGCATTAAAGTGTATATGATTGAAGTATTATAAGCAATATATATGATTATATGAAGATATGCAAAGAAAGTGAAGGAGAAGAATAAGAGAGGATTTCATATTGCTAATTCTATGTGATTTTATATACTGTATAACATTGCCAAACATATTCATTTTGAAATTAAAAAAAAGACAACTTAAAACAGGCAAAACTCTCCATACAGTAGTGTCACTCAGTGCAAGCCAGACTAATCAATGGGTGCCAGAAGGCTTGTGCATAAAATCACTATCTAGTGCCTACTCATCCAATATCCCCAGACTAGTTTTTAGCTTTTGGCTTTCATCAGTGTTTAGTAGTTTTAGACAACAATTTCTGAATATTTTTTTATAATTTAAAATAATATCAAATTCAATTCAATAGACAAGTAAGGGTATTATTTTATAAAAGATACCAAGTAAAAACAACAACAAATCCATCACCATACAATCTTCTTTAAGCAAATTTGTCGTCCCCCCCCCCCCAAACAAACAAACATACGTCTAGCTATCTATTCATTCAATTAAACTTTCTTCTGAAGAAAAAATTTCACTAAGAATAACTACTTCAATTTTTAATTTTTCATATCCCTTTAGCTACAAGACCTGTCCTGCTAAAATTTGAGGTTTTGAAGATTTCATATCAAGTAATAGTACTATCAAAAATAATTATTGGTCGGAGTACAAAACTCTTGGATTCAGCCCAAAATAACCCACAACCGTGTACTAAAATCTGCGTGAATCACGGTGATTTAAGAACTCATAAAAATAATACAGCTTAAAACTGAGATAGAATAAATTGCCTAAAAGTGTGGTGACCTATCATAGTCTATCGATGATTATGATTGTTAAGTGGTATTATTTGCTTATGGTATAATGTTGCCGCATTTGTCTATGAGTTTACAATATAGTAATCGATTGCATTATACAATATAAATGGACTGCACATTTAAACTCAAGACTATAGAATAAACGGAATATGGGTTTTTAGAGTGAATATTTTTTATACCAAATAATGAAGATAATCATTTTTTTATTAGCACTGTATTTGGCTTGATTTAAGCGGCTTGCGCATAAATATACTATAGAAACATAGACTAATTAAATACCAACTTTTACTTTTTAAAATGCTTTGTAGTAGACTGAAGAAATATTTCTAGAGAGAAGCTCCACCTAGCGTTTTAGTGCTTAAATGTCACAAGAACTTTTAATCATTTGATTATTTTTCCAAAATGAAAGTAGGTAATCACAGAATAAAAAAGGCTTGACTGTAATATTCAATACGAATAAAATTTAAATAGTTTTAAATTTAAAGACAAGCATATATATAGGGCATTTGAACACAGACTTTCTAACACTTTTCAACTATCCGCACTATCTCATATTACTGATACACATGCCCACACACGTGTATCAGTAGTATAAGATAGTGTGGATAGTTGAAGGGTGCTTGAAAGTCTGTGTTCAAATCCTCTATATTTACAATTAAGCTCCAGATATGTAAAGAATGCCTGTATTTTAAATCTTAGACAAGCATATACTAAGTTAAATCACCATCATTTAAAATGATTATCAATCCATTTCAGGGTTAAGATCTTTCCAAATTTATCAAGTATCGCTTCTAACCTCTATACCACACAAATAAATTTTCTTATTCATCCATTTATACGTAGTCTCTTTCAAAGTCTTTTACCAATTAAGATTTCAATGGTCCATCTGTTTTATCTCTTCTAGAAACATATCCAGTTTTATTTTAGCCTCTTAATTCCTTTAATACTCTCTTTAACCTACTTTGTTGTTGCTAACTTTCAATACTTAGTTATGCGTATGAATTCTCTACATTGCTTTTCTCAGATCCATACTTAAATACTAATATAACATATTTATTAAAAATCTTTCTTTTCAAATGCATATTTCATGTTAAGTCTATCAAAAGCATGCCATTAAAGTTTAATTCTATGATTAATTTAATGCATTAAATTTTTATCTGTATTATACTTGGATTGTTTGTTTGTAGTTGTTAATTTCTTGTAATTCATTATTATCAATTCTTTTCTTTTTGTTTTAGAAAAAATCCATTACACATTACTTTAAATTTTTTACTATTTATATTTAATCAGACTTTTTTACTTTTATCTGATAGCTTTTGTAATATTTCATGAAGTTCTGAAGTATTATTTTTTATTTTTATGTGTCAAAGCGTCGGCCGGGAAGCGAAACCCAGGACAACTACTTGTAAGGCTAACCACTTGGCCACCAATGCTTGACCTGAAGTATTATTTGAGAAGAGAATTACATAATTAGCAAAATCTTGAAGACTTACACATCTCCACTTACTTTTACTCACTTAATTTTTTATTTTAATACACAAAATATTTTTATTCACTTAGTTTTCCATTTTAATCCAGAAAATATTTTTTTGTAATGTAAAAAGTTCTAGAGATATGAAGTCATTCTATTAGTATATGCTTTTATTGGTGATAGTGCCCTGTGCGGTAAGCCAGATTGGTAGAGGGTCCAATTTGGGATAGGGAGGTCATAGGATTGATTCTGGCACCCGAGAAATAAAGCTATTGGTGTTAGATTTCTTAATGTGAGCATGTAATCTAATTACTGCACTTTGGAAACTGATCTTCAGACTAGGTATGTGTTGATTGTAAAAATTTATTAATTTTTCTGCTTAACGATGCGAGACTCAATAAAATTTACATAAAAGTGCAATTAGAGCTTACTAGAAAAAGAATAATATTTTGTGTAAATCATCATCATCATCATCAACCATTATCGATCCACTGCAGGATGAAGGTCTCTCCAAGTTCAATCCATCTTTTCCCAACTTTAGCTTCTCTTCTCCACATCGCCCCTGCACACTTTCTTATTTCATCCATCCATCTCACATGTGGTCTCTTTCTGGGTCTTTTACAATCTCTTGGAATCCAGACAAATTAAGAGAATAGTAAGCAATGGCAGATTCTCACCAATGATGATCATTCTCTGGGTGACCCTATGCTAGCATTGTGAGTTTAATACATGAAATATCCATGTGGTGTATTTATATTTCATGAAGATATTTTGAAAGGTAAAGATTATTTTTATTTATTCTAGAAAATTCATCAAACAATTCTACTTTTATTATAGAAGAAATGATAAATTGTCATGAAATGTAACAATAATAATGACGATAATAAGAATATAGATGATGATGATAAAAGCAACAACTCATTAATTAGTTTCTTTTTAATATTCAAAAATAATATGTAAATAAATCAAGACTTTAATAAAAGCAATATTTGAAAAAAATATTGTGATTACATTTATTAAGTATTTGTTACATTAAAATGGATATTCTATTTAGAAAAAAAAAAGTGATCTTTGTTTAAAAGATGATATGTATATTAATATTATGGCTTATTAATGTCAATCTTGGAGATTTGCAGAAGAATTAAAAGTTAACATAAATACATATAAATCTGTAGTAATTGTATATTCTTTGTTCCACCTCCTCAGTCACTTTCTGCTTCCGCCTTTTCATAGAATTAAACTTGGTTGGAGTGCTTTTGGTAGAAATAACTTGATACTAAAAGGAAATATGCTTATGTGTTTAAAAAGGAACGTTTTTAATGTGTTTTACCAGTTCTTACTTATGGATCTGAGTCTTGGTCACTTAATAAAAGAGCAATACAGAGACTTCAGACCACTCAAAAAAGTATGGAGAAATGCATGTTTGGAGTAACAAGAAGAGACTGAAAACGCAATATATGAGTAAGAGATCAAACAGGTGTTACTGACATCATTAAAAAAATTAAAAGTGGAGTTGGGCCGGACATATTTCTAGAAGAAAATGATAATAGATGGACAATTGAAATTTTAAACTAAATGCCAAGAGATTGTAAAAGACCCAGAAAGAGACCACACGTGAGATGGATGGATGAAATAAGAAAGTGTGCAGAAGATTGATTGAACTTGGAGAGATCTTCATCCAGCAGTGGATTGATAATGGTTGATGGTCTGATTATCATAAATCTCTTTTATGTGGCAACAAGATCATGCATTTGCACAGTAATCACATTTCAGTCTTTTAACAGCAGTAATTTTAAATCTAATTTTTTTATTAACTTTTTTTGTCTTTTTATTTCTGTCTTCTTGTTAAAGTGCAGCAGTCATTGCTATTGATGATGATTGGTTAAAAGGAGATGACTAACATGTGTTTGACTGAAGTTTCAATGGGTTTTTTGAATAATAAAAAATGATAAATGTATCTTCTTCTTTACCTATTATATCAATGATCTATATGGATAACAAAGTTAATTGGAAGTCAGTTCTGTCCATTACCCTAAAAAAGACATTGTATATTTAATGAATAACATTTCTGTAGTATTATTTCACTACACCCCTCTCACACAAGATAGAGACTGGTTTCTATCCACTTTTGACACCTTGTGGAGGGATGTAATCATAAACGTATGACCAAAGATATGTGAAAAAGATTATGATTCCCAAGATGCACATTTCATTCTGAAGCAGCATTCATCAGTTGTTCCAGATCATATTCTCTTAGACATATCTTTACCATTGTTCACTATGTATAGATTGTTCACTATATATAGATGATTCAGCATAAAATGTGCATCTTGGGAATTATACATCTTTTTCACATGTCTTTGGTCATGTATTTATGTTTACATTCTTCCACAAGTTGTTAAAAGTAGATAGAAGCCAGTTCCTATCTTGAGTGAGAGGGGTGTAGTGAAAACGACACTACAGAAATATTATTCATTAATTGGATAATCTCTAGTCTTGTGAATGACTAATTAAAATTAACAAATATATGCTATTATATACGTTTTACAAGTTAGAAGTTAGAGTTTTAAACAAATGATAGCCTATAATTACCTGCTTGGGAGCTCATTTAATATTGAAGCAATCAAGTGGCAGATTTAGTACATTTCCATTTAATGACCAGACAGCCTCTTATGAGATTTGATACAGGAACCTTTATCTTAAAGCAAACTCTCAAACAGTGGTGCCACCCAGTGCAAATCTTAGTAATCAATGGTTGCGAGGTTTGTGCATAAAATCACTATCGAGTGTCTATTCATCCAACATCCTCAGACTAGTCAATAGATCGGGATTTTATGTACAAACTTTCTTGCATACATTGATCAAGACTTGCACTGAGTGGCACTACTGACTGGACGAAAAATCTGCTACTGACTTAACTTGTGTAAGACTAAAAAATGATCATGTGATGTCTTAGTGGTTTGAACCGTTATCTTTTGAATCTGCCAATATACCACTGCACTAAACAACATATGGCAAGAGCTTTTAATGAACATAGAGGCAAAAATAATTTTACAACTGTAATGATTATAAGAATTTGGTAAACATGCATCATAAAAGATAGAAATAAAAAATCATTCGAGTAAATACATTACCTGAAACTATTATATTAAATGGCAGTGGGCTTTTTTCCATCACATTTTCAAACCAAAATAAGATTTTATCAATGATAAAAACATGGAGTTTAAACTGAGAATTGATTTAAATATTTAAAATGTTAATTTATATTTAAAAATTATTTTCAAACTCTAATGACTTGTTTTTTTCATTCACAGTTGTAAATTTTAATGAGTAAACTTACTGCTAAGATACCGAAAGTAAGGACTATACTAAATGATTGTTATATGCTATTTTAAGTACTGCATCTAAATTCATTAAATTATGTCAAGTGAACACTTTTTTAAAAAAGAATACTATAACACACCAAAATGGGTACTGATTTAGTATGTGCTCACAGCCATTTTGAATTCTAAGAACCGCCCAAACCCCCACTGACACATCCAAGCAATAAATGATATTGATTGCTAGTTTAATTATCACTTCACATTTACTTTATCTTTAAGCAATCGACTTATACTGCTGCTCTTTCAAAAATGTTTCTAGCAGCACCTGATAAGTATTTTGGGGATAATTCATATTTTAAAAACATACATTAATATGTAAATATAAATGAAATTATTTGGTATTAAAGATAGAGACAAAACAATCTTAAATCACTCACTGCAATGTAGGAGTCCCTGTAAAATCCGGTCTGTAAAAAATGAATATATTAAAAGCCAGTACTCATTAGCCTTTCAAAAAATGTTAAGAGGGAAAAATAATTATAAGACCCTTTCCCTTCATATGCGTCTCTGATAATAGAGGATATATGATCATACTAAGGGAACCTTTAAATTAAACAATACAATAAAAAATATTACGTTTTGTAGTAGTATATTTCATAGGCTTTATAATTAAGCTTTCAGATTATAAAAATTGTAGCATTATAAGTTGTTAAAATGTAAGTCTTTTCGGAACTATTAGGACCCCCCTCCCCACATACATAAAGTTCTCAAGACAAGTAAGTATATATGAAAATAAATACAGAATTGGAATGTTTATGATATCATTTAATTTATTTTTCAATTTAAAAGTCATTAAATTCACAATTTTGCAAATGATCAATCATCATAAAAACGGATCCGCCTCTAGGGAACGAGACAGAGATAGATTAAAAGGGATGTTTCCAGCCTTGACCTCTAGGAAAAAAAAAGTTAACGGTAATTCTAAAATTTTAAATTTTCACACTTCTAAAATAGTTTCTCTTTTTTAAAAATCAAAAGATTGTAAATAACAAATGCCACACACGGTTTATTTATTTTTTGTTGACACTGACAACTATAATCCTTAATGAAATATGCAAATTGATTTAGGCAAAATTCCATAGAGTAAATAATAATTATTACTTAAATTAATTAATTTCCCATTTCCAAATGTCATTCAGTTAAAAAAACAAAACATAAACTTTCTCAGATAGCAATCGGTGGAGAATGAGTCACCTAAACAAAGAAGTACTGTGACTTGATAGTGCAGACTGGTGGTGATGTACGGTTTCCAACCCCCTTCCGCCCAAAAAAATTGATAAAAAACGTAATGCTTTATTATAAAAAAAAAAAAACCTCTATATCACACACTCACTTGTTTAAATGTACACATATATATGACGCACTACATTTATATCAGTAAATTGTTACAAACTAATATGTGAATATTACATTCTCTATCTGAAAGCAGATAGCACTAGATTATTACAGCAGTAATTGTCTACTGCTTGTCAATATAATAACCAGTAAACTTGTTTATCATTTATACATCATAAGCTAAACATGCACAAGCACATTATTTAAAATAAAATAAGAACTTGGGGAAGCTAGAAGGTGGGTTCTTATTCTTCGAAAACATTATTTACGACTAAACATCACGTGATTTTATTTGAAAACATGGTTTTCATTTGGGAATCACAGTTTTATAGTTAACTAAAAAGGTAAAACGTAATTGCTGGATGGTTCCAACATCTAAGTGCAGTGCTCTCGGATCCAAAGTTCCTCACTAATGAAAGCCACAAGCTAGAAACTAATATGGTGATATTGGAAGAGTAGGCACTAGATAGAAACCTTCTTGCAGCCATTGATTACTATGGCTTGCACTGGGTGGCACTACTGCATGGAGAGTTTGTCACTGTTAAACAATTATTTACCATAACATTTAAATAGTAGTAATAGTTACTTATAAATCCTAGAAACAAATTTCAATTAACACTATATAATGATTTAATAATAAAATTTTACTTCTATGAATTGTTAGATTAGATAATCCTTGTTTGACATTTGTATTTCAAAAGATTATTTAGCTAAGATGTGATATGTTGGACTATTTCCATCATTTTTGAGTGAATGTATAGAAAATTTTAAACTTTTCAAATACAAACAACTTATTAGTAATAACACACAAATAGACAATACAGATTAGTAATTACACGTTTCGAGTAGTATTATTCCCCACTCTTCTTCAGGTGTTGCTGGCCTATATGCACAATGACAATATTCACTTAGAAGTTGAACTCGCACCTTTAGATTCTTGAATATCGAATTCAAGGCAAATGCTCTACCAACTGAGCTATTCTGTCAAAGGCAATAAATAATAGAAATTTGATATATTTATATATGTGGGTTTATATATTGTCACTGTGCACCTGAAGAAGAGTGGAGACTAATACTACTCGAAACATTGTGTAATTATTAACCTGTATTGTCTATTTATGTGTTATTACTAACAAATTGTTTGTATTTGGAAAGTTTAAATAAAGTTTAAAATTTTCTATACATTCAACATTCACTCATAAATGATGGAAATAGTCTAACATATCACATCTTATAATAATCATTACAAACCTTCAGACAAATATTATTTAGCTACATTGTGAAGTTGATATCCTTAAGATGTACTAAAAAGTTAAATATGAGACACAAAATGAAGTATTTGTGTTACTTATAATATTCTCTTACATAGAAAATCCACAGAGATGTTTTCCAATTTTAAGTAGTTCTATGAAATCAACAACAAAATATTGTTATTTTATAATTGAAAAAGTTTTATTTATTTTTTTAAGGTGATTTTTTTTTATAGCTGACACAAATAAGATTTTTTAAAGAAGGTAATTCTAGATCTAGAAAATCTTAATTAGACAAATAAACTTTGGCTTACAACTTCATTTATTATTATTATTGATTGTAAAGATTTCTCATTTAAGGAATGTATTGTGAATGCGGAATTAACTTTGAATTCTGATGTGAAGAAATATTGGTGAATCAGTCTTTTGAAATATTTTTAATAGATAACATTGTTAGTGTTAGGAATATTTTTGAAACAATAAATTTGTGAGGATATGTTGATACCAAAAGATGATAAGGATATGCTATAGAGAAAATAAATATTTGTGGGAATTAAAAGTAGAGAGAATATGCTTCTAGATGATTCAATGTTTAGGAATTGAGGGAATTTTTTGCTAAAAAGTGATGGCAAAAAAATATAAGAATGTGTTTAACAGGAAATGAGATAAACATCGATTGTTAAGATATTAGAAAAAATAAATAAAGATAATATAGTGTTAGTGAAGACAAATGATATTGTAACTAGATCCTGAAGAGACATAAGAGCATTTTGAGAATGTGGTTCTAAATTTATGGGGGGAAAAGAGCACATAGGGGTAGTGGGTTTGAGGATGTGAGATTGGACATAAAAACCAATGAAAATTAAATTCAGTGAAGAAAAATCTAAGATTCTAATATTTAATGAGAAAAGTAACTGGAAAATGAAAGATGTCTTAAAGAAGTAGATGAGTATAGACATTTAGATGCTTTGTTGAATGAAAAAAAGAAATTATACAGATAGTTAGAAACTATAATTGAGAAAAAGAGAATGGAATTGAAACAAATATAACATATTTCTCATATAATAAATATAAGATACAGGATTTTTTTTTTATATGTCAAAGCGTTGGCTGGGAAGCGAACCCAGGACAACTGCTTGGAAAGCAGCTATGCTAGCCACTAGGCCACCAACACTTGATATAAGGTACATGATTATTTGGGAGTAATGGAAACAATGCAATTTGCATTGGATAGTGAATTGTGGACATCAAATGGAGCTATTCAAATTGAACTTTTTTTTTAAATCTGGGAAATCAAAACTAAATTAGAATGTTTGAAAGTTTCAATATATGAATGAATCAGATTATTAAAAGTAGTGTTTAATTGGATTATGTAGAGAGAGAAACAAACATATTGGTCAAAAATGACTTTTACAATATGTAAAATTAATAGATAAATAATTTTATGCAATGGAATAAATGCGTAGAGAATATACTCTAGGTACATATTTATGAAGGATGGGAAAAGAGGACAGATTAGTTAATTAGAAAAAAAGAATTGAGTTGTGGAAAATAATAAAAATAGTATGGAGTTATAAATAGTCAAACTAAGAGTCATAGATCATATGACCCTATCTCTTAAGCTTGTAAGTTATAAACAATGAGGATTGCCAATTCCTCTACAAGCTTTGTGATAAATGCTTAGACAGAGCCAGCACTTAAAATATCTCTGTCAGGAACCCCTCCCCAAACCCCTGACCAATGAAAATTGTATAAAGTATGAAATAATGTATGATATAAACAGAACTTTTAAATATAATGGAAGAAAAGGCAAGAATGAAAAGAATTGAATAGAAACACTAGAAACTCTCTCCATAGAGTAGTGCCACCCAATGCAAGTCATAATAATTAATGGACACAAAGCTTTGAGCATCAAAATCTCTATCCACGAGTAGACACTGAATAGGGATTTTGTTGCACAAGCCATTCAGCATCTATTGATTACTATGTCCATGCACTGAATGGCTTGGCTATATGGAGAAATGCTACTGTTTTGACAGATTGTGACTTGAATTGAAAAGACAGTTTATATGCAAATGGGAGAGTATAGAATGTTGACTTCTGATTAAGATAAATTGTTTTTATAATAAAATGGGGAGGGGGTTGAGGACAGGGTAGTGAAATAATCAAAAGATTTTATAAATGATAGGCGGAAATCAGAAATGAATCAGGGCTAGAGAAATACTTGGGTAATATAACAATAAGGAAATAGATATAGTATGTAAAAGTTTTGGAACAACGGGAATATTTAACTTTCATAACAGCATTTCTGACCTCCTAGCTTATACACAGAAATTTTGAATTCATTTAAAAATCACATCATAATAACTAATTGTGAAAACTCAATATGTCACATGACTAATTAAAAAAAAATTCAAACAGGAACCCTATTTGTTAAAGCAAAGACTTAAAAGCATTAGTTTGATTCTTTTGACAATTATTTTTCCTATAATTCCATTAGTTTTACCATTTCTATTAATTTCTGATTAATATTCCAACTCTTTGTTCTTAATATCTCACGCTTAATTCTATTCTACTCTAAATATTTTAACAGCTCTTGCCAGTCATCCTGTTTTATTATATTCTAAATATTGTGACTGCTCTTGGATACACATTTTAATGTGATCTAAATGTTTTAACCGTTTTTGGACAGCCATCTTTAATCTTACTATATAAATGTTCCAAGTACTCTTAGGTTATCATCTTCATCATTATGCTATAAATGCTCATGGATGAATGTAAATTTTTCATTTTATTTCTAATGTAAATTAACACATGCATATAAAGATTAAGGTCAAGCAAAACTTATCAAAGTCTTAATAAAATTACAGTAAGAATTTAAAGTTGTAAATATTAATTTATTAAGCGCATAGTCAGCACGTAAGTACATATATATTTAAGGCTATAACCTTAATATATTTAGAAAGTAGGTTGAAGATAAGAGTGACTGCTCTTATTTTTATAAAGTTGTAATCTTGTGAAGATTTGCAGAGGTCCCTCTAGTGGCAAATTTAATGCTCAAGGCACATAGTATTAAGGTTATAACCTTAAATATATATTAAGTAATATTTACTAAGGCTGTAATCTCAGGAATATGCGTCTGAAAAATGCGAAAGTAGAGATCCCTACAGGTCTTAACTACAAGCTTACACCTTGGAAGAAAAGAGGGGAAAGAGGCGTAAGCTTGTGGTTAAGACCTGTAGAGGTCCCTACTTTCGCATTTTTCAGATGCATATTCCTGAGAGATTACAGCCTTAGTAAATATTACTTAATATAATAATGTGCGTTTAAAATAAATTTATAATTACAACCTTAAATATATATATAAGTAAGAATTTAATAATAAATTGAGTAACTTGTCATGTGATTAACAAATGCAGCAGAATTTCAGAACAGTATTCAGAAATCAACCTCATTACAGCCAAAATTATGAGAAAACAAGAGCAGGACCCACGTGTTCCTAATGAATTATGTATATTTAAAGATACTATTATTGACATTTATTAAATTAGCATTTGAATAATGTAAGGGATCATCAAGCCTTATGTTTAAAAACTGCTAAGTAAATTAATAAAATCAGAATTTTTTTTTAAATAGAAAATCAAATATGTAGTAAATTGTATGAATAAATTACATTTTCTTCTGATATAATAGTAAAAAAATGGAGGCTGTTCAAGTTTTTAAAATAAGAATTCATAATTAAGTGATAATGTGAGTTAAAGCCATTTATTCAGAGTTTAGCCAGAGACCATTGCCTTTAGCTTGCCTATTCATATATATAAAAATCCTTAAACAGTAGCAAACTCTCCATACAGTAGCGCCACACAGTGCAAACCTTAGCAATCAATGGATGCACTAATGCATACTCATCCAATATCCCCAGATTAGTTTCTAGCTTGTGGCTTTCATCAGTGACAACCTTGGATCTGAGAGCACTGCACCTAGATCTTAGGATCTAATGCAACCCTCCAGAAGCCACCTTTTACCTATTGAGTTAATTATAAAACTATGAGCTCAAGCTGAAAACACACGTTTTCAATCCAAGCTCATTCGCTCGTATAGTCATATAGATCTGAAGCCAGTTCAGTATCTATACATTTTGATGTCTTTGGTTTTTTAAATAGGCAAAAGGCTGCTGGAAGAATGCATTAGATCCTAAGATTTAGGTGGTATTCTTAGATCCATGGCTCCTAAGTGATGAAAGACACAAGAAAGAAACTAGTCTGGGAATATTAAATGAAAAGACACTAGATAGGGATTCTATGCATTCATTGATTAATAAGGTTTGTGCTGGGTGGAACTACTGTATGAGTTTGTTATTGTTTAAAAATTTTGTATAAGCATAGGAAATGGTGATCATATGATGATTTAGCAGTTTTATATATATAAAAAAATCCTTTAATTAATAGGAAAACAAAATATTTAAATAAATTAATACTTCATTAATAAGTAGTTTATTAATAAGTTTTCCTTCCTTTTTCTTTCCAAAATGACTTACTCCACATAGTTTGTTCTATCCAAATCATGATTTATTATAGATATATTTGTCTTTACATTCTTATGCACATTACATTATAATCTCTCTCCTACACTTCAACTATTATTTGTAGTCATTTTCAAGAGCCATTCCTATAATAAATACCTATTCTAAATATATTAGAATACAATATGTAAGATATAATATGTTTACAGTAATGTATAATAACAACATCAACAACAAAAAAATAAGGTAAAGATATGAATTATATGTAAGAATTTTTACTATGTTGTTATTATACATTACTATAAATGTACAAGACCTGAAGAAAAAAGGCATTAGCATGCGATATTTTTATTTATACCATAAATATATTTAGATTACAAATGAAGTATTACATAAAATTAATCAAGAGATCCAAAGCACAAACATGGCCAACACAATCATTTAGACTCAACTTTATGATAGGATTGTTTCATGTATATTAACTACTATTCTAATAAAATGCAGAAAAATATAAGACCTAGGTTCATGCAAGACTAATTCAAATTCTAATTTTTGGTACCACATTTTCCAAAAGAACTGAAATGCATTGTATGGCACAAGGTATACCACTGAAAAAAAAAATGAATTAGTTGCTTCGGGAGTCATGTGACATTAAAGTGTCAGAAGGGACAGCTTGAGCTTTAATCTAAGAACCTTTCGATGCATTAAAATTACACAGAGGAAAGCAGTTTATTTTCTGGTTTCATATTTGTAAGATAATCTTAGTTTTATATAGTATTTTCATACTCTGTGCATTTTATTTACCTGAAAAACATGATGTTAAATGCATTTTAGATTCACCTTTATAGATTAATTCATCATGACTAGCGAAATTCACTTGTTCTGACTTTTTCGTGATTCATCTGATGAGGAATCACCATCTATAAAGAAGTCTAATACAAAGTTGAGAAATTTGACTTCATTGATTAAAGTTGGTCAGTGTACATTATTTTAAAAGTGTATAATGTTGATTATCTAAATATAGAGGGTTTAAAATTTATTTTATTCTATACTGTTTTAACTGAAACACACAGGCTTATTATATACCTGTATCTATATATGTAATATATAGGGTATATGAGCACAGACTTTCATACAACCCACTGCTCTCCACACTATATCTCATAACACTGATACACTTGAACACATATATGCTGAAAGATAAACACCAATATACGTATTTCATGCTAAACCAGCAATCATAAGTTGGTCTAGATTACCATCTCTACACATATATGCTATACGTGCTCAAATATATATTAAGATAGCCAATCCTCAACGTATATTGGTGATTATTTATCTTTCGGCATATATGTGTTCAAGTGTATCAGTGTTATGAGATAGTGTGGAGAGTGGTGGGTTGTATGAAAGTCTGTGCTCATATACCCTATATCTATACTGTTTTGCGATTTATATGATAAACTATATTTTGATGTTCCACAACTGTGTGCATTTTGATCATATGAACTGATGTAAAATATTTTGGCATTTTGTAATTTCTAAATTAATTTTTTGTACTCATATAAATTTTAGATAAACGGTGGCATTATAAGCTTCTTTTGCTATACCTTTAAAACAACTTTGTCATGTAATTGAATAGTTTTTGATTAATTGTTTATTACATTGATTTTCTTGACTAAATTTTGTATCATATTTTGTTTATCAATTTTAGCAAATTTGCCAGTATAAATCACAGGGTTTATTTCAAATATCATGAAGATAATATTTAGTTTAATTTAGAGAGATTGAGAAATGTCAGTGTCTCTATCAACATTATATTAGAAATTATTCTTATCTAGTTACTTAGATAATAACTAGATGGCAGTGCAAACAAATTACATATTAGTTTGAAGGTAATTGAATTTTTTGGTAGGAAGTATCATAGAATGGTACTATTTACTATTGAGATTAATGATCTAAAATTTTTCAGCCTGTATGAATTTGAAACTAGGCCAATTAGTTAATATAAGTATATTATTTAGAATAAATAGAATCATTAAAAGTTGATCATGGAATGGAAACTTCTTCATATTAGGGTGACTAGTTAGGGACCAACCATGGGAATTAATTTGTACAATCTAGTTTCCATTGTTTATGAATTTAAATTTGGTATCCATTGATTATTCAATGTTATGGATTCAAAATTTGGCCTGGGGAAACAGACATCACTGAAAAGTTTATAATGTTTTATTTTTTTTAATACAAATAAGTTATGAGAGATAAGTTATAATTTAAAATATTTAATATTATTGTTATAAAGAAGGGACAAACTTCCAGTCATGCATTTTTACATGCATTCACCTATAAGCATTGGTTTGAAAAGCGTTAAGTGTATACTTATCTATCTATAAGCCAATCGTTGCTCACCATGCTGAAATGAGGATTTTAATCTATTATGTACCTGAATTATAAATCATTAATGGAATTGTACAAACATACATTGTGTAGCAGAAAAGAGGTAGAATCTCGTTTTTAACCACCTGCAATTAGAAATACATATTAAAATTTGAATTTACAGTATTATATAGATAAATTCTAAGCATAAGCATATACTTATGCTTTTCAAATCTATGCTTACAGGTGAGCGCATGTAAATTCATAAAAGCGCACGACCAGAGGTTTGCCCCTTCTTTATATAATTACATAAGTAGTGTACTATATAATGAATAGACTATTTATTACAATTTTAGTATTATAAAATATATTCAGCCCAGACAAACAAATAGATAAATTGAGGTAAAACTTAATGATATTTGAAATTTTCAAACCATTATTACAAATATAAAAATTATTATACAAATACATTATTTATTTTTATCTAAATGAAACCCATGCAGTTATTGATCACATTCCCATGTAAATGTATTAACTTATAAAAAAATATAGATGTCACTACAAGAGAATATACATGAGAGTGGAAAAATATGGGTGATTTAGTCTGTAAATTATGTAAGGAAGGAATAGAAAATATTAGATAAACAGACAAAACCCACAGTATCACTGTGCTAAACAGCAAGGAAGCCAGAAAGCTTGGATAAACTCCTATCCAATGCCACCATCCAAATCCCCAGACATTCTGGCTTGTGGCCTTCGTCAGTGAGGAGCTTTGGATCTGAGAGCACTGCATCTAGATCTTAGGATCTAATGCAACCCTCTAGCAACCACCTTTTATCTCTACTTAACTACAAAACTATGAGAATGAAATTGAAAACACAAAAAATATTTTCAATCTAAGAGCTTAGATTGAAAATATTTTTTGTGTTTTCAATTTCATTCTCATAGTTTTGTAGTTAAGTAGAGATAAAAGGTGGTTGCTAGAGGGTTGCATTAGATCCTAAGATCTAGATGCAGTGCTCTCAGATCCAAAGCTCCTCACTGACGAAGGCCACAAGCCAGAAACTAGTCTGGGGATATTGGATGAGTAGGCATTGGATAGGGATTTTATGCACAAGCCTTCTGGCATCCATTGATTACTCTGTTTAGCACAGGTGGCAATACTGTGAGAGTTTTGCTCTGTTTTTCTACAATTAATGTGCTAGTATAGGAAATGTGATCATGTGATGCTTAATGAGAAAATATTAGGCATCTGTTAATTGAATGTAAATGCTTGAAAACAGAAAGGGCACATATAATGAAGTTATGGAAGAATAAATATGAAAAAAGTGATTATATAGAAAGTGGATTATTGGTTTTTATGCTGGGTTTGAGAAAAGATAAGGGGGATTTAGATATAAAGGCCATAGAGTTGACAAGGATTATGTTGTGGAAATGGGATGGAGCAGAATGTGGGAAAACTTAGACTGGAGAATGGAAAATAAAGTGGCTAACAGGTTTCCCTGGACATAATTGTTGAGAGATTCTTGACTCCGTTTAAGGAGAAGCTATAGTACATCACACAACTAAAAATGATTGGTTGGGAGCAAATTGTTGTAATATGGCAAAACAATATTTCAGAGATCTTCCATTTATATTTAAGTAAAAGTTTATATAAAAGATGAGAAATGATATACTGTAATAAAACACTATATTCTAATTCCCAGATTAGGTGTGATATATATAATATTCAAGAAAACATTTATTTGACTTCAATTAGAATATTTGCTATAGGATGATATATTATACATGCTTTTTGCTAGTCAGCTGACGTTTTATGTAGTCATATTAAATAATATTCAACAGACGTCAATGTAATTTAAAGATCATATAATACATTACCTGACACCTGTCATGTGGCCGTAAGGTTTATAATCAATTTTGTAGAATAACCATTGATCTATGATCAGATCTCTGTAGCACAGTGGCACTATATTCCTCACAAGTTTGAATTCAGAATTACTAAATAAACAATGTTAAATAAATGTTTTTCTAAATCATGCTCAAATCCCAGTCTCATTCATTAAAAGAAATTACTGCTGGTGTAATCGGTGATTCTAGAACATTCTCTAAGATTTTAATCAAGAAACTATAAACAGCCTCTAGGATAATTCATTATTATAACACTAATTTAACTTTTCTTAAATAAAGTGTGTTACTATCGTTCAATACAAATTGATAGAATTTTCAGTCTTATAACAATTTATGGACATTTTGGTCCAAATAGTATATCCGTCTAATATATAAATATAAACACACAAAGTATTTTTTTAAATTTTATATTCAATGACGCTTACTCCCACCTGAGTCATAGCTGGTGACACCTGTTATAAATTTTGTTAAATTTGTTTTTAGAGTTAATGTATAAACCCTGACCCTTAGGTCGAAACTTAACACAAATTTATAATATATACGGAGATTTAATACATACCTTTTATTAATAAAAAAGGAAAGTGCAAAATAAAAAGCATATCTAATACGAAATATAAAACATTCAATCGTAAAAAATGTAAATATGGATTAAATCTGAAATTTTATGCTTCAATTAACTGTATACAATATAAATTGTTAAAAAAACTTTGTGAGAGACGTATAAACTGAAAAATAATTAGATTTTCATAGTAAAATGAATTACACAATAAAGAATAAATTGTAGTTTAACAAAGACTTTCAATTATATCTCCAAATTAGAATAAATTAGTGTTTAAACACAACTTTTGATGAAGTGTTATTAATATAAATAGAAGCTTCTAGATTAAATAAATTACAATCTTATTACTGATGATAATAAAATACTTCATATTATGGTCTATAGATCCTATTGTTTGGTCATTCTCTTACCATACATACATAATCAACAGCAGTTTGAATTTAAAAAAATATACTACTGCGTTTATTTCTTCATAAACATACAACCAATTATATCCATATTTGAAGATAAAACACTTGAATAGATCACTATATGATAAAGATCATTCTAATATTCTTCCGTAGAGGAACAGTGAAACAGAATAGGTTATTCGCTGGAGTGGCCAATGATGGTTGGTGAAAATTTTCTTCTTCCCATTTTACCCTTTAGATAAAACTAGTGAGATATTCATTTGCTGATCAATAATGAGATGGCTAGCTAGGTTCGTCATCTAAAAAAAAAAACTTGATTGAAAAAAGTTATCTTACCCCCCCCACCCGATCCATTTGAATTTCAACTATGTTATGGAAATTTACATTAATTCCTGATTTTTTAATTTTAAATTTTTATTTTCAAATCTACATTCTCTCCCCAAAACAAATTGTGATCACTAGACACAGCAGGGGTAATATGGATAAATAACTTTAAAGTCTAACCAACCATAATTTGCATTTGCTTGTTATTTACTTTTCAAGTATTCTTGTGATTAGTCAAGCATTAGTGGTCAAGTAGTCAGCACAGCAGCCTTACAAGCAGTTGTCCTGGGTTTGCGGATTCACTTCCCGGCCGATGCTTTGACACATGGAAAAAATATTCTTTGGATTACCTTTTAAAGATTATTTGCAATCCTTTCCATCTTTTCAATTCTCTTCTTACAAATCATTCATAATAGACTAATGCCTTTTTAAAATTAGTAAGTTTTGATCACTTTTAGTATCCTTAACACTATCTATTCAATTTTTTTGTTTATTTCTAAAATTCATATCTCTATGGATATGGTAACAAAACAGGAATTGGATCATACATAATTCATACTTTCTATGAAATAATCACTATCAATTTATATCAAGATATAGCTACTAAAAGTAATGCATATAAATATACTGTTTACATATACTCCATAAACTTTCTAAATAATGGTGGATGAGGCAGTGTCCCTTTAAATACCTCTATTCTTGCTATGTAGCCAAACTAAACTCGTAATTAAATAAATAATCAAGTTATTTATAGCATCAAATACATTTTGTAAGTTTTCTGAACTGTTGAGTAATGATAACTATAACCACCAGTGGATGTGGTGCAATAAATGCAATTAATAAATGAAATGGAAAGAGAATGCCCTTGGACAACTAACCACAAAATGAAGATTCATTCAAGATCAAATCATATACATTCTTCTTAAATGATTATGAAATAGACTTTTCTTTCTTAATAAACAAAATTAAATACACTTAATGATAAGTGTGCTTAAACATATATCATAGTGATGTGATGCTAACAATTTCCACCTCCAAAACATTTAATACTCTATCATGAATAATGACATATTATTTCTCTGTGGCATCACAACCCTCCCTAATTAACAATCCATCTTTGATTCAATCATCAGTAAACAATAAATATGTGGCATTAATGAAACAGTTTGGAACTAAAATTGAATGCTTTTTTGATATTTGAATTATGATAATTCAGAAATCACTCTTATGACACAAACACACTTAAAATGTGAGACCAGGCTTAAATTCCCTTTCTAACATAAATTCTTTTATTATATAATTAATTAACTTATTCATAGAAAATAATAAAAAATGAAAATAATTCCATAGCTAAAATCATCTGAAATAAGACTTACATAACAATGTCAGACACTTATATATTAGTCTGTCTACCAAGATTGATAGCCATTTTTTTAAGTACACAGTTTCAGGGGCTTAAAACATCACATGATCACTATCTTCCATGCTTGCTGTATGGAGAGAGTTTCAGGGGCTTATGAGTTTTTTTTTCCAAATTTATTTTAATTTGACACGTTATGATTACAGTGTTTATAAATCATATTTCTTTTTTTGGTATAAACAATTTCACCCTCTTTTTACATTGAATTCTCATAAAATTAACATTTTTTTAGTTGATATTATAAAAAAAACTGTATTAATTATAGACACTTTGTCTTTTTCTACTTGAAAACAACATTGAAATAAAATCAAAATAAACAAACTAATAGAATTTTCTACTCATTTTTTCCTTTATTATATTAACTGTGTATTTGTTGTAAATCATTTTTATATATATATTACATGGTAGCATTTCAAAGTAATTTTGTAAAGCCAAGTGTATTATTTATTCACTTATAGATCCTATTTACACATAATAAATAAAGTGCAATTTAAAACATCAATAATTATCACTCTTTTTAAAAACAATGCAAATAAAGATATTATATATATTTATAAGTTTAAGTCTGCATTAATAAGCAGAATATGACAATTTACATTTTTTTCTTTTTTATATTAATAAGTTGACTTAATACAAAAAAAAAATTAAAATAAATAAATTGTAAATATTATAATTAATTTTCCAATTTTTTTTATTTAAAATAACAACAATAATAAAAAATGTGATTAAATATGACCACTTCTTGTCAGCCATTTTGTTTTAAATATTTATTGTAGGCCCTAAAACTGTATAATTAAAAAAATGGCAAGATTGGGAGACAGGATAATATATAAGTATTAGATGTTATTGAAACTTCAAATAATAAACCCAATGCTGATAATAATAATAATCTGGGAGAAATTTTTTATTTTTTGGTGCAAATAAAATTAGTAAAGAATTTATAGCTTGTACACACATAGAATTAATCTTAGTTAATATTAATGCCTCACATATACATAACATAATACACTGGAATTTTTACATATACAATCTTTCTCTTTTATAAGAAAAATATAAAACAAAACTATTCATAATAATAATTTTACCTATTCATTTAAATTATTATTTTATATATATTGCTTACAATAACTCCCCTCATATATGCTTTAACGCAATTTTTTTTTTAATGATTTCTTTATTTTCCTGACAGTTTCGACTGTCCTGCAGTCTTCATCAGGGGTACAACATTGAATGATATAACCATTACTTCATATACAAATAAAAATATTTAAGTATATCAAAAATATATACATACATATCCTCAAAAACTTACATATATAAATATACATCTATGTACATTATTTTTTATAATAACACAATCATAATCTCAATTACATATTAAATTAGATCAATATTTTATAGGAAGATACGTACAAGAAAAGCTAAATATTTCTTAATAAAAAAATTGATATTTTTTTAAAAATTTAGACATAAACAGCTGCCATTGGAATAGTTATTCCAAAAAGTTCACTTTTATACCATTACTCCTGTAATTAAAGCTGAAGTGTTATTTGAATATTTCATTGGAAAACACTTATATTTTCACTATTCCTAATGAATTCCAATGTAAGCTTCCTTGTCTTATATTTTTTTCGTATTGCAGACTGCATACAGCTAATTTGGTCATTTTATTTTTAAGTATGAGGTAGCTTGTGTTCTTTCATTTCAATTAAATCTAAAAATGTGTTAAATATCTGGTTTTTATTCCTTTTCTTTAAAAATGTATAATGGAGTCCATTATCCAATTATGTATTTATACGCTGCATGTATAATTTAATTTTTAATGCATTTATTTTTGAAGAAGTATTTATTCCAGCACATTTGTCCATCTTTTCCTCACACTTTATTTTTAGAATGATGATAATGAGCTTTCTTCACTCCAAGAGAACTAATTTCCTGGTAGAGATAGTTTAAATGCTTTCTCTGGCTAAGCATTTATCACATAGCTTGTTGAGCAATTGGCAAATGCTCATTTTTTATATCTTACAAGCTTAAGAGAATGGGTCATGTGATCTATGACTCTTACTTTTGACTAAATTTCTTAGTGTTTTGTCTTATTTAGTGCTGGTTTTAATTATTACTAGAACTATTAATAAAATTATATAATTCCAACAATCTTGAGAAGAAAACTTTAAAATTTGTTATTTTATAACATTAATATTTTTCTTTCAAAACAATTTTCAGGCATTTTCCTGTAAAAATGTGAGAAAAAAAATTGTATATTTTTCTGTAGTGTAATTTTCACTATGCAACTCTCATGCAAGGTAGGGATCCATTTCTATCCACTTTTAACATATTGTGGAGGGATGTAATCATAATCCCCAAGACCCATATTTCATGTTAAACCAGCATTAACCAGTTGGTCAGATCATTATCTTTTACATATATCTTTATCATTGTTCAGTATATATAGATAGAAAATTATTACAGTTTAATTGATGTGTCAAATTTTCTGCTCTCACAACATTGACACAAACAACTTAATGGAAATATATTAATAATTTTTATTAGTCATTCATTAGACTAGAGATTATCCAATAATGGATATTTCTGTAGTGTAATTTTCATTCCATCACTCTCATCCTAAATAGGAACTGTTTTCTATCCACTTTTAACACCTAGTGGAGGGATATAATAACAAATGGCCTAAGATGTGGTGTTCATACATTTTTTTCACATGTATTTGGTCATATGTTTATGATAACAACCTTTCACAAAGTGTTAAAAGTGAACTAGTCCCTATCATGCATGAGAATGGTGTAGTAAAAATCACACTACAGAAATACCAATTATTGGATAATCTCTAGTCTAATGAATGACTAATAAAAATTATTAAAATTATATATTTCTTTCCTTTCTAAAACAATAGCAATATTAACCAGGTAAATTCCTTATTTTTCAGCCAATTAGATATGCAGTAATTATAAAATATACTTTTTGCCACAATTTAAAGAGGAAAAAATCATTCATTATAAAAAAAGACCTTTTTTGTAATACCTTGTTCTCTACAATATTGAAAATCAAATTATAAAATTATTTCATTTGTAGGATTATAAAATAATTGAAGAAATAAAAATAATTGACCTAATTTTATGTGGACATTTAACCCCTTATCTACCATAAACACAAAGCCATCCATATTATTAAATACTTAAAGGTTAAAGAAACTAAGAGAATAATAATTTTTGGTTGATAAACTATTATTTGGTTATTACATCAGTGTAGATTTGTCTATATCTATGCACATTGTTGACATGGATGGAACTTTTTACTACTTCCTCCCTTTGCTGATGCTTTCATGCATCCATTATCTATTTCCCTTTTCTCTCATTAATATTATTTTTGAGTACAATGTTTCTATTTCCAAAAAGGTTTTTAATTTCTTGCATAGTAGGAACGTTTTATCATTTCACCCTTTAATAACAAAATAATTATTATCTTATAATGATTTCAAATGGTCCTTTGAAAAGTTTATAAAATTTCTTTTAGGTACATTCTTGAGATTTTCTGATCTAAAGAGTCCGCTTAAAGCCTAATTCATCAACACTGAATACTTGTGAACCATTTCTTCTTATGCATCAATATTTTTTTTTGATTTTGCCAGCCACCAGGACATAAAATTTTTTCTCTCATTTCCATGATTTATTGGATGCTTTTTTTGATAGACATCAATCAAATATAAGCTGATTCTACAGTTAGATCATATATCGATGTTTCATTATGAGTAAGGCATGCTTTATAATTATTTTTTTTACATCCTCTATTTGGCATTCCTAAATTCCCATTGTGTAATTTCTGTGATACATTGGTCCACTATTAATACTGTATATTTAGCATTATACTATCTATTTATTTTCAAATTCTGAGAATCATTTATATCTATCACACTGAGCTCAATTATTTACTTTATCACATGCCTATTAGCTGTAAGCACAATTTGTTCTACATTTAAGAATAATTTAGTCAAATTATATGAATAATCTGCCCCCAGATCTTAAAAAATTCAGTCAAATTTCTAAATATGAAACGTGCTAATAAAAAAATTGCATGAAACTTTCATCTTGGCTTAGACATTACTTTTTATAAGGATATCTGGGAACACATAGCATCCTATTTTTCCTCTCTCCAAAATGTCTGCCAATGACAAACTCCACATGCATTGGATCTGTTGAGTACAGTCAATTTTTGAGAACCTTGTACAGTCAATCTTTGGGAACCTTGTCCTTTATGCTCCACGATTTAAAATCACTCAGAATTTGGAGAAGAATTATTAATTTTGATATTTAGAATCTGGGAGATTAAAACTGTTTTGTCAGTTTATTAATGCAAAAGTATTAAAAAAATATGTAAGAACTTTTAGTTCTCTAATCACCTAGCCATTTTAAATAATCCTGATTTGGGGCTTATGGTCAAATCTTCACAATATGCCCAAGATCCAAACATGGCATGATCTGTCATTGAGAAAAGTTTTGATAAATGATAGAAAAATTTTCTTAATGCCATTGTTATGAGCACTAATGTTAATTCACTTAAGGGATATTCCTGACACTTATGATTGGATCTTTAACAAAATTTGTAGTATTTTATTATATCAAGCAAATTTCCATTCATATATTGGTAAACCTCTTTTCTTTACTATTCTAAAAAGCTTTAAAATCTTCCCACAAACCATTTAGTCAAATTCAATTGTCATATTCATCACAAAAGATATGAATGAGGACAATCATAGCTCTCTTTTAAACTTATTATTTCTATCGAAAGTGATGCTATTTCTTAAACCACAAATAAGGGGTTATGTAAAAAAAATTAGATGCGGCAAGAGAAAATTTTGATAAGAATAATAGAGTTATTCATTGGATTTTCTTGAAATATTAACAATTCTACAGTTCCATTTGCAAATAAGGGTGTGTATGGACATAACAATCAGAATTTGAATCACACTTAAAAATATATAGTTTCATGATTTTGGTGGTGACCAATACAAATATGATGAGTATCTAGAGGAAGTGCTGAAAGGAGGGTGATAATACAAAAATGGTAAATATAATATTAAGAAAATAAAAAAATTAAATTATGGTTTATTTCAATATAAAAAAGAGGATAACATGGATAAACATTTTAAGATAGCTGAGCTAAAGTAAGAGCAAATACTTTTATTACAAACTAAAACCCATTTATTAAAGCTTAATTTAATGATTATAAATTATGATAGTAGTCATAAAACTACCATATACTTATAAGAAAACAAAGATTAATATATATATTAAAAGTATTTGTAAATAAGGCAGTCATAAGTAGCACTCATAGTGGAGAAAAAGTATAATTTTTATTTTGCAATACAATTCAATATCTATATTTTTTATAATGAATATATTGTTTTGAAATGCTGTTAATTTATACCAGATGGCAGTGTCATTAACTAAATAATTTTATACTATATAAGAAATGGTATAGATCTGTAGAGAACATATCACAAGTTCAAAATTATAAAAGATAAGAGAAAAAATAGTAAGTTGGTTAGAGAAGAAAAAGAATTTTGCAAAATAAATATGACAAAAAAATAGTTTAGTTATATAAAAAATAAAAAGTGTATAATGAAAACTGATAATACGAAGCAAGGATTGCCATCTGGAACTCCTTAGGGATTAAAGGACCTCAAAATGTTAATTAAATTGATCATTATGATGTCAATATGCGCATTTTAGTATGAGTCAAGAGTCAAATAATTCCATTTTAAAATATTTTTAAGCAGGAATGATATAAAGCCACCCAAATTATCACATGATCACCATTTTCTATGCTTTATGCAAGCTGTTATTAGCAATAGCAAACTCACCATACAATAATGCAAACCTTCCTGCATCCATTGATTACTAAGGCATGCACTGGGTGGCACTACTGTATGAAGTTTGCTACTGTTAAAATATTTTTGTGATTACTGTTGAATGAAGTCTTTATTATAATTGTTAGTTCAAATTTTCAAAAGGAATAATAAAAAAAGTAATATGTCAGTATATAAAAATTGAGAATCTCTGCATTAAAGAGAATTTATTGTTATTTGGTGCAATAACAGGAATTTTGGATTCTAAAAAAACAAAGGTGAAATCAAGCTAAAAATTTGGGTTATAGATATGATTTTTGTTGGAAATGAGAATAATATAGAAGCCTTATTTTTGGAATGAAGAATGTTGAAATATAAAGAGGATAAATTGTATAAAAAATAAGACAATGAGGTATATATATATATATTTGTTTAGGCTTTCATGAGGGAGAGAAAGAATATAAAAAAAATATATTTAAATTAATAAAATAGATTTTATTAAAATAGAAGAGGGGGAGGAGATAATCCAGTGCAGGCAGTATGTCTAGAAAATTGTAGATTGTAAAATACTGGGAAGAAATGGATAGACTTACAATAGTATAAAAAGGCTTTAGAAGAAGAGAACGTTAAATTTCGGTAATTTTGCAAAAGATTTTAATTGCATTATAATTTTGCATTTATAGCTTTATTAAAAATAAATAAATATGCATTTTATGGGCAATTTATGAAATTTATAAAGTTCACAAACAAATAATTCACACATATAAACTTCGAAAATTAAAATATATTTTATTTTCAGTTTTGTAATATTATAAATATTTGTGAAATTTCACTTTTTTTCCTTTCCAATTCCAATTACTTTGTAATTATTAAAATAATATAGGATTAAGTGTTTAATACTGTCTCCAATCGCTTGGTGGCGTTTTTAAAATACAAAAATACTGATTTATCAATGAAAAAAAATACATCATGCTTGCAAACCTTATTGAATCACAGTTGCCAAAAAATGATTAGTGAAAAAGCTAGCAGATTTATTTACAAAATAGTCATAATTCAAGCTTTATTTTTTTTTTTTTAACAAAAAAAAAATATTTCATATAGATTTATCAAATTATTTAATTGGAGTTTTTAAAGTGACTATTTTTAAAAAAATACATAGTACAACAAAATAAAATACTCCTCTAATTTGGAGGCGGAACACTTGAACGCACACATATATATAATATATATTATACAAATGAAGTGAATTTATCACCAATTAACTGACTTGTTGAAAAGTAGAAGCATTAGCTAAAAGATTAATGGCGGTAAAATCACTAATTTGAGCCTCAGCAATTTGCTGTTCTGTTAAGTGTTCAGTTTGCTCGACCAACTGCTCTTGTTGGATAATTAACTCACTTCCAACATCTAATTGATGATTAGTCTGTACAAAGACAGTATATTTATTTGTGCCTTCACGTTCATGAACTTTCACATGTTTGTAACACGCAGACATTTCAGCAAAAGCCTTATTGCAATATTTACAAATATACGGCCTTAAACCATAATGTCGATTTACATGTTCATTTAGGGATTGCTGTCTTGTGAATGTTTTACCACACAACTCACAAATAAATGGTCGTTCCCCTGTATGTGTTCGATTGTGGCGTTCCAAATCTCCTATAAAAACAAACAAATAATTTACATAAGATCAAAGTATAAAAGTGAATAAATAATTTTGTAATAATTTATATAAGTACTTTCAAATAAATACATACACAAATATGTGTTAACTTACAATCATTACTTAAAATGAGCAAGCTATAACTGATAAGTAAAAATAAGTATCATAATTTCAATTAGATACATGTGTAGAGATAAAGGGAATTATAGGACCAGTGAGTGTAGGATTATAATTCTTCTTTTACCATTGACACCACACAATATTATGCATGTTTTTCTTTACACTTAGAGTATTGACACTCATATGATGAACCCAGAGTGACTTAGAACTTTTACTATCTAGATAAAAATAACTAGATATCTATTTACTAATCTCTATTAAATAGCTAAATATATTCGCTAATACGTTGTCTATTCTCCCAAATGGAATTTCTTTCATAGATCTGATAAAATTTCAAGATTCACCTGTCCCCAGATCAAAAACCAGGTTGCAGGAACAATATGATGGTGCATTAACTGCCATGTTATAAGATCCCACAACAAATGTCTGGGTGTGCACACACATATATATAAATGCAGATGCGAGAACATAAGTAAAAGAAGCAATCCACCTCGAATTTCTAGAAATAAGCATATACCATAAAGTATTTTTATATTAACATAATATATATATATATATAATTAAGAGGAGCAATCCATTCTCCTTCAAGCTATGAATAAATATCACTCTATATGTTTATCAAAGATCAAGCATAAAATGGACCCACCTACAATTTAAGCTTTTGCCTTTATGAGCTTACCCTTTCTAACATTGATGGTAATTCAGAATGAAATTAATATACCAACCAGATAAAAATACAACATTAATGATTAATAAACTAATTATCAATTAAAGAATAATTTAGACAAAATCTAACTTTTGATCATTTTCTTTGAACAGTTAACAGTGTAGCTTAATATATATTTAACATTAAAAGCCTAAAGAATAGGTGGGTCCATTCTATTCTTGGTCCTTGCTAAACATATAGAATGTAATTTACTCTTAGCTGAAAGAAGAATGGTTTCCTCCCCTTAATTACATATACATTAAACTATTCTAATTTCATGCTTAAAATTATTATCCCTATTTGAATAGCAGAAGTTATTAAAAGTTAAGATTCTATCTATATCCTTCTCTAATTGATTGTTAGTTTAATAATTAGCTCCTAATGCCATATTTTCACCTGGCTGGTGTATAAATTTCAAAGGCTTAAACAATAGGTAAGTTCAATCTATTATTAATCCTTCCCAAACATATAGTGTGCTATTTATTCATAGCCTGAAGGAGAATGCTTTGCTCCCTTAATTACATATGCATACAGAAAGCTATCGAATTTCATGTTTATATATATATATATATGCTTGTAGTTTTATGTATATAATAAATGCAATATGGGTTTTGCTAATAATTTATTCATAACAGCATTTTTACTAGCTGCCTTAACGTGAATTAAAATTTTAATAAAAAAAAAAAAGCTTAATCCAGTACCTAATTAAAATAAACGAATTTGAGCAATAATGGGATATTTTTATACATAAATAAACATTTGATACATTTTAACCTCTAACAAATCCATAAAAATCTAAGCTCTAAGCTATTTCCTTCCTGAGGTATGCATTTTTGCAGGATGAAGTTCATTTCCATGATAAATTTCATGCAGAAAAAAATATAAGTTGATTTATTACTGTTGACAACTCTTTTTTCACTAGATAGTATATACATATATAGTTAAGTTTTCTGTTCAAACAAGGTTGTAGTTAAGCACTAGAATATTACGAGCAGTCAAAACTGGTTATTACTATACCAGCATATAAGATTCTAATGCTTTTGTAAAAATGCACCTGAATATGTTGGATAAAACTTAAAATTTTTAAAGTTTTAAACAACTTAAGATTTTTCTTTCAAGTAACTGATCAACGCAATGAACTATGTGATATTGGTTGATAAGGCAGTACTTAACTATTCAGAGCTAGAGAGTAAACCAAGGATAGAAACTGCTTAAACATCACCAGCATGCCAGACAATCAATGTCTTCTTCAGTTACCTAAGGCAAATTTATTGGATATATAAGGGATTTGAGTTCAGAGTTTCAAGCTCTCTACTGCCATCCACTCCTTTCCCACACAATCGATAGGCATGACAACACATGTGAAAAAGATAAATGATCTCCAATACAAGCATTTTGTGCTGGTTCAGTATTTATCAGTTAGTCCAGATCATCATTTCCCATACGTATATATAACCAATGCTCAGTTTATATTAAGATAGCAAATCTTGAAACTTTAATGGACAGGTTTCGATCTTTTCTTCATCACCCAACTCTTCAACCATCCATATCATTAAAAATCTAATGATGGAACACTCAAAGCCCTTGTTGATGCCAATATTATTGGTACCCATTTTGACTTTAAGTCACTCTGACCCATCATATATAGGACTTTAATATGTAATATTTAAATAGAAGTATATTGACTATACTGAACTTAATGTAATCAGAAAAGATTTGAACTCAGATATTCAAACTCCCTACAGCTATCCATTCCATCTTACACAACTGATACACATGATCACATACATGTGAAAAAGACAAATGATCTCCAATTTTCATAATTTGTGCTGAAGCAGCACTCATCACTTGGTCCAGTTCATCATCTCTTAGACACACACACATATATATATATAATCAGTGGTCAGTTTATATTAAGATAGCAAATCTTCAAACTTCAAAAACCATATATATATATATGGGAGATAATTTGGACCAACTAATGAGTGCTGATTCAGCACAAAATATGCATATTGGAGATCACTTAACTTTTTCACATGTATGACGCCATGTGTATCGGTTGTGTAAATTGGAGTGGATGGCTGTAGGGAGCTTGAAAGTCTTGAGTTCAAATCCTTTAAGTATAAACAATGTATTTAAATATTATATATTCAGCCTGTATTCTGACCATCCCTCTTCCATGTATTTAAATGAACATGTTAAGGTCCTATAAGTGAGGGGCCAGAATGACTTAAAGTCAACATGGGTATGACAATAATGTTGGCATCAACAAGGCTTTGAGTGTTCCATCATCAGATTTTCAATGATATGGATAACTGAAGAGTTGGAGGATGGAGTAGACTGAAACATATCTATTAAAGTTTGTAGATGTGCTATCTTAATATGAACTGAGCATTAATTATATGTGTGTGTGTGTGTGTGTGGGAGATGATGATCTGAACCAACTAGTGTGCTGCTTTAGCACAAAATACATATATTGGAGATCAAGTATCTTTTTTGCATGTATGTGGTCATGTGTATCAGTTATGCATGATGGAATGAATGGCTGTAAGGAGCTTGAAAGTTTGAATTCTAATTTCATTAAGTTCAGTAAAGACCAGGGATTGGTAACCTATGGTTCGCAAGATAAATATGGCTCTTTGAGCAATCCATTCTGACTCTCCACCAAATATATTAAACAATATTCATATACAATAACAAGATATTATTCTTTGAAAGTTCCGCATGCACTTTGGTTCATATGCCGCAATTTGTTGCTAGCCAATGCTGAGAGAGTTATAGCGCAATTACTTATTCATTTATTATTTTATGTTACTAATTATTAATTAAATTTTAAATAGATTTTTATATGGATTTGCACGTTTTTTTTATTTACAAATACCCAAATAATATCAAAGAAAATTCTCTAAATTTTCTTATTTTCATTTAAAGGAAAGTATGGAGGTGCTTTTGGGATGGGTTGGGTAACATCAATGGGAGATAACTGCAGTTTGATTGGAAATAAAGGAGAAACAGGTATTTTGAATTTTATTATTTAACAGAATTAAGGAAGTGATTTATTTATACTTAAATTTTAGGAAATGGACATTTTTTATTTATTTTGTTATTTATAGATGATGATGATTATATTTTGTTGCAATTCATTTTGATATTTTAAATAATTTTATTTTTAAAATATTTATCTTTATCTTGCAGTTTCTATCTTTCTAATTTAGTGCTTATCAAATTCTTCAAACCGTGCTAGTGAACATCATGGTACAAAATTTAGCCGGGAAGTTGGCATTATTCTCAGTTCTGTGGATAATACGGCAACTTTACTGACTTTCCTTCATTATGACAGAACACGGCGAACACACTGTAAAAGTGAAAAGGCAAATTTGTTAATGTTTTGCGTTTGTGTTGTTCGCGACAGTCATATGATTTTATTTTAATAACGGGAACTTTTTACTAGAGAGAGCTTCTACGTAATTTGTAATTTATTTTCTTTGACATCAAAATCAATGTGATTTCTAATTAATATGTTTGATTTACCAATAATTACAGAATAACTCTTTTGATATCTATTATTAGCAACATACATTGGTGTTCTACTTATTTCAATGAAATATTTAAGTATATTTCTTGAAAGTTGAATGGGTAGGTTTTTATTCTTAATTATTAAATCATCTTATATAATTTATTTAGCATGAATACATAATAGTTATTTAAGGACTCGTTATATGACATGCAGCTTATTGTGTGCAATATGAAATACCATACTTGAATGGGAGAATCACTGCTAGATCTATGACCAAGATTCTAGATACATCATCTGTGGGTAGTTTTAATTCTACGGGGATTCCCATTTTTGGCTTCATAGAGAAAGCATTAACATCATAGAACTGAATTTTTAACTTTGAATTGTATTATAAGTCTGAAAAGTAATTAGGAAGAATTGATATGAATAAACTACTAAGGAATGATTTTATGTGTTCTTGTGAGCAAAATCTGGGTAAACAGGTAGAAAAATATTTTAAAGTGGCATTGAGATCATCTATTATTAAATAAGCTATTATTCTGGTGACTTGGTAGTACTGAAGATGTTTGAATGGAGTTATGGAGTCCTTGCTTCTGTTAATCTAACTTCTTAATATAGCAAATGAAATAAAAGATAAGTACACTTACTGGATATGAATAAAGTTTGACAATAGATTCAGAAATAACACACAAGTTTTATTAAAATTGTGCCATTTTTGCCAGGAGATTATTTAAATGAGATTAGCATTTTAGAATGTCCGAATTCTTTGTCACTTCTGGTTAAATTAGATAATGAACTATTATTCCATTTTCAAATAGCAGGGGTGTTAACTTATCTTTAAAAATGATAGATTCCATGAAAAAAATGAAAAGATTCTGTATCCTTGGAAGAATTATTCATTCATCTTCTATAAGTATATTATCAATATCAATAGATTCGTTCAAATTCAGGAATTGAGTTATCAATTCAATTTTTGTTCTATATTTTGTTCAAATACTCAAGATTTTGAGGAAGACTTTAATTTTAAATAAACTTAGTCTAAAAATGGTTACATATCAAGCATATACAAACATTCTAGTTATGTATATGTAAAATGTAATGCACATAAAAACGTATCCAGTTACATAAGAAGTACCAGTTGAGGATATATGTGAAGCTAGCTTGAGTTTAAAATAAAAACTACGGTATTAATTTATTAGGATTTAATATAAATGATAGGTCTCTATTTCTAGAAATGTGCTATAAACAGATAAAATTTTAATTAGTTATTTGTCTTTAATATGCTTGGATGAATGACGCTTGCGAAATTATTTAAAATTTACTATACGTCATTCTTGATTGAAATTAAACATATATATATAATTAAGTATTTATACAGCGCTATGTTGATCAATTGTAAATGTAAATTAGCGATCAGGCTAATGCACATGCGCTTTACAGATAACTATACGTAAATAATACTAACATTCTCAAACACAAGATAAAGTCTTTAGAAAATTTACATTTACAATTGATCAACATAGCGCTGTATAAATACTTAATTATATATATGTGTGTGTGTTTAATTTCAATCAAGAATGACATATAGTAAATTTTAAATAATTTCGCGTCATTCATCCAAGCATATTAAAGTAATTTAAAGTGACAGTTTAATATTGTCACACTCTCATTTCCAAACACTTAAGATTTGCCTATACTTAAACGTTTGGGTCGAAAAGTTAGATGGATTCATTCTACCTTTTCTAAAGACTTTATCCCGTGTTGGGAATGTTAGTATTATTTACGAATAGTTATCTGTAAAGCGCATGTGCATTAGCCTGATCGCTAATTTATATTTACAATTGCTCAACATAGCGCTGTATAAATACTTAATTATATATATATATTATTTATTTGTCATAAATAAATTATCCAGGTAAATAATTTTAAAAATTTAAATACTGTATATTAAATATTTTGTTAGTATAAATTTATTCAATGTTATGAAGTAATCACTATATACAACATTTATATTCTTTTTCTCCAGCTTACATTATATCAACTCTAGTAACATCTCATTTTCTATATACAGAAATCACTGTCCAATTAGAAGTCACATAAAATTCAGTGATTTTATTCATTGCTTACATTACGATTTTAGAATTGATGAAGAGATGGCACCAGTGTAAACAGCACTTACTACAAACATGGGATGTATAAGTACAAAACGCATATATATATATAGAAAAAAAGAAAGATCATCTTAAAATAAACTTAAAATAATTTGGGAATTACCTCTGGTTAAGAATTTTGCTGAGCACTCTTTGCAAGAATACCTTCGAACTCCTGCATGCCTCAATATATGAATTCTTAACTGAGATTTTTGTCTGAAGCTTTTGCCGCAATGATCACACAAATGACTTTTATCCCCGAGATGTAAAGCCATATGGGATTGAAGAATTCCAGTTTGAGCAAAACTTTTCCCACATATGTTGCATCTAAAAATAAATTATATATATAAAATACTGAAGGCTTAATGAGATTTTTAGATTAGAACTTAGTTACGAACTAACAAAACAACCACACAATTCAAATCCGGATCTAAAAACTTCATGCTTTGTCAGATCTTAAACCTTATATATATATATTAAACAAATTTAATATTAATAATGGAAAATTTAAGATTTTTAACAAGTTATTCATTATAACGGAATAGTTAGATTATAGCATTCTTTGCCAATAATTCTAACAAACCTGCTTTCTTTAGAAGTAATAATTATCATTCTTCAGTTGTGTTTCATTAACAAATTTGAAGTTTTTAAATAAAATTACATCAGACGGAGTTTTATTGCTGTTGCTATTCAAGATGGCATATACATAGAATTAAAGCCGAAGACATGTTACATAGTCGCAAGTATTATGGTATATTGAGTATTTATTCTTATTATTAAATTAATTATTATACACACTGCTGATGTTATTTTTCTCTACTATTTCATAAATGAATTTTTAAATAATAAAAATAATTAAAGATAAAAAAACAGAAATGCTAAAAAAGCTTATATTCACTTTAAAATATACAGATAAAATTTGAATAATAAACAAACGGTAAAATCGATGCCCTATTTCTGTACATGTGATATTTCATTTCGTTTTTATTTAAATATAAGTCATTGATCTTGTGTTAAGATTTGTAGAGGTCCCTACTGTCGCATCTAGGTGCATAGTCTTAAGGTTATAGCTTTAATATACATTACTTACGTAATGAGTATGCGCTTAACAAATTATTAATTACAGCTATAAAGAAAAGATGTAAAACTACAGATATACTTATAAATTGATATTAAAGTTATTTAAAAATAAAGATGGTTGAAATTATTAATATATAATTAAATAAAGTTTGGTGATCTCAAATACAGTAATAAGAATATAAATTTAAAAAGATATATTTATATACAGAAAAGTTTTTATAGATGTAATATTTTTAAATGTATCTCATTTAATTTTAAACAAACTTTTGACATCTCCTAGTATAAATTAATAGAAGTTTTTTTAAAAAAAAATACTTTATTTTACCTAATTCCTTAGTATTAATAATGAAAAATCCTACAAATATAGGATCATATATAAGAAGAGAAATTAAATGCTTTATGCATGTAAATCTGTATACTCTCTGTTGTCAGAGATAAGTAGAATAATTAAACAATAGAGTATAAATAAGCAATAATATTTGTTCAGTATTGGTGGTAACATGCCACTGCTTGCTACTCTCATCATTTATTTTAGCGTCTCAAATCTTAGAACTAGAAAATTAATTTTAATGGGCCTTATATTAAGAAAATAATAATAATAAAAATTCTTCACAATTTTTAAAACAAAAACGTAAGCATATGACAATATTAAATAACATATATTCATTAGTTAAACATTATATATGACAAAGTGAAATATAATTTCTATCCACTTCTTATTCTTTTATGCATTGTTTATATATATATTGAAATCAGCTGATCTGAGGGTGGAGCAAAATGAAAGAGACAGTGAATATTCACTCTGACGTTTATGTAAACAGAATACGCTTGTTTGGAGGTCTTGGTAAAGCTCCATCTATTGATCATTAATACAAGCGATAGCAGGTTTTTACGTATATAAAACTTGTTTTTCTTTTTCATATATATATATAAGCATTTATGCACCCCACCGCAATCAAATAAAAATTTATTCCCTTATATTTACAATTTAATTTTTTTTTCAGTTAAAAGTTAAGAGTTGGAGGGAAGTAAGATTATATAAAAAAGGATTACAAATTTTATAATGAGTTTATTCGCTTCCAAAAAAGATATTAATTTATTTAAACTTTAAATAATAAATAACCAGCTGAGCCATGCTTTCAATCTAGAAGGTCATATTCATAACAACCACACTCAGTAGCTGACACTATTACTGAGAGAAATTTTGGAAAAAATATAGAAATGTATAATTATATTATAGTTATTATGCATGATTAAAAATATAATGGAATAATTAAAGTGCTAAAAATAAATTAAATTAATAAAAAATATAAAAGTCATACAAATATAAAATAATATATATATATTAAAAATAATTAAAATTACTCCAAATTTACAACTCAACCAGATTAGCCAGAAAAATAAACTCTAAAACACTACCAATGTTTCACTGCTACAAGCAGACTTCCAAGTGTAAAGAATTATAAAATAACAACATATTTAAACTAAACATTACCCACAATTCCACTTATTTCCCACACACTCTTAATATTAAAATAACTTTTAAATAAGTTAATTGCTTCAGAATCATAAATTTTTAATAATAAAGATTCTTTAATTCTTCTTTTTATTTCATTTCTCTCAAAGAAGACAACCTTGGCTTTATCAAAATTAATAGTGTGGCCTGTATCTTTTTTTTAGGGGTAGAAGTTTAGTTTAAAGATGTTATTTTGTAATTCTTTACACTTCTGTTGTGATGCACTGTGACTTCTCCTTATATGGAGTCAAAAATCTCTCAGGAACTATGACCAGAGAACCTGTTAGCCACTTTGAATCCCTTTCCATTCCCCACCCCAAGTTTTCCCATATTCTTTTCTAACCTGCTCCATCCCATTTCCACAACATAATCTTTGTCAACTCCATGGCCTTTAGATCTAAAACCCCCATATCTTTTCCCAAACCCAGCATAAAAACCAATAAGCCACTTTCTGTATAATCCCTTTGTTCATATTTATTCTTCCACAACTTCATTATTTGTATCCTTTCTGCTTTCAGGCATTTACATTCAATTAACAGATGTCTAATATTTTCTATACCTTCCTTACACAGCGTGCAGACTAAATCACCCATATTTCTCCATTTATGTGTATATTCCCTTGTTTCTAAAGAACCCATTTGAGCCTTAAACAGTAAACTACTTTCCTTGCTATTATCATAACTTAACTCGCACCCAATATTCTGTTTACTTCTATAAATATTAAAACTCTTTTTTACTCTCCATACTAGCTCTCCAACTCCCTATTCTTTATTAATGCATCTATTCTATCCCATTCCTTAACACTAAAACCCTCAACAATTCTCCTAACCCAATCATCCCACCTTTTGTATAAATATACTGGCACAATAAATTCTTTATCTAAATCTTCTGCATAATGCATTACTCTCATATAAAAACTTGACCATCCCATTTCTCCTTGAATTGCCTCCTTTGCCATTCACCCTTCTGCATCTAATGCATGTCTTCCTACTTCTCTTTGTACTTTTTCTAAGTAATCTAATACCCCTTTACTAACACATAACACATCAAATTACCATATGTTAACCCTGATACTGCCACTCCCTTCCATACAATCCTAGCTACATCATATTTATTATAGAAGAACACTGTTAATTTCTTTATCAATCCCTTTCTTTTCTTTGCTTCATTTAACAATTTTTTCTCCCATTCATCCAAGCAATTTCTCTGATTACTTAAATCGATTTCCAAATAGTTATATCTATTCACCACACTTCACTTTATATTCTCCAATAAAAATTCTTTGTCTTCTCTTTCCCCAATATTAATCATCATTACTTTTGATTTACTAAATTTAATTCCCAACTCTTCACTCACCTTCGTGCATATCCTCAGCATAACTTCCATATCTTCCCTTCTTTCTGCACACAAAAAAACATCGTCTGCAAATAAAAGAGCTGACAATGTATATACTCCCGTGCCACCTATTAATGGTATTTCTACCCCTCTTGCTATTGCTCTCTCCATTTCTCTCAAATACAATAAAAACAAAATAGGTGACAGAGGACATCCTTGCCTTAGTCCCACCTCATTTTTAACGTTAACTGATTCTGTATTCCCTAATTGATACTTGAGAAGTCTGCTTGTAGCAGTGACATCATTGGTAGTATTTTAGAATTTATTTTCTTGGCTTGTTTGGTTGAGTTGTGAATTTGGGGTAATTTTGATTATTTATTGACTAGTTTAGCTTTATGCTTTTAGTGTTTATATTAAAAATAGAAATCAAGCAAAAATAATTTATAAAATTATTGAAAAGGTATTAAGATATATAATTAGTGTGAGGTTTGGGGCGGGGGGGGAGGTTTTTCCCCCCCATATCTTTTTTTTGGGGGGGGTTGGGGGTTTGGAAGAGTTGTACATTTTTAAATTTTTCGTTTTTTCCCCTCCTTTTTTACGTTTGCTTCCTGGGGTGGGTTTGTTTGGGTGTTGGGTTTGTGTGTGCCTCTCTCTTCCCCCCTCCGGCGGGGAGGGGCCCCAGACCAAGCGATGGGCGGGGGTGGGGGGGGGATATAATTAGTGGGTTCATTAAAATATTTGTATTCTGTAAAATTCATAATATAAGGTGTTGCATATAATGTGTTATATAATTATACTTATTTATATATGTATAAATATATGTATAATCATATATATTTGAATGATAGCTCTGATGAAGACCGCTGATCAGTCGAAACTGTAAGAAAATATAAAGAAATGTTTTTATTTGATTGCACCCTAAAAAAAATGAAGATGTATAAAAAAATATTATAAAGTCAAATATACTAATACCAAATAGGAATTTATATCTACCAACTTAATAAGTTTAAAAACAATTAAAGAGGAAGATTTCATGTGATATGTATAATAATAATAATAACAATGATGATGATATATTTATTCTGAATATCCAATCACAACATTTTACAGTATTAATAGGTCTCACTCTTATATTATGAAAGTATTTTTTCAAGAATTTAATTTCATATATATTGCAAAAACAATATTTAAAAAAATACTTTATGATAAAGTATAAAATTAAATAAATAAAACAACACCGTTTCAATATATTAGTTGTTTTAGAAGTTATTAACCTATAAATTATGAAATTTATTTTAGATATTTAAAAAAAATTACATAAAATATCATATACACTAGAGGTGAGAAAATAGCGGCCCGAGAGCCTTATGCAGCCCGCCAAGACAATCAGAAAAATCTGCCTTGAACTGAGATTTCCTTCCCATGTGTGACCGAAGATTTGTCTCATATTTTCCACTAGGATGGCCACGTCAATACACATGCATGTGTAGATATGATGTGCAGTTCTTTTCCAGTTGATCTGATTAATTTCAATTTTGTCTTTGCATTAGCAAATATCTACATTTCCAAGTGAAACTATGAACTCTCCAAAAAAATGCAAAATTGGTTATGAATGCTGTTTAATGAAGAATGGACAAACAAATATTTCTTTGGTAATGCAGGGAATAAAGCAGTGTGTTTATTGTGTCATGGAAAAAAAGATGCGGTCCTCCGCTAACCTTTGCTTCCTCAAAGTGGCCCCTGATGCAGCCCTCCGCCAACCTCTGTAGCCCCCGAGCCAAAACAATTGCCCACCCTTGATATATACCAATCTGTACAAAATTTAAACATTCGTTTAATAAAGAGTAGGCTATTTGTTTACATTATATGCATATGATCTGAGACTGAATATAAAGCAGGTAAAATTTTTAATTTTTCAATCAGGCTTAATTTTTCTTACAGGTAGTTAGTTCATAACCAATCTAAAAATATTTTTATATATGGACCAGTAAATATATATTTAGATACTCTTAGTCAAAGTGCAAAATGAAAGTGAAAACTATGTCTTCACTATCTCACAATTTGCAAGTCTGATACGTAATGTCCGTTTCATCGTTCCACTGAAAGACAATCATGTAAAAGCCTTGTCTTGCAGTATATTATTCAAAAGCTGCTTATCTTTACCCACTTAGCATTAATTTTTATGTAGTTTTGTCATTTTAATTATTAACTATTCCTTTTTTTATTATAATTATTATTATAATTTTACATCAGTGAGTAAAATACGCATAATTTTATTCGAAAGCAGTGTTTGTAGCATTCTAATTTTAGTACATAATATTCATTTATTTATTGAATTGTAGGTTATCATCATCATCATCATTATTTTTAACCATTATCGACCAATTGCAGAATGAAGATCTCTCCAAGTTTAATCCAGTTTCTGTGATTTCTAATCTTTCTTCTCTACATAATATCAGAAAACTTCATTATTTCATCCATCCGTCTCACACATGCCCTTTTCTAGATCTTTTATAACCTGTTGGAATTGTGTTTAAGATTTCATACCATCTTTTCTAAAAAATCTAGACCAGTTTCACTTCAGTCTCTTAATTCTTTCAATGATGTCAGAAGTATCTGTTTGTTTTCTCACTCATATATTTCATTTTTGATCTCTTCTTGTTATTTTTAATATATATTTCATTGAGTGGTCTAAAGTCTCTGTATTGGTCTTCTTTAAGTGTTCATGTTTCATACCCATAAATAAGAATTGATAAAACCAATTTCCTTTTAATATTAAATTATTTCTACCAAAAGTACTCCACCCAAATTTAATTCTATGATTAATTTCATCCATTATGTTTCCGTCTATATTAATAATTTGATCATAGTATTTGTACTTTTTAACTTCTTCTAATTCATCATTATCAATCTTTATTTTTTTCTTTTGACAAAATCCATCAACATTACTTAAGATTTTTTAGTATTTATCTTTAGAACTATTTTTTTATTTTAATCTAATAATTGGCAACATTTCCCAAAGCTCTGAAGCATTATTTACAAAAATAATTACATCACCTGCAAAATCTAGATAATTTCAATAACCCCCATTTATTTTATCCCTTAGCTATACTGTTTTACTCTTTTGAGACTTTTATTCTCTTCAATAACTTATATGGTTATTAATTCTTTTTCGTATCATTTGACAAAACTCTAGATATTCAATTCTACTTAATGAATCATTTTTAGATATTTTCATATTCCTTCTTGTCTTGTACCAACTATCTTTGCTGCAGTTCTTAATACTATATCAATAGTCTTCCTATTGGTTTCATTCAAATCTGAACATCTTCAAAACCCGTTAATATTTTAAAATCGTTTAATTTAAATTCATTGGAACGTCTCTGAAGATTAGGGATATCAACTGCAGAAAGGAATTTGCTGCTAACTGAAGAGACCTTTTGATTCCTCTTTGAGGCCTCGAAGGAAATGATATGTTTTTATCATTGCAGCTGTTATTACTAAATGATTATTCATATAATATATGTATATGGTTACGCTTCTTGCCAAGGATACATCAACCAGCATGGTGAGTTTATTGGCTTTTTATCGTTGAGTTTAAGATCAAGAAACACCATAGTCCGGTTAGTTTATAGTTGAGTTTTCTTAAAGGCAGAATGAATGTATGGGTGAATTACATACAAACTAAACTTTCATGAATAAAATTATCCACGATACTGTAATAACAATTTTTATTTAACTTTCATTTTGTAATTAATAATGTAATAATTTGTAGGCTTTTTTATATATATTCTAATTTGCAGACTTAGCGCTTTCAGAGCCCTTGTTGCTCTATATTCATAGTCTTTTCAGATTGTTAGTTATATGCAAATGGTATAGGAGGCAATTTGCATACATTTGCATATAACTAACAATCTGAAAAGACTATGAATATGGAACAACAAGGACCCTGAAAGCGCTAAGTCTGCAAATTAGAATATATAAAAAAAGCCTACAAATTATTACATAAAAAAGTTTCACCGCAACGCATCAGCATATTATTAAACTTTCGTGAATAATTTCTTTTAATGGCATGTCCTTTTTAATGTTCAAGATGTAAATTTAAGTATTTATCTTACAAAGAAAGCGTACATGGGCACACAGTATAAATAAGTATAAGAGAGAAAGGGAGAATAACTTATGTGTACTGGATTACAAATAATTTGCAGATTTTTACTAATTTATAATAATAACAATACTTATTTTGTCTTCTCGCTTGCTACTTTCCACTGACAGATGTGGCAGTAGATTCAGTAAAATATATAAACTTATAGTATTTGCGATGCACTTTTTATTTTAAAAGTAAGATTCATATATATTATTTTTGCTGAAGATTAAATTAATTCCAGGGGGAAAAAAATCACTTTAATAGAACGTTATATACACAATTTGATGTGTCCTATTATTGTCATAAGTCCTACTGAAACTTCTGAATAAATATAGTAGACAGATTTCAAACATAATGAATTTGTTTATTCTCTGTTAGATATTGCTGAAGCCTCTCAATTACATTATATTTTTGTAACTTTATTTGTAATGACCTTTAAAACAAATCCAAATGAAAAAGTGAGGAAATAATTTTTATTAATGCCCATCATTCTTGTTTACTAGTAAATTATTATTTTTAATGCTTAATATAGTTATGCACAATACCACAGTTTTTATATTACTAAATATAAATAAAATTTATGTGTATATACTGAAATAAAATTGGCTCAAGTTTTATAAATAATTTATCTTGCTACATTAATAAAATAGGGGAGAGGGTGAAGGATTAGATTGAGTATATACTTTAAAGATGGAGTAAAAAAAATTATGATTATACCATATGACTGTGTAGTTGTAAATGTATTGTCTTCAAACTATCTTACCGACATATAATCACTATTTATATATATATATATTTCTCATGATTGGACACATATATTTATCACAATTATTTTAGATTATAGTAAATATTTTATAATAACAGATTAAAAAAACCATATACTGAATTTTGTTCACAGAGCAGAAGCTATGATCAAGAATGTACTACGTGAAAATATACAAATTTTGATTTAAAAAAAAATGGGGATAATGACTTCGGTATTGTGTGTAAAGATTTTGGAAAAAGTTTAGAGAATTTGAATAAGGCAGCGAGATATGCTAGGAAACCGGTCTAGAGATAGGATATTCGGAAAAGCTTGTTAAAAACTTTTCAAGCTCATTATATAATATTTGCAGGTCAAGCTTATTAAATTAAGTCACGTGATGTATGACTTGATTTCCTTGCAAAAGCGAGAATAATTTAGTTTCAAAAGATATAGGAAGAAGTTGACTTGAGTTGAAAAAAGATTTGAATAATAGAATTGAGAAAATTTACAGAGAATTAATGAAAATGAAATACTGAATGAAATATGGAACAAATTAATAAAATTTATAGAGGGAGTACTGAATGGTGTAAGTCAAGGAGTGAAAATATATATCATGGAAAAAATTCTTGAAAATATGAAGTCATTTGGATGTTTGCATAAAAGATACTATAAAATGAAAGTAAAAATAAGGATTATAATCAATATCATCTTGATAATAAATATTTGTGAGTATCAGCGTATAATAATAATAAAAAGTAATAATGATGGACAGAAGAAAAAACTAGGTACTTAAAAAAAGATCAGTTATTCCCATTCAAAGCTTAAACCTTAAAATATATCAGTATAAAAATACTTGTATTCTTAAGCACTTCTTAACGTTAATCCACACTGAACTAAACATGAAGTTTTAAAAAACTAATCTAGTACTAACACAACATGTTATTACTATTATACAGGATGAATCAAAAGTAATTTTAGAACAATCATATTTCATTAATAACCTGTATTTCAGAATTATTTTATTAATACAATTAAATTAAACATTCATAATAAAAAAATAATAGCGTTTAAATTTTTTTTTTAAAATAATGTTTTATGTAAGCAGTACTAGCCGACTAAATAATATATAAAAAAAAGGAATCTCAATTAATTTGTCATTCTTGGAAAATATCAGAGATCTTAAGAATCTAAACTTGTTATAAAACAATTGGAAATTGCAGGAATATTGTTGTTTCAAAAAGGCATTTGAGGCTCAAATCATAAAAATCAAAAAGATCTCAAATGCTTTTATGAAATGACAATATTCCTGCAATTTCCAATTGTTTTATAAAAAGACTAGATTTTTAAGATCTCTGATATTTTCCAAGAATGGCAAATTAATAGTCAGTTTTTTTCTACATTTTAGTCAGCTAGTACTGATTCCATAAAAGTATTGTTTTAAATTTTTTTTTACATATTATTTGGCTACGGCTAAAAAAAAAATCTCGGAGCAAATTTTAAAAATGTGGACATATGACAGAAACATACACAGACATGACAAGTTAATAAAAAATCATATAAAATAAATAAAAATCAACAATATAATTTGTAAAAAGAAACTTTTGCCACAAGCAGATTCATCTTGGATTTAGGTTTTATGAAAAGTGCTTTGCTCTTTAAATCTTAAGAACTAGTCCTAATTAACTTTGAAATTCTTGTCAGCAGCTTCTGCCTATATCACGGACTTCAATAAATTAAAAGTATTGATCTGAATAACTTAGCTTAAAAAAACATTATGGCTGATTTTATTTTTAATACGTTTTTAAAATTTCTGCCAGAAAACTATCAAGCTTCCTAATTATTTTAGTATTCTCAAAAGAAGCAATTTTATTATTTTTTTTTTTTTATATAAAAATTCCTCTGTATTCATGATGGTTCTGTTTACTAAACGTGCAACTAAATTAATCAATAGCATGTCTTGGTCACTTAATTTAATTATTTCTAATTTATTTAAAATAAGATAATTAAGACAGGGCAAATAGAAGCAAGTTTGCAAAGATGCCAATTCAGAAAGATCAGCAATAAATATTTTATACTCAATGAATAATATATTTATAACTCAGTATTAAGAAATATTTATAAGTATTACATTAACAGCATAGATGTGTGTATCTACTCTTGTCTTTTTCAATAATTTTTTTGTAAAAAGATAAATACAGTTATTTTATGTATAGACACATTGAACAATCTAACATCAGCCTTTTCTACAACTTTTTACCATAAGCACTAAATGCTGATATCATTTACTTAGCATAAAAACATTAATCATAATATTTAATAATTTTATAAAGTTTGGAAAGTTATCTGATATGTGAAAGTAATAAATAGATTGACACTTAATGATGCTTTGTATAATTCTCATAGTTTCTTTTTAAGTGCATATTGTTGAAAAGGTACAGGCATGCAATCTAAAAACAGACCCATTATAATAAAAACAATTATCGTAATGTATTACTGTATTAATCATAAAAATTAATTGTTACCTTTCCTTTTACTATTATATAATTTGTTGGAAGCCTATTCTATAATATTCAAACAAACTTTATCACCATTAAAAATTAAGATTTATTCAAATGAACAAGTAATGTGAGAAGTAGATATGCCACATTTTAAAACTATAGCTATCTTATTCATATTCTAATATTCTTTCTTGTTCACACTTGCCTCCAGTTGCCTTTGAACAGAAAATTCAAATCAATTCACTAATGAATGACATTAACTGACTGAATTATAGACTAAATTGTGAAATATAGGTAACAATGTTAAATTATTCAAAATATGATCCACTTTGTTTTCTTTAGAATCAAAGCAATGAATGGAAATTAATGAAATGATTTATTTATTTACCTTTTTTTTTTTTTTTACTGTAAGGAAAAATCTTATTTTATATTTGAAATTTTATTTTAAAAACTTTATTGAATCAATAAACCTGATTTTTAGAAAAATCATTTATCATACCTATAGTCAAGTTATCTATCTATCTAATTATTAATTAATAAGGCAATATCTAGTTACTATTAGCTAGGAAATAAACAAAAGATAAAAATACAAAACTCTCAACATGTGGCAATTGATTAGTCTGTAGAAGGTTTTTGAAAGGATGCTTTGTAATGAGCTATGCCATCTCTATCTTTTGATTAAGGTTTTTTTTAGTAGTTTATCTGTAGAACTTATGCAATCCATAATTACAGACGATTTCAAATGAGTTGTTGGCTATAGACTTTTATGGCTCTCTGTCTTGATATAAAAGGTTTTGAATTGCTTAAGATAATCTTCTCTAAATTACTGGCAGCAAATCCCATAAGAAATTACAATGCTAAGAATATTAAAATTCTATCATTTTCTCAAGTAGGATTACCCACAACTATCTAATATGATCATGGAATATCATTTATATCCAAAGAATGATAACATTCAATTTCATGTCATAAGATATGTATTAATAATTATCAAGAACTTCCACTGTTCAGGATGCATCTAGAATTTAATCATAAAAAAATGAGTAAACTAAATCCAGTAAAATATTAATTATAAAAAGAAATTCTACAATGAGTCAATTCATTTTACTCCAGTGCAGTTTTATTGTGATCATTATTGCCCCCATTTATTTAAAACACCATTACCAATAATGAGAGAAAAATATATATAAAATCATTAAGTAAAGCTCAAAAAAGATAACACACAAAATAATGAAACTGTTTCAGCTTTAGATTTAACAATGGGATTAATAAATCATGATCTTTGGCTGGTTGTAACTTGAAAGAATTTTAACTTTTGTTTGCACAATTTGCTTTTTAATGCAAAATCTATCAAAACTTATATGTATGGTTTTTAAATGTCTTTTGAAGTTTCTGTTGTTTTTTTTTTTTGGAAATAATTCATTTGCATAATGCATATAAAACACACATTTTGCATTTACCATTGTGAAGAAAAAACGTTCTTCTCGGTCTGTATTAAAATTGCATATCTTTCTTTTCTTTGTGCTTCTTCCGACATTACACCTGTCTTTTAAAATATGATTTAAAATATTTTTTTTTTTTTGTTTTACAATAAACTACTTAAATCTATACACCTGTTACAACAAAAAAACACAGTTATAGGCTTCATGACCGACTGAATGTTATATAACGCTGCCCCCGTTGTACCTTAGTGCTGTGCAGTGAATGTATTTGAGCTGCCAACTTTGTAATAATCTTACACATCGGGAATTTCAATTGAAGGCACATCCATTGGTCCTCTATCATATTCATTGAGTAATTTGTCTGATTCTATGCATTCCTGCACTCAAATATAAAGAGATGATTCTCTCATGTATGAAAAACAGACTTTTAAAGATGGCTATCTAATCTAGTGTAAGGTAGCATCGGATACCATTATTTTCACTTAATTCAGGTGGTCACTCTAAAATTTCTTGGTAATCTACTAGAGGATTATGAACAATGTCTATCCACCTGTGATTTAAATTATAGTTATTTCTGAAAATGGGCAGTTCATGCTAAGAGTTGTTCATAATAGTTACCAAATTCCAAAATTAATTAAAAAAAAGGATTAATGATGATGATGATATTCTATTATTTATATAATTATCATTCCCTAGCAGTAAAAGCCAATAATAAATTGCACAGAAATTTCATACATAAAATAATCAATAAAAATAAATAAATAAATAGTATAAGTAAAATTATCAAAAAACAAAACAAAACACCAGTGGAAGTATATATATAAATGTTATCATTATAATAAATTAATAATTATATTTGTTAAAAATATATAATTGAATTTTTTACCATTCAGATTTAAATGATTTAGTGCTGGAAAAAAGTTTACTACAAGAAAGGAAGAACTGAAACAATGAAGAAAATTTACGAGTATCCGAGTAACAGGTTTTGATATAAAAAAGATGTGGAAATCCTAGTTTTACATTTTGCAGAATTGAGTAAAATACCAATTTTGGACAGTTACTCTTTATTCGGTTACAATTTTATATAAAAAAATAATTGTTTTTTCCCTTTTTCTCAAAATAAAAATTACCATGCCATCGTTAATTAAGTGACATATCTAAAAAATTCACTCATTAAAGAGTGAATTTAATAATATGCTATGTGGCGTGAAGATTCCAAATAAAATCTCTATTCAACAATAGGAAATATAAAAGACTTGAATAATTAGTATTCTATTTAATCATTAAGCAATTTACCATGCCTGAAAATTATTCCCATAATTCTGAGAACTTTGTTGTTTATGAATTCATCAAGTGCATAAAAGAAAATACTTAGATCATTCTGAAAAAAAATAATGATGATTCTTTTTCCCAGTTAAAAGAAAAAAATATGAATAATGTATTTACTTTTACAATTTTAGAAATATTTATAAATGGAAAACCATATGGAATATTACATTTTTAAAATATTTGCAATTTACATAATACAAAAATTGTAGTTTTTGTTTAAACTTATAAATTTTAAAACTAGACAATGTTGAAAATATAAGAATGGTAACATAAAGACAGAAGTTTTCTTTATTATATAACAAGATAGAGAATACTGTGTATGACATTTAGGCTGGATATCAAGAAAAATCATTATTATTGTTCATAGTTAAGGCTTTACTTCATTAGTGCTTGAAATCAATAAATATATTTATGTGCTTTGAGCACAGATAATGAAGCTGTTAAACATAAGTAATATTATCCAAAAGTTACCGCCATGCGCTTTCAGGAGTTTATAACCCCATATTCATGGCTACTTGCATTAATATTATAGTTCTTAACTAAACTCCAGTAGCCATGAATATGGGCTTATAAAATGTCCTGAAAGGCTTGGGGGTAACTTTTGGATAATATTACTTGTTTAACAGCTTCATTATCTGTGCGCAAAGCACATATATATATTTATTATTGTTAATATCAATTTTTTGTTTTTCATAGCATTATCATAATTTTTTCTTCAGTATCTGACTTTTGAATTTTTATATTTTAAATAATATCATTGTTCTCAACAAACATGACATATGGACAGAATCTACAAATGTATTATAATTTTTGGGCTACTTTGAAATATTTGACGGTCTTTTAAAAAAACTCTTTATGTGTAATTTTGTAGAAGTAGATCATATATCTGAAGGATTTTCTATGCCCATTATATGTTCTGTCTTATATAAAATCAGTGCATATATAAACATATCATGAATTTTGTTAATAAATAAATAAAACAATGAAAATAGAATAACCCCAAAGACTTTAGCAGTTTTTAATCCTCAGGATTGGAAAATCCAAATATCTTAAAATAAGTATATATATACTCTATGTGATAATAAATGTAATAAAAACAAAATGTGATTTATAGAAATAAATATGAATAATATTATGCATATTAAATTCCTAATCTAGTTGGCTATTGAAAGATTTAAATAAGATTTGAGTATGGTGGGTCATGTTTTTAGAGGCATCCAACTCATTAACTATCATAGGTCAAAATACTTCAATCAACAATTAAATAGTAAACAAATTTTTATTTATAAAGTAGTATTTTAATACACATCTTGATACATTATACCATGTTTACAACAATATAATTACAAATGACTGTGATACATACAAATGTATATATGAAACAGAGACGATATGATTAAACTTAACCTAGCCGTAAAATAATTAAACAAATCTACCAAACCACATTCAATAATTTTGCATGGCAATATATATACATGAAAACAGAAATGAGATGACCAAGCTCCATCTAGATATGTAATTTATCTTCCATCTATTTTCAACTGCATTTAATTGTTGAGCAAAGTTATTAGTTAACATTTATTATGGACGGACACATCCATATATGTGCTAAAGTTAACAAAAGTATAATGGAAAACTCAATAAAAATTCTCACAATTCGTAGCTAATTAGCGTTGTGATTAAGGTCATTCACTGATCTTCTTTGGGGTTAGGAAATGAGAATTGTTGAAGAAGACTTTGCTCTGGAGTGGTAATTCTAACGGTTATTTTACTTTTGCTTCAGGGCTCATATATAATTAACACATTTTATGTCTTCATCATCCTGTGTTGTTTGGCATAGTTAGTAGAGTAACCAACTTGGGATCGGGAGGTCGCAGGATCGATTCTGGCACTCACAGTTCTGTTGCTTGGACTTCTTATGAACTTCCGAACAATAAAGCCATATGCGTTTTTTTTTACTCTGTGCAGTTTGGCATAGTTGGTAGAACATTCCGACTTCAGATTGGGAAGATCACAGGATCGATTCTGCCATTCACAGATTTGGCACTCAAACTTCTTATGAACTCCTGAGCAATTAAACCATATGCGTTTTTTTAAATGTCTTTTTCTAAAACTTAGTATTTACATAAACCAATAAAATTTAATTTTTTTTTAATACCACTTAAGATTTTAAGCCAATATAAATATCACATCATCACCATTTCTTATGCTTGCTTATACTTTTTTAACCACTTAAGATTTTCAAACAAGCTAAAACTTTTTTTTCAATCAATCTTTAAATATATGATTTTTACATTCAAAAATCTAAAGCACAATTAAGCATCTTTTTGATCAGCTTTGTTCTTCCAGAAAATCCGGAATCAAAATTCTCACAGGCTAATCTTATTTATATTTAATTTTTGCACTTATCAAAGTCTACCAAAGTCAATCTCAAAATTGACTAATATTTATCCAATTATGGATTGGTATCTAACAATTCTTAATTAGTGAATAAAATAAAAAAAACACACCATAAAACTTTTCTCAAACAGTAGTTAAACAATCCATCTGGTGAGCATTTTTTCTTCTCCATTATTCTGCTGGTGAAAATGCTGGTAGAGGGGAAGGGACTTTATTTTGCAATTGGTTTAGTTGATGTGTGTGTATATATAATATCTTTGCGAATATGTAAGGGACTAGAGAAAGAAAAAAGGCCAATATAAAAAATCTTCCCATTTCATTATTTTTAGCAGTTGAATTATGTAAGATTAAACCTATTTGAGATAGTTCTTTTTCTAGTGAATTAAACAGGTGATAGATTTTTTTCTCTTGTAGATGATGTAAGTTATACAATTTTCTTCATTAAAAAAAAGATAATTGCATTTTGTAATTAAAAAATTGAAACTGTAGAAAGGGTAGTGATTACATATTATATTAAAAAAAAAAAAAATCAAATGACTTTCCTTATTTACCTGTATGGTTTTTCTCCAGTGTGACGTCTCATATGAACTTTTAAACTCTTTTTTTCAGTAAACCGACCTTTACAGATGGTACACTCGAAGGGTTTTTCACCAGTATGAGTCTTTTCATGCCTCTGAAGATTTCCTTTTGTTGAAAAGGAGGCCGTGCATAAACAGCAAATAAATGGGCGCTCTCCACTATGTCGCCTATGGTGGACTAAAACAAATTACACATGTATGTATTTAAACATGCCTATACAAATATTTAGACATAAATTTTATAGACAAATAAAATTTCTTAAATATATATAAATAAAATGTATAGTTGATAAATTATATATTCAATTTAATATATTTTCAATTTTTGTTTTTATCAGTACGTCTTTCTTCTTCATTCAATACCTTCTCAATCACCTTCCAGCCTAGAAGTTAAGATCAACCTCTCTGAGTATGGATGCATTTTGAAATATTTATTTCACTTTTTCAAGGCAGCAAGAAATACATAACAACATGTTATAATTTAATTTCACGTATATATTTAATATTTAGATTTAACTTCATTTATATGTATATTTTTAGATATATTTCAAAGATCTATTTTATCACACATATTTGAAACGTATGATCAAAAATATGTGAAAAAGATATATGATCTTTAAGATGTATTGCTGTTGCTAAACCAGCTCGGGCATTATATTGGTTCAGATGACAATCTCTTACACATAGTATCATTTGTTTATTGTTATATAGATAACTGAAACACACAGGCTTATTATATAGCTGTCTATATATGTAATATATAGGGTATATGAGCACATACTTTCACATGACCCACCACTCTCCACACTATCTCATAACACTGATACACTTGAACACATATATGTCGAAAAGATAAATAATCACCAATATACGTATTTCATGCTAAACCAGCAATCAGCAGTTGGTCCAGATTACCATCTCTACACATATATGCTATAAGTGCTTAGATATATATTAATATAGCCAAACCTCACACTTTAATGGACAGGCTTCAATCTACTCCAACTCTTCAAACCATCCATCCAATTGAAAATCTGATGCTGGAATCCTCGGAAGCCACCCTGAGGCCAAGATTCTTGTCACACCTATGTTGACCTAAGGTCAATCTGGCCCCTCACGTACAGGACATAATCCATTTAATACAAGAGATGGGCAGACAATCTCTACTTATGTAATAACTGAAACACACAGGCTTATTATATACCTGTGTCTAAATATGTAGTATGTAGGGTATATGAGCACAGACTTTCACATGACCCACCGCTCTCCACACTATCTCATAACACTGATACACTTGAACACATATATGTCGAAAAGATAAATAATCACCAATATATGTATTTCATGCTAAACCAGCAATCATCAGTTGATCCATAACCTATATATTACATATATAGACACAGGTATATAATAAGCCTGCGTGTTTCAGTTATTACATAAGTAGAGATGTCTGCCCATCCCTTGTATGTGTATTAAATGGATTATGTTCTGAACATTAGGGGTCAGATTGACCTTAGGTCAACATGGGTGTGACAAGAATCTCAGCCTCAGAGTGGCCTTCAAGCATTCCATTATCAGATTTTCAATTGGATGGACGGTTGAAGAGTTGGAGTAGATTGAAGCCTGTCCATTAAAGTGTGAGGTTTGGCTATCTTAATATATATCTGAGCACTTATAGCATATATGTGTAGAGATGGTATTCTGGACCAACTGATGATTGCTGGTTTAGCATGAAATACGTATATTGGAGATTATTTATCTTTTCGACATATATGTGTTCAAGTGTATCACTGTTATGAGATAGTGTGGAGAGTGGTGGGTCAAATGAAAGTCTGTGCTCATATACCTTATATGTTATATAGATAGTAAATTGTTATAGTTTTAAATACAAGCATCAAACACAACTTTGACATCAAGCATGCACATATACATAGATTTCTCAATCTGAACTTATATTATTAAGTTACAGTATTAGTTCTTTCTCTTTAATAATACTAGATCATGTGTTTATATATGTGTAGGTATATTTATATTTGTAATCAGTTATCATCATCATTATCAACCATTATCAATCAACTGGAGGATAAACGTCTCTCCAGTTCAATCCATCTTTTCCTATCTTTAGCTTCTCTTCTCCACATCACCCCTGCACACTTTCTTATTTCATCCATCCATCTCACATGTGGTCTCTTTCTGGGTCTTTTACAATCTCTTGGAATTCAGTTTAAAATTTCAATTGTCCATCTGTTATCATCTCTTCTAACAATATGTCCAGCCCAACTCCACTTCAGTCTTTTAATTTTTTCAATGAGGTCAGTAACACCTGTTTGTTCTCTTACCCATACATTGCGTTTTCGATCCCTTCTTGTTACTCCCAACATGCATCTCTCCATACTTCTTTGAGTGGTCTGAAGTCTCTGTATTGCTCTTCTATTAAGTGTCCAAGTCTCAGATCCATAAGTAAGAACTGGCAAAACACATTTATTAAAAACCTTCCTTTTCAAACACATAGGCATATTTCCTTTTAGTATCAAGTTATTTCTACCAAAAGCACTCCAACCAAGTTTAATTCTATGATTAATTTCATCCATTATATTTCCATCTGTATTAATAATCTGACCAAGGTATTTGTAACTGTTAACTTCTTCTAACTCATCATAATCAATCTTTATTTTCATATTTTGAGAAAATCTATTAAACATTACTTTAGTCTTTTTAACATTTATCTTTAGTCCTACTTTCCTCTGATAACTCCTGCAACATTTCCTGTAGCTCTAAAGCATTATTTGCAAAAACAACTACATCATCTGCAAAATCTAAATGACTTAAATAATCTCCATTTACTTTCACTCCTTTAACCCCCCCTTCCCATTTTAATCCACAAAATACTTCTTGCAGCACTGCTGTAAAAAGTTTTGGAGATATGGAGTCACCCTGTCTTACACCCTTTTCAATGTTGATTTTCCTACTATCATTATGTAATCTAATTGTTGCTGTTGCATTTTTATAAATATTCTTCAAAATATGACAATATCCTGGATCTACACCTTGATGATCCAATGCTTTAATCACTGAAGAAATGTTTATAGAATCAAATGCCTTTTCATAGTCTACAAATCCTAAGCATAATGGCAACTCATATTCATTTGTTCTTTCTATAATTTCTCTCAATACCTGGATATGATCTACTGTACTAAAACCACTTTTAAATCCAGCTTGTTCTCTTGGTTGGTGGAAATCCAGTGTTTTCTGTAGACGAGTTGTAATTATCTTAGTAAAAATTTTGTATAAAACTGATAAAAGACTGATAGGTCTGTAATTTCTAATATCTTCTTTATCACCTTTTTTAAATATTAATATTAATACTGCATTCTTCCAACCATCTGGTACATCTTTATCATTTAGACATTTGGTATATAACTTTACCAAAATTTTTTCTATTTCTTCACCTGCTTCTTTTAATATATCAATTACAATTCCATCATTACCTGGAGCCTTCCCTTTCTTCATAAATTTAATTGCATGTCTCACTTCCTCATTCAAAATTCTGGGCAATTCAGAAGATATAATATGTATAGGAGGCACTTGTTCTTTATTACTATATAATTCTTGATAGAAGTCTTCTACACATTTTATGATGTCATCTCTCTTTTTAGTAATAATGCCATCCTTTTTTCTTATTGCAGATATAAATTTCCTACCAATACCAAAATGTTGTTTTACACTCTTTTATTCTCTTCTACAGCTTTCCTTGCTAGTTCACAATTATACTTTCTTATATCATTTTCAACTCTTTTCCACACCATTTTACAAAATTCAAGATATTCAATCTTCTTTAATGCATCATTGTTGTATATCCTCACATTCCTTCTTTTCTCCATAAATTCTCTAGTCTCAGTAGAAATTTTATTGGTCAATTGCTGCTTTTTTCTACCAGCTATCTTTGTTGCAGTTTTTAAAAGTGTATTGCTTATTTTCCTATTAATGTCATTCAAATCTGAATCATGTTCAAAATCTACTAATACTTGAAACCGATTTGTAAGTTCTAATGTAAATTCATTAGAATGTTTCTGAAGATTAGGAATATCAACTGTAAATATTGTTTTTCTTAATAAATTTTTGTCTCTCTAGTTTTGCCTTAACATGTATCTTACATCTTATTAATCGATGATCACTTCCTGTGTTAAATTTATTAAGAACATTACAATCTTGAAATATGTATTTTCTGTTAGTCAAAATATAATCCAATTCTGCTGTACCTTCATTTGGATGCTTCCATGTCCATTTCCTTTTAACATTTTTTTCAAAAAAAGAATTCATAATATAAAGTTGTTTTTTTCTGCAAACTCCACAAGTCTATGACCTCTCTCATTTCTATTACCATAACCAAAATTACCTACAACATTTTCATCTTTCATTTGTTTACCAATTCTAGCATTAAAGTCTCCCATAACAATTTTAAAATGTTGTTTACTCTGACAAAAAGTCTTCTGTACATCCATATAAAAATCTTCTATAACTTCATTCACTATAAAAACTTGTTGGGGCATAAACCTGAATTATCTGCATTTGGTATCTGCTATTAAGTTGTAAAACTAATCTTGCCACTCTGTCTGATACACCATCAATCTCCACAATGTTATTATTCCATTTTTTATTTATAATGAATCCTACTCCACTTGTATTTCCAATATTTGTGCCTTTATAGTTGAGTATATGTCCACTTTTTAAATCAATTGTTTCTTCACCTTTTCTTCTAACTTCTCAAAGTCCAATAATGTCTCATTTAATATAAGACAGTTCTTCTTCTAACTCTTGCAATCTTCCTTCACTTGAAAGTGATCTGCAGTTGTAATACCTAAATAAAAAGTCATCATCAAATGGCAGCCTGAGTCCACAATCAGGGGATTCTTAGCACCCTCCGCCTTCGTCCACCAACTGCTGCCTTGGTTAGTGACTTTACAGCCTCCTGGGAATAAGGGCAATGATTTATTTTTGTCTGTCATGATTGTATATATTGAAAAAATATTCTTAAACTCAGAGGTAAAAAGCCAATAAACTCACCACGCTGGCTAATCAGTTATAAGTATATATAATTTCTTCTCAAGGCAAGTTTAGATGTCTATCCAATATAGCAATAAAACCAAGTCAAAAAGTTCATTATCAAAAATAGTAAATATATATAATAATGAGCAATAGCTTATTTTCTATTTGTATACCATCTGTGTAATTATGAGTCATACATTTTGGCTATTTAATCCTATTAAGATATATCATAATTACCATGTCCTAACTCCTATACCAATTCATAAAAAACTACAATCGACTTCACATTATCAACAAAAAAGCAATAATTTGACAACAATTATAAGATTACACCACTGTTATTTGATTCTTTACATTGGTTACAGGTGAAATACCAATATTATGCTATTTTAAGAAGGATAATAATTAAGAATATACAAAGAGTAGAGCAAGAAACAACAATAAGGTGGGCTAATTTGGCTTATAGATTCTACTTTTTTAAAAATAAATAATGATGATGATAGTAAGTTCGGTATTATTTAAATCTTAAAAGACAGGAAAAAATCTTATCAAATATAGTCAATTACAAGATATTTCTCTAGAAAGCAATAATTATTAATAATAGTGGTATCAATTAAAATCTAATTTAGTATTAAAAAATCGATATTTTTTTATTATTTATAATTTCATACAAAAATAAAAAAAATAATAAAATTATTCTTTAAAAAAAACCCACTTTATCTATTAGTTTCATCAATATTTTTAACTGAAGAACTTCTTATAAATGATATTTAAAATAATTCACATTAAATGATAATTACTTATAACTTAACATGCAGGTGTGGTGGTTCCTAAAGGCTGTATTAAAAACAACAACAAACTAATAATATACTGAAAGCCATTCGAATTATAACTATACAGAAAACATAAAATCATCTTTAATTATCATAATGAATGACGAATCTAGAATCAGCAACATTGAAAATAACGAGATAAAATATTAAACATATAATGTTGATTAGGAAAACAAAACTGATTAAAAAAAATCAACAATTTTATAATTTAAAAAAGTCATCCATCATCATCATCATTTTCAACCATTACCGATCCACTGCAGAATGAAAGTCACTCCAAGTTCAATCCATCTCAGATTTCTAGCCTATCTTCTCCACATCAACCAGCACACTTCCTTATTCCATACATCTATTTCACATGTAGTCGCTTTCTAGGTCTTTTACAATCTATTGAAATCCAGTTGAAGATTTCAACTGCTCTTCTAACAATATATCCAGCTCAACTCCACTTCAGTCTTTTAATTTTTTCAATGATATCAGTAACAATTGTCTGTTCTCTCACCCATGTATTTCATTCTTTGATCTCTTCTTGTTAATCTTAACATATCTCTCTCCATACTTTGTAGAGCGATCTGAAGTCTTTGTATTGCTCTTCTATTAAGTGTCCAAGTCTCAGATCTATAAGTATGATCTGGCAACATACATTTATTAAAAACCTTCCTTTGCAAACACATAGGCATATTTCCTTTTAATATTATTTCTACTAAAAGCACTCCAATATGATTAATTTCATTATGTTTCCATCTGTAGTAATAATCTGACCAAGATGCTTGTAGTTGTTAACTTCTTCTAACTCATCATTATCAATCTTTGTTTTCTTATTTTGAGAAAATTCATTGAACATTACTTTAGTCTTTTTAACATTTATCTTTAATCCTACTTTCTTATTTTCATCGGATAACTCTTGCAGCATTTTCTGAAGGTCTAAGGTCCCAACCTTTTTGCACTTAAGAGCACATTCTATAATATCGGCCAGGTGGTGGGCACCATTTATTTTTTCAACCAAGTGACGGGCACCATTTATTTTTTCAATGTAAATTTATAGTTGGATATTGTTAATAATACATATAATGTATAAAAAAATATTTATTTCAAAAATAAAATTTTAACATATAATTAACATTTATATTTTTACGCTGTAAAAGTATAGTATGCCCTACAATTTGATTACAATATGATACAATAATTTATAACAAATTTTAAAAATTAAATTTATTTGTATCAGATAAATAATTTTTTATCGTGTTCGGATAGCGGTCGGCATATATAAAATGGTCTGCGGGCGCCATGGTGCCTGCGGGCATAGGGTTGGGGACCCTTGGTCTAAAGCATTATTTGCAAAAACAACTACATCATCTACAAAATTTAGATGATTTAAATAATCTCCATTTACTTTTATTCCCATAGTTTCTCATTTTAATCAACAAAATATTTCTTGCAAAACAGCTGTAAAAAGTTTGGGAGATAAACAGCCATTTATCTAAAGTTATTTAATTATTATATATAAAGGAATAAAATGTCATAATCAAGCTTAGAAATTTTACATGCAGAAAAGAGTGATGTTTTTAGGAGTAGTCTTAAGATTAAACTTTACAAAGAAAAAACCCATAAGCCAAAAATTAATTTGAAAATATCGTCTATCAGGACATTCAAATTTACAAAATACGGTTCTAAACCACTAAACAGCACATGATCACCATTTCTTATGCTTACACAAGCTATTTACACAGAGGCTAACATTTCCATACAGTAGCACCACCAGTGCAAGAACCACCTATGAACTTTACATCTTACTCCTTCTAAATTAATCTTAACATCAGCTATCTGGATGTCATTTTAAATTGTTAAATTAAATGGTTTTTATATAACTATTAATTTTGCATAAAATCCCTATCTAGTGCTACTTATCCAATATCCCCAGACTAGTTTCCAGCTTGTAACTAGGGATTTTATGCGAAAAATCTTCTTGTACCCATTGAAAACTCTAGCTTGCGCTGCTGACATTACTGTATGGAGAGTTTAACCTCTGTGCAAAATATGATTCCAGAGCAGAGAAACTGTTTCTATAAATTATATGCTAAAGAAAAAATATTGTGTTTTGTTGGTATAAAATAATGATAGAGCAACATATAAAACAGTTAATATAGGCCAATATATGTAACAGCATATCATTATGGGCAAGCTGCAAAAAATATAGGGAAATCAATGTTTGAGTGAAATTAAATTTTTTAATGAATAGTAAAATTTGTTACGGAGAAGACTTCATCATTAATCCTACAATAAATACACAACACACTTTATGCACAAACCTTGCATCCACTGATTACTCTGGCTTTCACTTGATGGCATTATTGTGTGGAGAGTTTGCTCCATTTTAACAGCTTGTAGAGGATAGGAAATGATGATCATGCAAGCCTACAATATCACATGATCATCTTTTTTTTTGCTTGTTCATAACTATTATTAAAGCAGGTAAAATTCTCCACACAGCAGTACCACTCTGTGCAAGCCAGAGTAATCAATGGATGCAGAAGGTTTATGCATTAATTCCTTATATAGTGCCTACTCATCCAATTTCCCCAGACTGGTTTCTAGCTTTTGGCTTTCATCAGTATTTAGTGATTTTAGATATAGGTGCAGTGCTCTCATATCCAAGGCACCTCACTGACAAAAGCCACAAACTAGTCTGGGGATATTGGATGAATAGGCACTAGATAGGGATTTTATGCATAAGCCTTCTGGCATCCATTGATTACTCTGGCTTGCACTGAGTGGCACTACTGTGTGGAGAGTTTTGCCTGGTTCAATTCTACAATAGTTGAGCAAAATAAAATAAAAATGTAAACGGTGATTGTAGGCCTATATATCAGATGATTGATTCAGGTAATAACAATAACTGTGAATCTTGACAAAAGGTGAATAGTGAAGTGATATGGTCCAGCAATCGTGTGGATAAATGGCCCTTTGGATGCTATTTAAGATTCATATTATTCCTTTATATTCTATCTTATACAAAACACTATCAGTTATAAAGTAATGACATTGTTGTTAGCACAAATATCTCCATGACCATGACTTGAGATTCTAGTCTGGCAATGAATTATGGATTTTTTTACAGTTCACAAAATACTTTAAAAAAAAAAAAAATAAAATCTGAGGGTAAGAGGGTATTTATTTATTTTTACCATAAAAAAAAAGTAATAATGTGTAAGAAAGAAAGATGAAAAAGAAAAATAAAAGAAAAAAAAAAAAAAAGATATTTAGGTTATTGTTTTGTTTTTTTAGCTACCTATTCTATAACCCATTCAGAGTATTTATTGGTAAAGGAAAAAATGGAGAAATCAGAAGGAACCTCATAGATAAGTATATGAAATTTATACTGACTGTTGCTTAGTTACCTTAAAATTCAATATTCAAGAATCTAAGGGTCCAAGTTCGAATCCCATGCTAGTACTGTCACTGGTCATGCCAGCAACACCTGAATAAGAGGGGAGAATAATATCTCTCAAAACGTTGTGCATATACGAACCTGTTTGATGTGCTATTACTAACAGTTGAATGTATTTGGAATATTTAAATAAAGTTAAATTTTTCTAAAGACATTCAATCCTCATATTAGATGATGGAAATAATCCATTATAAAAATATAACTAGAACATCATCATCACAAACCTTCGGGAAAACATTTACTGGTATATTTGTTAGAATCAGTAAAAAAGTTTTAATGCATGCTCAATAATAAGAGTTCCAGAAGACCAAATTGGCCAAAAAAAGATTGTTGGAAAAAGTTTCTACTATTACTGTTATGGCTATTACTATTGTCCTGTAAAGTCATTCAGCTACTATTAATAGATAACAGGTTAATCCGAATTATCAAGAGTGTCAAAAAACTGACAAAAAAAATTAAATTGTAATATAATGTAATCTTTACCATTGTAGGAGAAATATATTTCTATGGTCATTTGAATCCATGATTTTCACCAATTATGATATTATCAATATGACAGAAAAAAAAATCCCTCAAAATGTCCAATAAATCAACTACAATTTTATATTTTTCAATCAACTTAAGGATTAATAAGAATTGTAATATTTTATAAACCTACCTGATTGAATGTGAAATAAAGTTCAAAAGGGAAATGAATTATTCAGTGCACTACCCATCTAATTTAATTATCAGTTCAAATCCGAGTTCTTTAATTTTGTAATTTTTATTATATTCTATAAATTTTTTTTGTCCATATATTTTCTAACATTTTAATAAAATAAAATAAGAACTTTGATTTTTAATTTGCAGGACAACGAAACACAGTAATGTCAATTCTGACTACTTGGGTAAATAGATAATCAGATGGTCAAACATCTGATTTGAAAAAAAACAAAAACAATTGAAAGATAATAAAATTTGTAACTCTGATATCACTGAACAGAATATGGGTAATGGAATACAGAACATCAGAGAAACAGAAGAATAAGATGCAAAACAGAATAATAAAAATATTAAAACAACAATTATGAACTCAAAAAATTCATGAGAAACAGAATGAGATAACAGATGATGAAAATTTTAGACAACGTAAAAAGATATTATAAATATATATTTTAAAATATACCACAAATATAAGTAAATTTATACTTTAAAAAAATCTCAGCAAGTAGAAAGATTTTAAGTATATGAACTTTGTAATAGTTTAATTAATGCTTGAATTTCAATTTGCTTAAACCAAGCATATCAACTTTAGATTTATGAAAGATCTAAGCATTAATAAGGAAACGAAAAACACGGATTCATCATGAAAATCATTATATTTCAATGGATATAATAAGCAATGTTACTTTTGTCACACTTTTATAATGCCATTGGCAGATAATGGATCTAAAAGACAACGTCTTGATGACTCACCTGAAAGCAGCATAATTTTCAAATGATAATACTTTGGTAGAGACAACTTTTTGTCATAGGCTTATGAAGTATAAAAAAATTGCATTTATTACAATTTTCGGCTAGGTAGCATTAAGATAGTTCATTATTTGATCATTAACTTAAAGTACATATTTAAATATAAAGTCATGGAGTAGATATTATGTAACTTCCTGAATGAAGACTAATGAGGATATTGTCACTTTGATTTCTACATCAAGAGAAGTCATCTTTTACCACTCTGCAAAACAATTTTCATTGATAATAATCAGTTTATAATTAATTGTTGCTTTTTCAAGCAGAAAGCAACGAATCCACCTAAGGACTGACCACCTTTTCCCCTTATTATGACATTGATCTGAATGATATAATACAAGCAAAAGATGATTATTGAAATGTGATTGCCCTCTGTTAAGGAGGTTAATTAACAAGAAATCTTTTATTTATATATTTCAATTTGTTTTTTCATTTTGTTGAAATTTCACAAACTTATACATTCTATACAATTTAATTTCACACCAAAAAAAAAAAAATGTTTATGTTACAATGAAAATCTTTGTTCCAGGACTTCAGAATCATACGATAAATATTGCAAACACAAATGTTGCTAGTGTCACATAGGTATGATAGGAACAAACAAATGATTGATCTTTTCAAAAGACTAAAGATCAATAATTTCAAAACCACACTCCCTAATATGTCACAGCATAACTTGTTCATTAAAGAATTAACCAATTCTTTATTCTTCTGATAAATAATTCACCGAAAAAACGGGATCAATCCTCAAAGAATTAAATGAACACAATAATATATAGAACATGTCTAATTTATTAGAGATTAATTCTGTAACTTTTTAAGTTTTACATGGATAGATTAAACTTAGTGAACAAATTAAACTCTTAAATCAATCAATAATTAGGTTGCCAGTAAATAAATGTCTAAAAAATGGTCCTGTTGGAAGACAACATCAAAAATAATATTAACAATGTCTTAGTCATTAGAAATATCATTAAATAAATTGATGGTTCAGGTTTTTGGGAGATCAAATGGCATCAAGTAAGATGAGCGTAACAGCTCCATTCAGTTGATCCTAAAAAAAATTTTTTTTTTACTTCAGAATAAAATCATAAACTTCCACACTTTTCTACCACTAATCTAAATCATTCATAGCAGTAATGACTTTTATGTTTTTATAATGAAAAGTGAATGCCTTACATAATAAGCAGTGTAGAACGCTAATTGATTAACAAACAATATTTCAGACGTTATAATCAGATTGGGTAGGAGACTGAATCATTTAATTGAGACATTTGATGTCTAATTTGATATTAGTTATGTGATCTAAAGGCTATTTTAACTAAAAGATTGCTTAACCATTTCAATTAAGAATCCATTTTATTCTCTACCATAGACCATCATTATTGAATCTTTAAAAGGTGAAATCACAAATATAAGATCATTCAAAATAATGCCACATTTTCATTTCTCATTAAAGTACAGTAAGAAACATATCAACAACAAACTAGTTCAATATATGGAGTTATACAAACTGAGATGGTAATAATAATAATAAAAACGATAAAGATTACCGATTGAAATTGGCAACCTGATCTATTACAAGCTCTAATAACCAATTCTTGAAACTAACTAAATATATAATTAAAGATCTTTACTGCAAATATCAGATATAATCATCACAATGAAAGGTTTATAGTCACTAACAATCATGTCCTTTACGATAATAAATGGAAGTTCCTTTGATTAAAAAAAAATGCTATAAAATCAATTTTGTTAATTGAGAATATATTCATATCTTTAAAATGAGCAACAATAGAAAGCATAATTACCCCCCCCTTCAAATCATGTTAATTATTAGCAAATTTCCAGGATGTTGATACTAATTTTTGGAATACCAATAACATTTGCATTTGTATTATTTACATAGATTAGAAGTTTTTTATTCTTAAGGTAAAAAATCCTTATTTATCTTCAATGTTAAAAACACAGGTCTATTTCTCATTTTTATTCAACATGCATTTTATAACCTAAACTGGAAGTTCAATTGAGTTTCTTTAAGCATATAAAACTGCCATCTAGTATTAGTGGCCCATATCTTTCAATTCCAGAAGCTACAATGTAATCCCTAAATAAAATCAATGAGCCAGAGGTCTAGGATCAGATTCTAGCTTATGGATTTTTTTTCTAAAGGTGCATGAATCTGCACTGCTTTTTATTTGTATACATTGTAGCTTTCAGATTTGGAACAAAGATTTTACTAATGTAAGTAGAAGCTGAAGAGAAAGTTAAGTTACATTATCATTTCTTGTTTCTATCAAATTACTATTACATTTTCGAAATGATTTTGACTTCTAAAGATAATAACAATGGTGTGCCAAATATGATTTAACATATCACATTAATTAAGCAAATCAGAATTGCAATTGTCAATAGGATTATTTGTATTCCAGTGAATCAAGACAAGAAAATTATTATGCATTTCATCTAAAGATTTATACGGGACAGAAATTTGAACTATTAAGAGAGAGACAGAGGAAAAGCTTATCCAATCCATTTTTTCTTCTTAATGTCTTCAACAAATATTCTTTTATTTAATCGCTGTTTAGAAGTTCTTAGAAGATGCAGATAAGTATTTTAGGTGAGAACTACAAATCGTTGGGAAAAAAAAACGTAAGGAAGAGTACTTACGAATTTTGGAAGGATTTGGAATTATATAAAAAAATAAGAAATAATGGTAAATCAAAATATCAGCATTTTAAGTACATAATACTTTTTTTTTTACAAAGGATGAAGATTGTATTAAATTAAAAACATGGTTTTCTTTTATGGTTACAATATCGAAACTCATTTGACCTTTTTCTTTTTCAGTAGCTGGCTTGTAGTCTATATCGCTAACTATTCAATTATTGTTAAGTAATGAACATCTAGCTATTCTCAGGTAGAAGATCGAACCCCCCAAAAATTATCAGCTGATGTGTTTGGCGTATTATATTTTCATTGTTGCTGTTTCTTAAGAGCCTTTGACCTCAATGGATTATTCAAATCAGCTTTAAATTTTACAAAAATATATTATTTTATTTATTAGATTCCTTCAGTTATCAGCTCCATCTCATACAACTGACACACATGACCACATACATGTGAAAAAGATAAATGATCTCCAATATACATATTTCATGCTGAACCAGCAATCACCTGTTGGTCCAGATCATCATCTCCCATATATATATAAACTGGGCACTGATTATATATGTGTGTAGGATATGATGACCTGGACCAACTGGTGAGTCCTGTTTCAGCATGAAATATGTATATTGGAGATTATTTATCTTTTTCACATGTGTGATCATGTGTGGCATTTGTACAAGATAGAGCAAATAGCTGAAGGGAGCTCATCCCTTATAATTTACATCTAAAACTCCAAGTATATAAACTATACTTGTATTCAATCAAGTATTATTAGATCACATAAAGTTATCAGGGACTCCTTCCGAGTATTAAGAAAAATAATATTCATTCTGAAAGTTTCATAATCTGATTGGCTTTTCAGAAAAATCGAAATCATATTCATTAGTTTGATGATAAAATCTATGGGCTAATATTATTTTTTAACCACTAACCTTTTAAAGTTTTATACTTTTCTGACGAATTAAATCATCTTGTAATCTGACCAAAATAGAACAATTTCAAACTCACTTTTTGTATTTCAAGTGAAAAATACCAGTTTAATCTGATCAATTATCAATTTTTTCATACAGTCCATGGCATTCTCAAACATGTTCACCAATCATCACAATTCAAAAGTATTATACTTTTCTTAAAATTCAAATTTCAAGAGACATGGAAAATTCTGTAGAGTAAATAGATCTTTACTTCTGAAGATACATTTCTACATCTAAAAATCTTTTTTCAGACTTTTTACATCATCTTGATTAGGTATATATTATAGCAAATGGTTTCTCAAATCTGAATTTTCCTGGACTTAATCAATGTTGCTAATGGCATAATTATGATTAAATCATGCATGATCAGTCAATTAAAAAAGAAATATAAAATTTCTGCTCATTATCTCGTAGTCCACCAATGGTTTAAAAGAAAGAGAATATCCAGAAAAATAATAATAAAACATTAAGCAGCAGTAATATCTATGGAAGCCATACCTGACTAGTGTTGTGCAGTTACTAGCTTCCAAGGCAGCCAATGTTCTTACATTATATATTACACACATTTATTTATTTAAACAGATTATACATATTTACATAAAATATCACTCTTCCCCTAAGCCCTAGTTGCACTTTTACTAAGAGAAATTGTTAATAATCAGTTTAAATATTTAGAATCTTTCTGATTTTAAATATGATACAAATGATAATAACAAAACAATTACTTTTCAATAATAAAATATTAATTGCATAATAAAATATTAATTGCATCTTGTTATATATATAAACTTTCCCAATATTGTAATACACTACATTAAAACTCCAACACTGGTGTATCAAGTGGACAATGGAGGATGAGGACAATCACCAATCCATCAAATACCTTGATTTAAGATTGACTCGTCAGAAACAGTCAATCGATTACTCAATGATTGTCAAACCTCTCAACTACCTTTATTCTAAAAAAATTTTCCAATACAAAATTGCTGGCTATAAAGCCTTTTTATTTAGGAACTCTAGACTTTGTAAATTTATGACTGATGCAAAAAATAACTTAGAATCTTACAAGAGGGACTTAATTAAAGTCGGCTATTCTGCCATCATGCTTGATAGACATATCAGGAAATTCAACTATAGACATTAATATAATAGCTCTCCCAACCTTAAACCATAGATTAATATGCAATTCATCCCTAATATTTGCTCAAAATTGAAATCAATCTAAACAAAGTCTTTAATATTGTTTTCAAATGCTTGTTACCATTGGATAGGTTCATTAATAATTCTAAGAATAAAATCAGACATGATGACAAAGTTCAACTTGTGTATTCCTTGGATTGCCAATTTGGTAATGTCAGATAACTTGTGTAATAAAGTCAAGTCCAGCACTTCTCATAGCTCTATAATCATCAACCATGAAAAGAACACAGGCCACTCTTTTAAACCTGCCGACCCTAAAATCGTTTGTCTTGAGAACAATAACAAGAAATGAAAAGTTAAAAAAGCTTGGTATATTATAAATTTTGTAAATGTGATTAATATAAAAGGTAGTAGCACCCTCCTTAGTAAATACTGATTGCTTAATTTGACTGCACGATTTACACACACACAAAATCTATGATCACTTTATATACAGTTGGGAATGCCAACAGTTTCTTGCTAATCTCCTATGTCCGTTGTACTTTGACAACAATACTCCATATCGAAACCCTGGCTTAGCAGTTAATAAATATTGTATTTATACTTAATTTTGTTGTTCTAATTATTATTTACATACTCATGTGGAAATTGCTTTTTTATTGGATATTGATAGCTACTAAATTATTGCACTTTTCTTTAATATATAATATTAGGGTATGAGCACAGACTTTCACACGACCCACCACTCTCCACTCCATCTAATAACACTGATACACTTAAACATACATATGTTGAAAAGATAAATAATCACCAATATACGTATTTCATGCTAAACCAGCAATCATCAGTTGGTCCAGATTATCATCTCTACACATATATACTATAAGTGCTCAGATATATATTAGGATAGACAATCCTCATACTTTAATGGACAGGCTTCAATCTACTCCACACTCCAACTCTTCAACCATCCATCCAATTGAAAATCTGATAATAGAATGCTCAAAGGCCACCCTGAGGCTGAGATTATTGTCACACCCATGTTGACCTAAGGTCAATCTGAACCCCACATGTACAGGACATAATCCTATAATGTTATAAGTTTTGTAATTCAGTAGATAAATTACTGAATAATTGACAAACAATGATGAAAGTCTGTGTTCATATACCCTATATATTACATATATAGGCACAGGTATATAATAAGCCTGTGTGTTTCAGTTATTACATAGTAGAGATGTCTGCCCATCCCTTGTATATGTATTAAATGAATTATGTCCTGTACATGAGGGGTCAGATTGACCTTTGGTCAACATGGGTGTGACAAAAATCTCAGCCTCAGGATGGCCTTTGAGCATTTCATCATCAGATTTTCAATTGGATGGACGGTTGAAGAGTTGGTGTGTGGAATAGATTGAAGCCTGTCCATTAAAGTATGAGGATTGGCTATCTTAATATATATCTGAGCACTTATAGCATATATGTGTAGAGATGGTAATCTGGACCAACTGATGATTGTTGGTTTAGCATGAAATATATATATTGGTGATTATTTATCTTTTCAATATATATATATGTGTTCAAGTGTATCAGTGTTATGAGATAGTGTGGAGAGTGGTGGCGTGTGTGAAAATCTGCGCTCAATATACCCTATATATTCCATATTTATTATAATATTTTGCAATTATGTATGAATCCGCTTTTCTTAGACACAATTCAAATTGTTTTACATGAAGTTTTTGAAAATATTATCAGAAATTTTTTTTTCTATTTTTATATAATTTTCTTCTATTAGATTAATGATTCAATTTTGCAATACAGCCATATCTCAATAAAGTTTCACACAATGAATAGTCACTCCAAGATATCAAATATATTTTACTTTTCTATTTTTATTATCATTACATGTAGTGTTATTATTGTTCATACAATCATGTGAATAAAAATATATATCAATATTTTTAAATTTCATAAAAGAATAATCAACATATATTTTGTTTTTCTCCATTTATATAAATTCTTTTGTCACTAAAGAACAATTTTGTTTAAGCTCTCTTAAAACGTTCTAATTGTAATGTCAATATTGTTGTTTACATTCATGATAATAATATCAACTGCATATTGATTATTCAATATTAATATTTCCTAAGTTATTTATAAATATAAGAAATAATGTACTATCTATAAAATCTTAAAAACTCTATATACCTATATATTTTGTTTCTTATTCTATTTGTTTGATATTGTTGATAAAACACATTTAAGTTATTTTTGAATAATTTAAACAATTTCCCTCTAATTCCACAATTTTCTAAAATGTAAATCAATTGTTTATGTTCAGTTACATCACACATTGATTACGTAAGTAATATTTACTAAGGCTGTAACCTCAAGAATGTGCACTTCCAAAACGTAAGCTTATGGTTAAGACCTGTAGAGGTCCCTACTATCGCATCACATCACATTATAAAAATCTAAAAATACTATATTTATACTTTTTTTTCATTAAATGCATTATTAATTTTATCTGCAAAATTCTCCACTAACATATTTAAGTTTCTTTTTTCTATGAATCCATATTGATTTTTATTTAAAAAGTTATTTTTATTAAATTTTTAAAAATAATTATATGAATACAAATTTCTATTATTTTAAAAATTGAAGGAAGAATATATTTAGTTCCTCAACAGTAATCAAATTATTTTCACCCTCATCTTAAAAACTAGTCTTACTATAGATGTTTTTAATAAAGTAAGGAATTCACTACTGCCTACTATTTTATTTATAATTTTATCTGACAGTATATCAGTATTATTTTTGATGTCTTATCATTTTTATTTTGTCCATACCTAGACTTATATTTACTCCAAGTCCTTTTATGATTTCGTATAATTTCTCTTTATTTAAATTTGGCATAAATATTGAATGCTGACTGTTATATGTTTTGTAAATATTAGGAACCTGATTAGATTTTTATTTTGGTAATTCTTTCTAAAAATATAGAATTAAATGTATTTGCTAAAAGAAAACTATCATTTATATTAAAGTTTTTTTTAAAAAATCTTCATCATTTAAAGAATTGGATTTTCTTAGTAATATTTTATGTATTTATTTTTTCCATATTTTTAAATATCTTTATTTTCATTAAAAAAATTAATAAAACAATCATTTTCTGCTCTTATAATAGAAGTAATTTTATTTTTTAATATTCTTTTCATAATTCCGTTGACTATTTTTGATTTTGGTAATATTATAACCATATATAAACCGTTGGATACAAATCTACCTGTTCTAATACTTTTTTTCATGAAAGCCTAAAGATCACACGATTGCCATTCTATATGGTTACATAAGCTGTTTTTCACAGAAGCAAAATTCTCCATACAATAGCGCCACTCTGTGCAAGCCAGAAATGGATGCAAGAAGGTTTGTGCATAAAATCCTTATCTAAGGCCTACTAATCCAATACCCCCAGATTAGTTTCTAGCTTGTGGCTTTCATCAGTGAGGAACCTCGGATAACATCTAGGTTCAGTGCTCTCAGACCAAGGCTCCTCACTGATGAAAGCCACAAGCTAAAAATGAGTCTGGGGATATTGGATGAGTAGGCACTAGATAAGGATTTTATGCACAAACCGTCTTGCATCCATTGATTACTCTGGCTTGCACTGAGTAGCACTACAATATGGAGAGTTTTGCCTCTGTGAAAGCCTAAAGACCTCGAATATTCAAGCCAGTTTGATATTCTATATATTTTAGTCTGAACTACTCAAGCCATGCATTAGACAATGGGCATTTATCTGTACTCTGTCCAAATAAATAAGCATGAAGTTGAGTAGAACTGAGTTAGTCACAATCACTGACAAATGCGGAATTGAATTTTCATATATACATCCTGACTTCCTTAAGACCAAAAATGTCTGTAGTTTGTTTTATAACTGAGATAACAAAAATATACAGTTGCTAGAATAGTTCTGGATCTATATATAACTGGATAACTAAGTGATTTGGGATCAAACTTTTAAGATGAAAAAACTAACTTTTACATCATTAGACTTAACAGCATAATATGAGCAAAATGCCCACTAGGTGGAGGTAAAAAACAATTTAATAATCCACAGAAATTACTATTTAGTGTACATTTGACATGTCAATGCTAGCTGCAATGGAGATAGAGATTGTGATTCTTTTATCAGGAAAAATATGCAGATAAAAGTCTGAAACCAGATTATTTTAAAAAATTGCAAATGGTAGTTAATTGTATTACAACTTGACAACTCAAGAACCTTAACAAACTTTTACATATTAAAAGACTGACTTTTAAGAATCATGTGATACCTTATTTTGGCCTGACATTCAGAAATACCTATAATAAACAAATCATTAGATTTGGATAAATAGTACATGCAGATAGCAATAATGGCCTACCTATTAGTGATGAACTACTATTTAACACTTTTGAGCATATCATACAGGTAAAAATTTCACTAGAATCCTTTTTTGGCCTTTTATTATTTTTTGGTTTTTTAAATTCTCTGTCATCATTGTCCCCTGAATCAAGAGCATCATTATCTATATCCTCACAATGAGAGTCATCAGCACCATTTTCCTCGGGGTGATTTTCTTCATCTTCCTCTCCAGGCAACAATATCCTTTTCTTTTTTGGTTGACGAGGTGATATTCGAGAAGGAGCCATATCTGCAGCAGATACTACCACCTTACTTCGTGGTCCATGTCGTTTTTTCTCTTTTATTGCAATTGTGGTAATAAGTTCTCTCTCAATACCATGGTCATCTTCTGATGGCTTGGCGGGTTTTAAAATGGCCTCAGTTTTAAGAATAGGCTGTTCTTCAGCGATTAATGCAACTGTGACATTTTCAACAGATGTCTCAACAGCAATGATATCTGGAGTAGATTCTGGATTATCTACAGGTTTAGGAACATCTTCTTTGGTAATATCAGGATCAAGTTTTGGAGCCTAAAAAACAAAAAGAATAATATTAATTACAGTGACCTTAATAAATATAGAAATAGATTTTTTATTATTAAATGTATACAGTACTAAGTTTTCATCTAAAATCAGATTAATGTAGTTAGATAATATGGTATTACAAATAGATCTGACTTTTCACAGTAATTTATAATTACTGGCTACCATTTTAACACACAATTTACTCTAACTTCCATACATTTTTATCATTGCATTTATTATTACTACCTAATCATTTATTGGCTTTTATCTCAGAGTTCAAAACTAAGTAAAACCTGGTTTTCTTGACGCATGACAAAAAAGTGAATGAACTTTTTAAAATATTTACAGTATAATCATGAAAGACAAACTAAATTATAGCACTTATTTCCAGGCTATAAAGTCATCATCTAAGACAGTGGATTAATAACAATGAAATTAGGATTAAAACAATGAAGAAAATAAAGAGGATTTATAAATAAAATGATAATAAAGTATAGTTTATAGAAAGAGTTCACATTAGGATAAGCTTTACTTTACATATCATATCATCAATTTCTCGTTAACCGATTCTTATCAGAAAATCAATTGACTAAAAACAGTTACATGAATAGGGTTATCTTTCCATTTAAGATTCATTGACTTATCTTCATAGTCTATATATTTTGGCTTTAAAATTAAATAAGTTTTTCAGTAAAGCAAAATACTCAGATCTTGTATGTAGAATAATAATAATTATTATTTTTTATATATAGTATTAATATTTACTAAGGCTGTAACCTCAAGAATATGCGCGTAAAAATGCGATAGTAGGGACCTCTACAGGTCTTAACCCCAAGCTTACGTTTTGGAAGAAAAGAGGGGAACTTCTTTACTTCAACTTACTTTCTATATAAATAGGTGAAGCTGAAGCGGTTAGATCTGAGAGCGTGGAGCTATTCAATATTTCACTGATTTAAGTCCACATTTCTTATTACACATTAATACTCACACGTGAAATCTTTCGATTTACAACGCGTCAATGTAAAGATCTTATTTATAAAAAATAAAAATGAGTTAAACTCTACCAGTGTTCTAATTTCAGATTCTAAATCCTAATATTTATTTATTTTCGAAGACATCGCCAATTGTTACTACGATTTATTGCAAACTCATTAGCAGTGTTTTAAATTTATTAACTTAAATTGTTTCACTACAAGGTATAATTATGATCTTACGACTAAGGAATTTTTTCGTTTTCTAATATATTTTTTATTTATTAAGGAAATACAATGATGAAAAAGACCTTAAGTTACCTTTTATGTAATAAAACTTTTTTTTTCTTTCAAAAAGTTAAATGTATATATAAAGTTTCATAACATTGAGTTAAATATGTATATTCTTCTCATGAAGAATTTTGTTTTTTTTTTGACTCCCTGCCTTCAAGATTACAATTTATCCATAACTAGTACATAATAATAAATCAGTGGGGTTTGATTACTTCCCACTGTTAAAAATGTTTCTTTTTGTTTTTTTGGATAGAAAAAGAGGAGGGATACTATTTTATTACAACAGTTGAGGGTAATAAAATGTCATGTAAACAATAGTTTTGAATAGTAATATATGAGCTCGGAAATTTATTAATCATTGACAAAAGATAAAAAGAAATGATAAAAAAAAAAATCCTCCTAAAATATTACTTAATTACAACCAATCGGCAAATAAACAAAAAGAGAAATTAGACGAACATTCAAATTAATTACGGAAATAAACGTTAATGTTTTTTTTTTTTTTTTAAAAAAAAAAATGACACCAACATCAAAGAAGAAAATTTTATCTTTGTAAAATAAAATTCTTATTTATATACATAAAAAAGTTATTGATTTACGAGTTTTCCTTCAGCTATGTCATAAGACATTTTTATAGCATTAAGAAAATTTAAAAAAAAAAAAGTTTACGCGCAGGATTAATATTTATATTTTCATTCTTTACAAATATGTGAACTACACACGCTGACATAGGATCATTAAATAATAAAGCTATTAATGCGAGATGAATACCATTAACATTAAATAGTTGAAACTGTTTACGGCAGCACACCATTCATATCAGTAATCATAAATAATCCATTCCGTAACATTGCTTAATGAACCCTTAATGTAAACATGAATCCCAGGGATTAGACATTTTAAGCCTTTAACTTGCATAACATATTAGCCGTAAAAGACAACTGCTACATATATATAGCAGAAAAATCGTCCCTGGTGTTAAAGGCAAGTGGTCAGAAATTATTCGAGGATCTATTTGTCACAACAATCTGGTATTTACTGATAACTTATGATTACACAAATGGTTTGCAAATACAGATATGAGATCAGACTATTGCTACCATGTGAAGATTAAATGTAAAAGCAATTTTTTTCTTGTGTTATATTAAAAACAGTAGGGGGGGGGGCTTGAGAGCCTATCATATGAATGAGCAGAAATTAATTTTTATAATAATTAAAAAGCCCCCCCCCCAAAAAAAAAAATATTTTTTTTTTTGTAACACTGTAGCAATTTAATATTTGTCAGTAAAATGTAACAATTTTTATCAAAATGTTAAAGCAATCTTATTTGAACTAATGTCATAGGCATTGTTTTTCTTTTAAAAATAAAGTTTTGCAACCCAGAAAATAGTAATTAATGAAAATAATTATTAATATTTACTTACCTGCTTAGAAGTACTAACTGATGAAAAGCACTTCTTGCCTAAAATTTGTCCATTTCAATATTTATTGCCACATGTTCCAATTATAGAATAATTTTCTTTGATTTCTTTTGACATCAGTTTTCTTCCTTACACAAATCATATCCAACTTATTCAGGATATACGATTATAATATTATAATTTTTATTTAATTTGAACTTTTACATCACTTATTACTAAAGTCTTTCTAAGGCTGAAATTATCAATAAATAAAAAAGTAAAACTAATCAAAAGTTCAAGACCATTAAGTATATGTCATTACCTTAATTAATGATCACAGAAAATTAAAATCATGTTTTTCTTTAAAAACTAATAAACTGACATTTGTTCAAGGGATTGAGATTATCCTATAATCTTAACTGTGAAATAATAGTTAGATTCAGTCAAGCATTGGTGGCCTAGGGGTTAGCATAGCTGCCTTCCAAAGCAGCTGGCCGGGGTTAGCTTCTCGGTCAACGCATTTGACATATGAAAAAATAATAATTAGATTCTAATTTACAAATAAACAGATGCCTAGCTGGATTGTTTATTATGATCTGACTTAGCTTTTCTCAGCTATCTGAGTTAATCAGCAAACATGAATCTGCATACGAATTTCTATGGAGAATCCATCCCTAATATATTAATATTAACTTTAAACATCACATGATCACTATCTCCCATGCTTACTCATAACTGTTGTTAAAATAGGCAAAACTCTCTCCATACAGTAGCGCCACTCAAAGCAAGACAGAGTAATCAATGGATGCCAGAAACTACTTTGGGGATATTGGATGAGTAGGCACTAGATAGGAATTTTATATGCATAAGCCTTTTGGCATCCATTGATTACTCTGTCTTACTTTGAGTGACACTATTGTATGGAGAGAGTTTTGCCTATTTTAATATTAACTTTACAGCTCGTTGAAGTTTACAATGTCACTCTAAATATTGAGATGCTAAAATATAAATATTAAGGATATGATAAAGAATACCAAATAAATATCAATAATGAACAAGTGTTATCTTTTTAATTGTGGATAATGATTACCAAATTATTTCAATCTATTTGCAGTCATATAATTAACAAGAAAGATAAAAATTGCAGTCTTTTAATAGCATATGTTTCTACTTTTCTAAGGTTTGTTTATCATGTTTCTATTTGCAATTAACGACAAAGATAATCAATCCTGATGAAATTTTAAATTTATAAATATTATCAAATTGATGTTGAGTTGTGAAGATTATATGAATATTTCTCTAAAGTGATATCTATGTGGCAATAACAATCACTATAAATTAGAATGATTCATAATATAATCAAAACAAAACTATTTTACTTGGACATTTGTACTTTGAACAAAGCTTAGATATAACTTGCACCTTAATAAATAATATGCTCAGTAAAGTAACTCTCAAAACAGAGAAATAAGAGCAATCTATTATTATTGAGCGAATATTATTACTAGGATATGATAATCTGTTGCCTAGTTATTGAGACTTTTTTTTTAAAAAAAAAAACTCAACATACAACTATGACTGAGTATCAATTTGTTCATTAGCTTTGCTAACATGTTATTATGAAAAGTCTTGGCCTAAATGATGGTTTAAAAAAATTCAATAACTTATTTAATCCTTCATTCATCCTTAATAAAAAGAAAATGTAATTCAATCTTTAACAAAGAATTGAAAAATTGAAGACCCCCCCCCCCAAATCCCTCATAGGAATAATAATGAAGCAGGCATTACTCACAGGAATGTCATTATATATATGTTAACAACAATTCAACATTGTTTCGAATATTAAAATTGTTTATTTTAATGTCGCCATTCCTTTTTTGTAGTCTTCGATTTTAAAAAGGAACTAACAATAATGAAAACTAAATTAATTTTTGTTATTTATAATTCAAGTTACCAATAAAGTTATACATTTTGTTATGATGTAAAGAGAACATGGGGGGAGGGGTATAAATTAAATTTTATGCGAACTACTTAAAAGATCCTGAAGCAACCCAGAGAGAAAAAGCATCTGGCAAGCAGGTGCTAATGTTTAGGAATGATAAAATATGTATCAATTAAAACATTAAAAGCAATGGTTAATATACTTCCACAATCAAGGACATTTTCGGATCCTGCAAATTTATAATTATTAAAATAATTATCACTATTATTAATTCGTTACATCTTAATATTAATTAGTAATAAATAGAAAAAATAAACCAAATACTATACGTATATACGGCTAAGTAAATCGTAGATTCAGCATCCATAAAGAAAACATTTAAAAAAACAAAACAATAACTTTTATTTTGCAATCAATGCACCAACATTTATAGGATCAACTCAATTATTCCGGGACTTTTATAATCTAGCTAAAAATATTTATATATATCCATGGGCTAATTAAGCAATAGGAGATACCTATGTACCAATTAGTAAATTTAATTGAGAACTTTTCAGTTGCTTTAAATATCTCTAACTTGACTAAATAACGAGCTAACATTTATATCACAACGCAATAATTACCTGCCATGTCCACGGCAGGAGATTTAAATCTGAATGAAACCTGAAAATATTTCAAGTAAGACTTTTAAAGTAAACCCCCCCCCCCATTCTTAGTCAGTAAATATGCATATATTTATATAAAACCATGGAATAATATTATGATAGGTACCAGTTACTTAAACTTAATCAAATCTTTATATACCTTAGAAAAAACTGCAACCTTCCAAAATTTAAACTCAAGTGAAGAGTTTAAAGCAGAATAACACCTTAACAGTTACTTCATACAGTTTTTGTAAAATGTCTGTGTAATGATGGTTATATGTTATGTCTATAATACAGGGTCTAAATCTGAGTAAAACCTGGAAATATTTTCAGATAGCGCAATGATTTTTAGCCTAGAGCCATCTGATTTTTAATCAGCAAATGAGTGCCTAACTATTTTTAGCCAGAGAGTGAAACAGAAGAGAATCATAAACTGCCAACTGACTAGTAGTCATTTTATCTTTAATATATACTGCTAAATATGGAAATTATGTCACTTAAAAGGAACGATGAAAAGAAGTTAAAAATCCAAAGACACACTAAACAGCTTGATAGTACCAAATTTAAATTCCAAAAACAATGTATTAAAGAGACTGGCAAGATAATAGAAAAAGAAAGCAGATGATTATTTAACAAAAAATAAAATTATTAAGATTTCTCATGATGCCTTTAGATATTGTGATCCATCAGACTTAATATAATACTATTATTTCATGTTACTATGAGTTTGTGATAATGCACGCTGATCTTCAATACATAAGAAATTCAGAATTGTCTCTGTGCCACATCTTTTTTATACAGAGACTAGATAATCATTAAAGCTATTTCAGGTTTGTCTCTGTCAGCCTTTAGTTCACTGTGTCATGATGATGTCCATTATCATATTCTATCCAATGATTGATTTCTACGATAATTTTTGGTTTTATCTTCACCTGTTCATGAGTAAGTTAATTTCCCTAAGCTACCATTTTTGAGAACATCAGTCTATCAACATTGATATTCAATGACTTTTACATTCCAGTGTATTTGAGTTACAACACTGTATATGAACCAATTCATAGTATACAGTCCTACCTTCTTTGAAACTTAGAGTGACAATAAATATATTAACAATGGATTCATACTTCATTTTATTTCTATTCCTATAATCCATACCCAAAGAAAAGTAAATATAAAAGTCAAATTTATAACCTTTATCCTCAGTCTCTGAAATTTATTCACATCACGTCAATATATACATCACCATTAGTTAAAAATATCCTTTTTCAAAAACATAAAAATTAGATGTGAATTTATTTTACCACACTACATATCTTACCGATCAACTTATCAAACAGTATATATATTGAAATGAATAATGTCTTATTTATTTCATCATCAGTCATGTGATCTTTCACATAACAGTAATTTGGTTTTTAGAGTTATGAGGAATAGCCAATAAATATAGCAATTCAAAGAAAATTTTGTAAAATATAGTTTAAAAAAAGTATTAAATATAATAATAATAGGTAATATTCAAATTTTGAAATACATTATTAAATGTCATAATCCCAATATCAATAATTATTGACAATTTCAAACTGTTGCTAAGGCAACTTCCTTTTAACAAAAAAGGTGGAATTACATACCTTTCTTCACTCTTTTATTGGGGTATAACTAAAGAGATCCTCTTTTCTTCAAATCCATATTGTTAAATGTATTTAAACCCAGAAAGCTATTATAGGTAATGGAGAAAACTTATTTAGCCTCAGGATGATTGACAATTAGTAGTAATTGGTAGTTTCCTGGCAATATCAAAGGCAAAGGTTATCTCTATTTACATAGATAAAATCTCTTTATTTCTGTTCTTTATTAGAATAACAATCCATGGAAAATATTTAATTCAACACACACGTACGTACACACACACACAAACACATTTAGCCTTTAGCATTATTACAATTATTGTTTAATAACTGAAAACAGGCTTATTATATACCTGTGTGTCTATATATGTAATATAGGGTATATGAGCAACTGATGATTGCTGGTTTAGCATGAAATACGTATATTGGTGATTATTTATCTTTTCAGCATATATGTGCTTGAGTGTATCAGTGATATTAGTTAGAGTGGAGAGTGATGGGTCATCTGAAAGTCTGTGCTCATATACCCTATATTAATTATTGTTTAAGTAATATATAGTAATATATATAACAGGGAACAACAAAATCTGAATACTGATAATATAAACAATTGAATGCCTTCTTATTGGTGTCACAAATAATTTTTACAGAAAGAAAATGACCACTTCTTTCTGAAAGTCAAAGATATTTATTATACAGGTAATTGGTTTGAATTACAATAATCAAAGGAGTGAATATTAAATCAGCAGAGATATTTAGGACATATTTATAATGCTATAACTAAACATCCATATGCTAAACAAAATTTTAAAAAAGGAATAGATTATCTCTTATTTACTTAGTAAATAATCAGCACAAAAACAATTTAACTATTGCAAAATTCAAAAGTTTGGAGATTTTTCAGCTTCTCCATTGAGAAAACAAAGGAGCAGTTAATAGTATCATTACTAAAACAAATTTAGTTTTAAGTAAATGATAAATAGTTTGGAATACAACATAATAAATCAACAAGGTAAGGAACAACATTAAGAAATGTAACATCAGAATGAGAAGTAGCATTCTTTTATATCATCATTATCAGAAAACACAGGTTCAGATACATTGCTTTTTTTTTAAACCAACTCTGCAGTTTGGTCAATCCTTTGCAAGAAGGTTGAGTGACTACAAACTAGAAACATGCTATTTTTTACAGTTATCTGTCCATATTGAGATCTTTCCCGTTCATTTGGATCTTATGTGATATCAAAAATTAGATTTTCAGCTTCTGGTCTTTATTTTAATCTATATGCTCTTTGATTATACGGTATTACTACCAGAGTGTATATAATATTCTGAAAATATCGGATATGTAATATATTTTTCAAACTATATTTAAGCTTAAATAAATATTTGTACGAAAAAACTTTCTTTCCAATTACTAAGCTCAATAGCCATGCAAATGTGTGTGTGTGCATTATCTCAAATTCTCAAGTTTCAGTTTTATTTTAACATTTATCGTATTTGACGTGAAGATTGTAATTAATAATGTAAATAATATATAAAGACAATCAAAGAATGTGCCTAATGAGAATAAGCCTTAAGGCCTGAAGTAAATTTATTTTGCTTCACTGTTTTTAGAACGAAAAATACCTTCAACTAATTTTTAATGTTTTATCATTTAAAACAACATTAATGTCTACACCTTAAGTTGTGTATAAAGGTGATTACAAATAAGTGAATTAACTGGGAAATAATTATCTAATTTAGTAATAATTATTACTATTCTCTAAAGGTGAAAATTTTGACTGCAAGGAAGACTTATAAAACCAAGACTATTATTATATTTTAGGCTAATTATAAAGCATAATAATGTGGTCTAATCCCTACCTCTTTCCACTCAACTGCTAGAGCTTTACTTATTAAATTCGAAATAGAAACTCATCATGTGAGTCCTATATTAACTATAACAGTGATGATACACTGTATTAATAATTAATAAAACAATATCATTGATTATTATGTAACAAATTATTACTAATAGTAATTTAAGGGTAATAATATACATGCAAAAAGACATTCAAGTATGTAATTTAAAACAATTATAAAAAAATGAAGAAGAAAAAATCCAACTACAAGATGGCCTAGAGTTCAATTTACTAGTTCAAATCTTTTTATGCAAAGACTACAATCATTTAGCAAATAAAAGCTGAACGGTACTGTGGTATTAGAGCTGCGACATCGTTTAATCATTAAGTTAATTGGGTTATTAAATCAAAAACATATTTTAAAATCTGCATTAAAAAAAACACAATTTAACAAAAAAATAAATATGAAAAGCATTAATGTGAAGAATAGTTAAAATGCGTGTTTAAATCAAATTGAGTGTGTGTTTGCACGTGCATATTCTGCATAATCTATTTTAATGCATTGTACAGGCTTACACCTACATTTATATATGTAATATATTCGGGATTAGAACTCAGACTTTCACACGACCTACAACTCTCAGTGCAATCTGATGTTGCTGACTCACCTGATCACACACATGTTGAAAAGATAAATAATCACCAATATACGTATTCCGTGCTAAACCAGCATTCATCAGTTGGTTCAGATTACCATCTCCACACATATATACAATTACTACTCAGCTTTATATTAAGATAACCAATCTTCATACTTTAATGAGTGCTGGTTTAGCACGAAATACGTATATTGGTGATTATTTATTTTTTCAACATGTGTGTGATCAGGTGAGTCAGCAATATAAGATGGCACTGAGAGTTGTAAGTCGTGTGAAAAATCTGAGTTCGAATCTAGCATATATTACATATATAAATGCAGGTGTAAGCCTGTACATTATGCAGAATATGCACGCGCAAACACACACTCAATTTGATTTAAACACGCATTTTAACTATTCTTCACATTAATGCTTTTCGTATTTTTTTTAGTTAAATTGTTGTTGTTTTTTTTAAATGTAGATTTTAAAATATGTTTTGATTTAATAACCTAATTAATTTAATGATTAAACGATTATAATTCTTCATGTCACAGCTCTAATACCACAGTACCAGCTGAACTGTATATTCATGTTATTATGATATCTGAGAATTAGTAAAACTTTAACAAAAAACTAATTGAAATATATGTACACACACATTGCTCTATAAGCTTCTCACATATTTCCATGCCATTTTTGGTTTATTTTTATTTACTATCTGTGAAATTAAATTCAGTTTAGAAAAACTTTATAATTATGCATATTATATATATTATTTAGAAACCTCGTGCTATAGTGGTTAATTAGTAACTATGATCTGGGCTTTGAATCCAGTGATATTTTCCCCAAGTAGGTTTTTTATAACAAGTTTACATAGTCAATGCATCTATTTATTACTTAGCAAATAAAGATTTAGCTATTCTTAACTAGAAAAAATGCTATAAAACTCCAATCTGATCTGATGAAATAATCTGTGAAGAAAGAAAAAATTTTGGCTCTGCAGAGGCTGTTTAAAACTGCTTTATTTTTTATGTACAGTTTGCCATCTAATCCTTTGTTATTTATTCTTAAATACTATATGTAATTTTACTGTTTTAATTTGTTTCTTGTCTTTACTAAAGTTATCTTATTACCTCTGTTGAGATTTCTTTTTTACTTTGATTTCCTTTTTAAACACTTTTATATTATCTTTTTATTAATATTCTGTATTACAAAAGATTTTTTAGAGTTATAGACTGTGCGATATATATAGTATAGGTTTATGAAAAAAAATTGTTTGGTGTCAGAAATTGTTAATTAATAATAATTGATAATTCCTTAATAACTTCAAAGATTAAATTTTATCTCAATTTAATGGATATTACCTCCTTATTTTTATTCATTACTATAATAACAATCCAGAGAAACATTTAATTCAAAATTTACAACTCTCTGGAAAAGTTAAAAATACTATTTGCAGAATGTCAAGTAGATACTATTCTTTCACATTCTTATACAAATAAAATAGCTTTCTGGGTTTAAATCCATGTAAGAACTTGGGTTTGAAGTAAAAGAAAACTATTTACTTCAATAAAAGACCCCGAAGAAAAGAACTATTTTTCATGTATGGGAAAAACTTGCTTGGTTTCAGAAATTATTAATTAGTAGTAATTAATAATTTCTTACTAACATCAAATGTTAAAGTTTATCTCAATATAATGGATATTATCTCCTCATTTCTATTCATTACTACATATAAATTAAAATGTTTCTTTGTCGTGTTTCAAAATATAAAAAGATAGAAATTTATATTTTCCAAATATCAGATCAGAGAAGGGTTAAAGATTATATTTAAGTTGTAAAAATTTTAAATGTTATTAAAATTTTTATTTTGTAATTTTTAAACAAACATATATGTAATGTACATCCAAGCAAATAATTTTAGAAATCATTTTGTAAGAAAAAAGAAGAGAAAATTGTGTGATATTTGTAAAGGTTTTTTATCTATTTCAAGCAATGCTTACATTTGGAGGTGTTTTTAATTAATGCCAATTCTAGATGTTTCCAGGAAAACAGATAGGGAACAATAAAACTGAAGACATATATAAGCTAAAAAAAAATAGTGCATTCATTCACTTTTCTTCTATTCCTTAGTGAATATGGACTATTATTATACATTTTTTTGTGATTAAAAGTTCCAGATATGTAGCCATTTATCACTATTAAATTTTCCAAAGAAGAATCTCTGGTGATTAACTGTAATTACCATGCGATACATAGCCTGCTTAAAAAAAATCAAGCAGTCACCAAAAAAATTAAAGGATCAACCATTTTGGATGTTTCATTGATAGTATATTTGGGTGAAGGTTACGCCAATGACAAACTCACCTCTTCCAGCATAATGCCAATTCTCAACATGGTATAAACTATTGACCCGACGACCTGCTGTCTTGCTGATCAATAACCTGGACATAGAGACTTCTCTTTCAACTACGCACTAAAGGAATGATACCACTTATTTGAGCACTCAATTAAATTACATACTCCTAAAACCATGTCTGCGGCATAAATCTTCCAGTAAAATGTGAGAACTTTATTTAAATCCAGACTAGTCTTTAGTCATTGTAGTTTAACACATATGTTTAATATGAAATCATTTGAACAGGTTCATTCGAGTAATAAACAATAGTTGATCAATCATGATCTAGGTTAAGTTTATTATTATCACCTGTGATTTATTGATTTTCTAAGAATAATAGTGAAATATTTTGCATTAAAAAAGGTGTCAGTTAACAATTTTCTTTAAATCTAAAAAACAGTTTGGTGCTTTAAATAATGTGCAATTGGTTTAAACTTGATTAAAGTATCTATCACATTATTTTGTGACTAGAGTAAATGAAAGTTATGTCTGTGAGATAAAATAATTATCCACCTTTATAAACACTGGAATTTATCAGAGCCTTTATTACATCTGTCTTTGATAGCTATGTCTCTGTCCAAAGAATGATATATGACTTTAATTTTTTTTTTTGAATAGCAGTCTACCTTTATCTCATCCTCAATAAGTCTTAGTATGGATTCCAGTACTTTCCATTCTATCACCACTATATTTAGAGTCAATCTTCCTGAGCCTCTGTTAGCAAAGTTTCCAACAAGCTACTGAAGTGGTAAAATCTGTAGTACATATTTTGCTTCATTGCCTGGTGCTATTAGAAACCTTAAAATAGGGTTTGAAACCATTTTATATATTTATTTGGTCATCCGAGAATTTTAGGCATACATATATACATGCATTACTTCCACCCTGTTTTATTAAAAATTGTTATGGTTAACCAATTTCATTATTATTAATTGTAATTAGATTTATTTCTAAGATCTTAAATTCCCTTCATTACAGATAACCATGTATATGCATATATGTATTACAGATATGGAAATTAATATTGTTTATGTAAGAAAATATATAGGAAATTTTGTATATTATTTGTTATAATTAATGTAAAGCTAAAGAATACCAGAGAAAGTTAATTGTTTCAATTTAAAATGTTACAAGACATACATTAATTAATGTTAAAATGTTGTTCTCATTTAACTATTTCGCAATTTTCAAATCAACAAAATCATATCTTTAAATCTATTTCCAACTCAAAAATTGATTTAAATAACACTTTCTAGAGATTATCTTCTTACATCTTTCAACAGTAAGAAAATTGAACCATAACAATTAAAATCGAGCTATGAATTAAAGCATATCCGGTTACCATAAGTAAAGAACTTTCTGGAACGTTTGGAAACTTCTAAATATTGGGGAAGAAAGGGCTTCTAGTCACATGCTAAATGAATCCATGACCCTCTTCACCTGCGCTTTGACTTGACTGGTACCAAAATGACCGCTAAGTAGAGGGAAGAAGTTCGCATCTCCCGATCTTCAGATCATCCTCATGCTGCTTTCTGCCATGCCATCGCCGCTTGAAAACTGCCTTATCTAAACTGTGAAAGAACATTTGAAAGATATTTATTGTTTTACTCATACTTCACATTGCTGACCATGCTTTCCATGTCTAAATTTCACATGTGTTTAAATCCAAATGGCCACCATGTCATCTAGAAGGTAATCCATTATGCCGCTAAATGGACTCTTTAATATTCCTCACTTTACTGTAAATTTTGTTTATTATCATACTGTAATTATCATACTGTAACTTTCTACTTATCTGATAACTGACTATAAACTCAGTTACCATAATTGTGTTAAATTTGAATAATTCTCTCTCTGTAAAATTTATAAATTTCTTTTTGTAAATTATTAGTACAGAATTATGAATTCCTAATTTATTACCTCGTAAATTTCACATTCTAATTATATTTCCTATTTTCATGCGGCAAACTTATTTTAATCCTATTTTAAACTATGTATTTCTTCTGAGTTGATTTTGATATGATAATGACTCAATCTAGTGAACTGATATCATTTCAGCCACAATCCCGGTATTATGGGATGCTTAAATAATTAAATGTAAGATTTCTTACTAAATGAAAAGTTTGCTCGATTGAATATCTAAAATATATGTAATGGCAGAGTATTAAACAGTCATATTATGGGATATTATAAATATACTTTTCTCTGTCTAACACTATTGATTTTAAATAATTTTATGTTCTATTAAATAAATTTTGATGATCAATCCATTCTAATAATTACTTATTTGCTTATCATGCCATCAAGCGTTGTAATTTGTTTATAATTTATTTAGTGTTCGAGTATACTTGGGCTTGTTAAATAGAGGGGATATTTTCCCACCCTTTTGTTTTTGACATTCTAATTTGCCAAGGTCATATTGTACCTTTCTGAATGGGTTAATATTTCATCATGCCATTACACATGATATTATTATTACTTTAGTTGGTGTTTTACATAATAGATTAGACATTAATGACTTAAGCTATATTTAGCATTGCTTAGTCATGATAACATTGAAAGTCTTGTATTTTGCTTTGTTATGCTTATTCTCCAGAGGTCCCAGATTTTTTTTGTATAACTTGTCCCAAAATGTTTGGTAGCACCAACCTTAGGATAACATTAGATCATTGAGGCTCTGCATGGTATAACATCAGCAAGCCCGGATCATAGCATCTTTACCAATCATCTCTACAAATACTACTCTATCATAGATCTACATGGATTTTTATAAATGATGAAGCCTCCCAATCCAAAGAGGAACCTGAATTCAATTTCTAATGCTATCATTGTAGTCAGCACCATAAGTTCTCTTTATTATATGTATGCCCCATATCATCTATAAGTAGAGATGCAGCAATCTTTATAAACCATTAGTATTAGAATATTTTAGAAGTGTCATATTAAGGATTATTTAAGCTATCCGCCCTCTCATTTGGATAGGTTTAAATGCGCTCATGGATGATAGTTATTAAACTGAACTGTTGAGTCAACTACGCAAATGAATGTTAATTCCTGTCAGATAATTAATTAATACAGTGTTGATTAAATAGTTTCTCTTGATTATCAAGTTACTTAACTATCGTATTAAGGTGTAAGCCTTCCTTCAGAGGTTATTTATAAATGTTTCTCCTATGTAATCATAAATTAATGATCATCACCTCTGGCCTATCATAGAGTGAACAGTATTAATCTATTAAATATCATTTGTAGTTCTCATTACCATTTTAAGCCACATTCCCATAAACACAAGACATTTACCACTTATATCTGCAAACTATCCCTTGCGTATTTCGTTATGCCAGTGAATCTATATCTACAATTTACTACAAATCATGCCACCATATATACACAAATTATTAACCATATGAAATCTGTGCTATGTTAATTTATGTAAATAGACTCATTAAATTGTTATATGTTAATAATTAATCATGCATTCGTATCTTCAGTAGAATCACACTCATTCAGTATCTTAATAATAGTCCTTTTAAAAGTTATAACCAATTACTTTAAATAATATTTATGCTGGGGTTGTATTTTGTTCTTGTTCATCATGGATGGATGCTATATTATAATTCATGCTTTCCATATTATGCTAGCCATTTGCAATTTTATTTAAATTATAAATTCTCTTATACTTAAGGTATCCATTGATCTAAGAGTTGATAGTCTCTATTTAAAATAATTATCCTGTAGATCTCATATCTCTCCGCTGTGTCTATGGAATTGGAATGAATAAAAATTCATCTGTTATTATCAGAATTGTTGTTCATAATGTTATAGTTTTAGAGAAGGGTAAATAGGGCAGAATCCATGATTGCTCCTGACATGTGTATCTCTGGCATGAGTGGATTTAAGGTACTTTTGCCTAGATTCTAAACCATGTTAGATGAACATATAGTTCTGACTGGTACAGGATTTTTTTTTCCAGGTTTGGATGCCCAATTGTGGACATGTCAATTATTCTCCAAGGCCTTGAATTGAATACATGTTGGCAAAAATATAGGTTTTTTTTTTTGCTATGATATAACATATATTACCTAAACACCATTTTGTTTATTTAGAAAATTTGTTTGGTGGAGGTAAATTTATATAATCACAGATTATTGCAAAGAAAAAAAAAAATATAGGGATAATATATTTATTTCAAAATAGCTTGAAAATAAAATGTGTACTCATTTAGTATAATAATTATGAATCATTTGATCAATGCAAGGATAGTTTTGGTAGCCATCTGGGCATGAGCATGGACAACCCAAATGTTATGTTATAAGTTGATAATCTTGCCATTTTGGCATGGAGCCTTGTATTTATACAATTATAAATTTTGCCAACCAGTGGATGATCACGTAATAAGGTAACGTATAGAGTGAGATTCGAATGCGAGTAAATGTTTAAAAGAGTCATATATTGCTTTAGGTTACTGTATTCTATTTTGTGCTATTCTTAGTCAATTCCAGATGCAAAGAGAACAGATGGAAAAGTGGCAAAAGAAAGGAAGGCATGGAAATTTTTTTATATATATTTTTGTTTGTTGTAGAATTGATAGTTAACCCACCTATACTTCAAATAACAAAGAAATGTCTTTTGGCTAATTTACCACCTGGTGAATTTTTCTGTAAGTATTATCCATTAAAATGCGTGTAAAATGGTATACTTTATTATAATAAATTTTTTGGCATAAATTCTGCATTAAAAGGCATGAAATTCAAAATTCCCACTCTTACAATAGACATAAGCCCTGCCCTGACATGATCAGTCATTAAGTGTTGCCAAGGGTGTAAAACATTCAGCGTTTTACAACACTGAAATTTCCAATGACACAAAAACATGTTTATTTGCAAATTTATTATGGTTTTAGACATTTTTAAAAAAATAATTTGCACTATATTTATTAGATATCAAGAAATATAAATTATTTTGATTTGAAATACTTTATTTTTAAAAATATAAAGTTATATTAGCAGCTAACATAAATATGTCCAGAAGCAAATTTGAAGAGCAGTTATGATGTAAACAATTTACTTGATATTTACGAGTAAGAAAAAATCATAAATTTACAATAAATATTAAAAAAAACTTCAACTTTTAAAGCATAATTCACTAGATATTAGAGAAATAAATAATTAAAGTTTTTAAAAATATTCAGAAATAAAGAAGATTTCATTGATTTTATAAACTGAAAATAATCTTTCTAGAAACAATGACGTCTAATGTCTTTGTTTTGATTATGGTTTTATTTTTTTAATATTTAGAGTGAAAAAATGTGAACATTTAAATTTTATTTCAGTAGTAAATAAAAAAATCTATCAAATGAAGTCAAATTTATTATTTTATGATATGTAATAATCATTTTATCATATATTTTACATTGACGTGTAAAACAAAAAAAAACAGAATAGCAAAGTATGAAATGGTTAAAACTTTATGTAATATATATGGCTTAGATGATTTGGGTAGATTTAAGTAGGGGGCAAGAATAGAAATGAATAATGGGGCAATTTGGCATCATGGGTAAGGCAAGGTAAAAAGAAAGTGGGGAATATGGTAGGAGAGTAGTAGCATGGGAGGCAATTGAGGAAAAGAGGTATGTAAATAACCTATAGTAAATTATAGTAATAAAGTTAAAACTTAGTGCTATCAACAAAATGAAAAACGATGAAAAAAATGATGAACATTGGCAAAGTGATTCGGAGGAGACCAACAAATCAGAAAATGAGAATGGCAGCAGCAATGGGAAAAAGAGCAAGACTTTCTAAGAGACACTAATCCAATGGATATTTTAAGCCTGGAAATTATATTCAAGCAACTAGAATGCTTAATGAAAAACATGAACAGGGAACCAGGGATGGTCAAGAGTAACCACAGGCTATTCATGCTGATGCAAAATATACTAGAGAAAACAAGATAAACAAGCTGAAGAATCCCGGATACACCTTAAGGATGTATGACTGGAAACTCATATCAGGTAAAGACTTCAGAGAAGTGAGAAGAGAGGCTAGAAAATGAAAGAATGGGTAAAACAAACCTAGGAGGAAATGGCATTTGCCATACAAGAGATGAAAGAAAAATCTCAAACAGATCCAAGAACAAGATCAGTGCTCCAAATTGATACTAAAGGAAACACAACCGGAGGTAAAAAAGCACAAGGAACAGTTATGAGATCTCCAAGAGGCTCAGGGAGAAATTAAAGATCAATTTTATAAACTAGGTGAAAATGCCAAGCATGGATATGAAATCTCTAAAAAGGAGATAAAAGAAGTAAAGGATGCATTCCAAGAAATGCAGACAAAAATACAACTGGACCTTAAAGACATGGTGGAAGATCTTTGCAAAGAATTGAAACAGATCAAAGTGATACCTAGAGGTGTGCCAGAAGGACAAAGTGAAATAAACCAACTGATCAAAACAATGCATTCAGAGCCAGAATATAAATATTCACCACAAGAACAGACTGGGAGCCGATCAGGGATGAAATTTAAAAATATAAGGATGAGCAGAAAATCAATCACTACAGAGAGGAGCCATGATGCAAATGACCACCAAGTTAATCAGGGAGCCAACATGACAAAGTTCATACAGATATGACACTTTTGTGGAGAACAAGGAGACAGGCCACCCTACCACTTGGTTTCCATCTTAGGAACTTTTCTTTTTTAATCTGCAAGTCATAAAGAACAGGTAGCCATTGCGAGCCATTATTTGAAGGGAACAGCAAGCAAAAGACTGGTGGAACTCTTGGCAAGAAAAGCCTCAGACCTTTGGGGATTACAAAGTGGCTCTCCTGCAAAGCTACTAGAATGAAGAGTGGCAGGATGATCTTCTATACACACTGTCCATTGAGAAATATAAGCCTAGTGCCAAAGAGACACACACAGTTTTTTGTGTGCCCGGTTGCCAGATTTATGTCCTTAACAGCATTTGCTTACTCAGTTGCCCAAATTATTAGGCCCATTTGTCAAAACATGCCACCATGGGTACAGGAAATGATGTTGGGAAGCCAGATCACAGATGTGAAACAAATGGTACACTTTCTGACATCTATTGACAATAGTCACCTCACCCCAGAACCACTAGGGAAGTCACAAAAAATGAATGAGCCCAGGGTCCAGATGATCAGAATAAACAGTGAAAGTAGAAATTATAGCCGCATGGCTGACCAGAACCAGACTGCATTAAAAAGGAGAATGTTGAAAAACTTCAGGGGGTCCCACTAGGCTGTTTCTTCCTCTAGCACCCTAGAAAGTAAAGAAACAAATTAACCCATGACAATAACCCCATCACCATGCTCGTTCATGAAATGGACTGACCAAATACAAATGGAGTTCAAAACTTATATCCAACCGTAAGTGTTGGCATAGGAACCCATAGTATCCTTGCATTATTAGACTCCAGGAGTCAAGTGTCTATTATCTCAAAGTCAGCCAAGAAAAGAATACAATGAAACTCCCAATGTGCCCTATACACTTAATGTTAGCTAATGGAAGAAAGGCCACCACTGAGAATCACCAGATTTGTTAGAAGTTAGGATGTGTGGTGAACCAATAGGACACTCATTTTTGGTTGTGGCTGGATTCATACATGAAATGGTTTTTGGAACTGATTTCATAACTAAGCAACAGCATATTATAAACTTTACGGATAGAAAGTGCATAGTACAGGGCCAAACCATAGAATTTAGTATAGAAAGTGAACCTCCAGCATTGAGAGTGAAGTGTCTAATGCAACCTGTTGACACTGCACTGATCATGGAAAGGGTTCAAGGATCCATTGGCAAGGATCAAGGACTATATGCACTGGGTTTGTGTAAAGGAAGATTCTTATGTGCAATCGCGAACATCCAAATCCATTCGAGTACCATGATGAGATCGAAAAACAAATCCACCAAAAATGGTAGAATGGAACATCATTGAGAGAAGCCCTTCACTCTATAATAATCCATTAGAAGTTGTCAAAAAAAAATGGTACTTTTCGGTTGTGCTTAGAGCATGACCATTCCAGAATGTGACATACCCCTCCAGGGCAAAAGTTGTTCGTAAAATTAGCAGGCCAGCTTCTGTTTTCTACCCTTGATCTGATTACCAATTATTGGAAAATGGTTTTAGATCTGCGAGATTACAAATATACAGCATTCCACTATAATGGGCAAACCTATGTATTCAAAAGAGGGCCATTCAAACTCTTATGTAAGGCCAGACTTATTGAAATGTTTAAGGGAGGTTCTGTCAGAGGACCTACGGAAACATTTAGTTTCATATGTTGATGACATCATCAAAGTGACAAGGGACCCCATTAAAACATCCAAAGTAATTAGAAATATTTTTTAAAGAGTGTGCTAAAGAAGAATATCACCATAAACCTAAAAAAGAGTTCATTTGGTCTCAGGGAAATATCTTTCTTGGGCCATCTGATTGGTGAACAAGGAATGTGAGCTCACCAGATAAAATCAAGGCAATAGAAGGATTTCCACAACCAACTACCTGCAAACATATCCAATCCTTCTTGGGTTTATGTAATTTCTACCACAAATTTTATCCCAGTTTCGTTCAGGAAACTTCCAACATGATAGACTGACTATGGAAGGGGCTGAAGTGGAATTGGAATGACGTCCATGACCAAGAATTCACCAATATTAAAACAAAATTTCTTGCTACTGTGATACTACATCATTCCAATTTCAAATGTCCATTCTATGTCCAGACAGATAGCAGCAGGAAGGACTTGGTAGCTGTGCTGTTCCAGATGGATGATAAAGGAAAACACAGAGGGATGATGATTTTGCCTGCGCAAAGTGCTGGTATACACAGGGAAGGGCTTCTAAAATACATATTATACTATATGTCCATATAAAATAAATCATATTTTTTTTACTAACTTATAATTTCTAAAAGATTAATTTAAAGTACTTAAACAGAAAAAGAAAAGGAAAAAAGGAAAAAGATTGAAAAAAATATTAACTAAAAAAACCACATGTTCAATAAATGTAAAATTGACCAAACTTCATATTGAAATAATATTAATTCTATAATTAATAATAAATCACATTTTATCTTAACATTAGTCGAAAGAATAATTCTCTAATGTAAAGAATATTAATTTTACAATTAAAAAAAATAATGATATTTTTTTACCAAGGCAAGTTTAGTTGTGTGCTTTAGTTCTAACATGTTGCTATTAGCTGCGGATGGATAAAAAAAATTTAAATGAGAGATTTATTCATTAAATTTCATTTTTATTCATCCACCAGTTAATAACGACATGTGACAAATTAAGCACACACACTAATCTCGCGTTTGTAAAAAAAAATGTGATTTATTATTTTTTTATTAATTGTAAAATTAATATTCTTTATTTTAGACAATTATACTTTCGATTAATGTTAAGATAAAGTGTGATGAAAAGAATTTAAATGAGATTTTTTCATTAAATTTCTTTTTTATTCATCTGCCAGCTAATAGTAACATTTAAATTATTCTTATCTATCTGCGAATTATTAATGACATGTGACAAATGAACTACACAACTAAACTTGCTTTGGTAAAAAAATCTCATTAATTATTTATTAATTATAAAATTAATATTCTTTATTTTAGACAATTATTTTTTCGACTAATGTTAAGATGAAATGTGATTTATTATTAATTATAGAAATAATATGCTTTGTTTATTCAATATTTACATTTTTTCAATATGAAGTTTGATCAATTTTACATTTATGGAACATGTGGTTTTTTAATTAATAATTTTTTCAATCTTTTTGCTTTTGTCCTTTCCTTTTTCTGTTTAAGTACTTTATTACTTTTAAATTCATATTTTAGAAACTATAAGCTAGTAAAAATACGCTCTATTTCATATGGACATATAGTATAATTGTATTTTAAAAACTTCCCCATAGATTCACAGTAATTAACTAAAATGTAATATTTTAGAAATTTGACCTTTTTTTCTTTATTACTTAAATCTTTTATATAAAATTTCCCCGGGCTTAACTATTAAACAAGCATATTGGCAAAGTAAATTATACATGTCTCTAAACTTAATAAAATTTATAAACTAAAATTAAGAATGTACAATTAAAGGTTTATTTGAATGCTAATTATCATGCCACAGAGAAAATATGAAAATTTTAAGGACAAAACTGTGAATGGGTCTATTGGTTCTGCAAAAATACCTAATTTTGATGTCAAATGTGTTGAAAAGAATGTACAAGTTGTTTAATAAAGTTATATATAATTGTATATGTATGTGTTAGTGTTTTTTTATTCTGTACAGACTCAGTGGGTAGGGGAAAAATCAGAGTAAGAGGGATGTTGGGTGCAGAATTTGAGCTTAATAAAAAGAATTTTTCACATGATATTAACAAGCGTATGATAAAGCATCAAGTGAAGATAATATCCCTGCTAAAGTTTTTAAATGAAATAAAGAAGTATTTCTGTCACTAAACAGTAGCACTACTGTATGAAGAGTTTTTTTTTTTCCATATATCATAGCATCGGCCAGGAGGCGAACCTGCAACAACCGTCTGCAACCAACTGCTTGCTTGCAAAGGTGGCTGCGATGACCTCTCGGCTAAAAATGCTTGACTTTTACCTCTTTTAAGTATTTCTGTCATAATTATGCACTTCCTATTCATTACTATGACTATGGTGAGGATATTTCAAGGCATATGTAAAGCTAAAATAGTGACCCTTTAGAAAAACAAAACTGAAACATCTATAGAACTATTTGATTTCTAAATGTGACAGATATGTTTTTTTTTTTCTTCTTTTGGATACATTACTGTAAAGCACCTACACAACTATTGGAATAAGTATATATTAAGACAATATGATTCCAAAGTAAAAACATTGAAAGCTGGCATAATTTCTAAAAAAAAGTGAAAAGATAAAATAAAAACAATCTTTATTTCAGTTATTGACCTAGCGAAGTAATTCATTGCCGCAAAACCCCATGAACGGAATGACTTTCTAAAAAAATACTGATTACCCACCAGTAACTTTCCACAAAAATAGAAAAATCTCAACATACATTTTGATGGCAGTACAGTTAATTCTGGGGTCAAGACTGTAGCCTCGTCACTGAATTATTTTTAGCTATTTTTTTAAAGCAACACATTTTCAAATAGTAGCGGTAATGTCTGTATCATTTTAGTTCTTAAAAAAATCATTTTTCAATCTGATGCGGTATAAAATCATATAAAGGCAACTCTAAAGCCATATTTAACTCTTTCAAAGATGATATACATTTTTAGACTTACAATGAGATTGTACTTCAACTATTGTTCAGAATCATTATTATTTAGCATGGAACTATTTCTCAATATATATGTATGAATTATGATTAACCAACGAACATTATTTTTCAATAGTACTTTAAATGAACATTATCATGTCACTATTTAAACAGTTATCTTGGTTATACAATGAGAAACATGCTTTTTTTTTCAATGAAGAAATAAATATATATATAGTATATAATTGAGAAAAGCAATAACTACATTTCAATAAATTACCCCTCCCCCCAAAGGAAGTAACTTAACATTTAAATTCATCATCAAAAATCTATTAGGTATATGTTTTCATCATTCACTTTATGGAACAAAAATTTAAACAACAGTTCATAGCACAATAGAATAATTTCTACTTGTCTTCTCTTTGAAAAATTATGAACTTCAACATAGAGATGCTTTAATATGCCATTTTACCCTCTCATTGTAATATTCCGCCACAGAAATCTGAGGAATTTATGAAAAATAGATCATATGCTAATGCTTTTGGTAAAGTGAAAATGGGAAAGAAATTGAAAGAAACATTAAGCTATCAGACTATTTAAAAAAAAAAAAAAAGAGAGAGACATATGATTGATGCTTGAATATCAATTAGCATCAAACAAATTTAACACAATAATTTTGTACAATTAATTAAGATTTTTTTCATAAAAATATTTCCCTCCATTAAAAATTGATTGAAAAATCTTTAGAGTTTTGGACTTGTCAATCTATGGTACCACATTGAGCTTTTTACCATTATTCAGATTAACTATAATATATATATTGTTAAAAGGAGGTTGCCTTGACAACAGATTGAGATTGTTCATTGTTATTGATATTGTCTAAGTGTTGACTAATTTCTATGAATATATAAGAAACCCACATATTTCTAAAATAAAATGCAATAATTACAATGTAAACAAACCTCTAGACAGGAACAGGCTGATTATTACCTGTACATCCTAACAATTATATATTCAAATTAATAATAGATTTTACCATGATTCAAAACATCTAGAACAAGCTCGTAATATTTTTTCAGGATGCTTATGCCCATTATAATCTTATTTATTTAAAATTAAAACTATGTAAATTCTTTTGTATAAACATTTATTTTCTGCAAAACTCTAATGTCATAAAATATATACATTTTAATAAAGTTATGTAATTTAATAAAACAAGAATTATTAGTAAAACTGATCTACATATTTTTAAATATAGACTCTGGGAACTAAAGTTTTCTGGATCAAGATTGATCTAGCAATTCTATTGTTTGAATGTCACAGTTTCCTGAGCAACTAACAAGACCAGAGATGGGCAAATTGCAGGGCAAGAGTTACTTATAAATTTCTTTTGAGTCACAATCTACCACTTATATATTACAATCTAATAGTAATAATAGTAATATTAATTTATTATCAAAAATTTCAATATACATCAAAAAATATAAAGATTTGTACTACATGTTATCCATTAATTTTAAATATTACAAATAATATTAATTTATTATCAAAAATTTCAATATACATCAAAAAATATAAAGATTTGTACTACATGTTATCCATTAATCTTAAATATCTTGCTATCATCAACAGTATTTTGTCCCATGGACAGGTGCAGAGAGTAGTCACATCATCAATTCAGCCATTTTCCCTCACCATTCTCTTCATTTCCCAGATCTTCAATTCCATGTAAGTCTTCCCATTTTTTATATCAACTAATAATGTCAATCTTTTCTATCTTTCCCTATTGCTTCCACTCACCATTTCTTCCAAAACATCATTTCATCAAATTATACTTTTTTCTTAATATATGTCCAATCCAGTTTCTAATTTCCTCAATCAATCTTCATTTTTCATTTACTCTTTTCAAAACTTCATTTGTTATTTTATTCATCCAATTGATTTTTTCCATTCTTCTCCATGTTCACATCTCAAAAGCTTCCAATCTATTTCTAATTTTTTTTATTCATTGCCCATGTTTCACAACTATACAATACTACATTCCACACATATTATCTAGGTAGGTAATTATTAATTATTACTCTTGTACACAATTTGAAGCAGTCTTCTATAAACACGACCAGGATTTTGATTTAATTATATTCATTGTTCAAAAACATAAACCCATATAGATAGATAGAGGCAAAAGTAAAGTTAAACATAATATTTTTAAAAAATATTTTTCTTCATCCATTAGACTACACAAGTAATTTTTAGGTTCTGAACTATATGCTTTTAAATTTATGTCATTTTGCAAAAAAAAAAAATTCATTATTCTCAACAGATAAAGAAAATGTATTATTTATATTTTCAATCACTCTCAATGGATAACTCATAAGGTAAATTATTGGTTCTAATCTGGTAAATTCTTGGACATGTCCCTCAAATTTTGAGTGAAATTATTATTCCCTTAATATTTATCTTTGATGAACATACTTCCATTTTTTGACAATTCACAATAAGTTTTGAAAATTTTCCAATTCATTCTTCATCAATTGGACAGTTAACAAATTTAGCTTACTAAATTAAAAGAATCAATATATCCAATCATTTCAGATATTATTTTGTTTCTTCCTTGCAATTGTAAATTAAATTCATTAAGATAGTTAGTTATATCAACAAAGTATACTCCACCTCTTGACTTTAAAAAATATATATTTCCTTTTGCAAAAGGTCCCTAAATTTTTATAAAAAATATTCACTGATTTAACCAACAAACATTTACATGATATAACAATTCATCCTACTCAGATTCATTTTCTTCTAATTGAGTTCAATATTTTTCTCTGAAGACTTTTACTTCAAATGGAATTCACAATTTTTATGGATATTATTGTAATTTGATGAAATTTATAACAGCGAACCTATTGGTGAATAATGTAAATAAAATCTGGAAAATCATCATCTCTAGTATCCATAACCAAAAAATTCATTAATCCCTATCAACAATATCTACACATTGTTTGAAAATATCATAAAGATATTCACCTCGTGTTTGCTTCTTTAAAGGTAATATTCTAAAAGCATTCTTATTTCAATAGAAAGCTAAGAAATATCAAATAAGTCAGAAGATTCGTTAATTAAACTGAAAGAAAAATCCTATGCAATTAATCATATCTTCAACAAGAACAGAATGATATATGACACTTCTATTAAATTTTAAATGTGGAATAATTTCATTTTTGTTCTTGAAGGAATGAAATAATAAATCACTGACTAATAGAAATGTTTCTTTTATCATTTTTCCATTTGCAAAAGATTTCCTATGTTTTATTAACAATAGTTCACAAAATGATGCAACTTTAGATTTAATAATAGGTTTAATCAAATAGGATTGTTAATTGTGGTTTAAATTCTTTTAATTTTTGTTTGCATGATTCACTTCTAAATGGAAAATCTTCATCAAAATTTGTTTTCATGATTTTTAAATGTGTTTCAATGTTCTCTTTTCTTTAGAAGTGACACATTTGCGTGGCGTATAGTAAGTACTTCTACATACTGTAACGCGTATATTTATTACAGCTCATACATTTATAGAAACATGAATAGGTCCATTTAAAACTAATGATAAAATATAAATGAGGCAATAAATATCACCTAGAAAGAAATATAATTATTCAAAATGTACATATTATCAGTTTTAAAAAGTATACATGGAATTAGTTTTTAAAATTAGAGGCAAAAAAATTACACCGATGAACCAGCATAAGATTTATATTTCAAATTTATTTTTTTCCAGGCAAAAGAATGGATTATCATTTGAATTACAAACAACCAGGATAATTAATTTCACTATTTTTTATTTGGCATTTTGTCTACAAAATACTACTACTAATATTTAAGTATTATATTTTATGTTCAAACATATAAAAGTTTATAATCTGAATCTTATTGTCCGTTAAACGGTCCACACCTGCTTTTTATCGCCATCTGGCGGCATTTTCCAATATTCTTTAGATTAATGAAATCATCAGATACAATGTGTTTTTTCCTCCCTACTCTGTATATTTTTTAAAGTTGGATATAAATGAAAATACAAAAAAAAGTCATAAAAGCACATCTGATGGAACATTATACAGACAATCAAATCCTCAGCCTGATTGAACAATAAATTATAAAAGCTCGAGAAGAGTTTAGTGTTATCAAATTGCCTTCCCAGCCATGGAAAATAATTAACTTTATCAAAGTGAGTCATAAACTCAAATTTTTATTATCTTTTCAAATGACATAAAAATACTAGTGGAGTCTACCCAGCCCTCTTTCAATCTTCAGGTTACCTTTTGATATATTTGATACAAATTATTATTTGTTATATTAAGCATAAAAAAAGAGAAAGAAATTACTTTTATTAAATAATAGTAATAATATATATATATTATCCATGTTAAATAACATTTGGAGTGCCTTAAGCTGCTATGTTTTTTTTTTAAAAAAAACCCGTTTTAAAGAACCTAAGATTGTGAACATTTTAAAAACTAAAAACTATCTCCCATCTCGCATTAGATAAATAGATAGGAAGAATAAGACTACTGGTTTCTATCCTATTGGAAGACTTATTCAGCAATGGACTAATTAAAAAATTGAAATTTATTTAGCAGATTATTTAATTAAAACAAATCTGATATATTACTCCATCGTTTTTCACTTCCTTAAGACTACTTGTAAGTTTTTTTTTTCTATTGCTTAAAGTTTCCTTAAATATATTTCACAATATCTTTTTTTTTCCACTTAGCAATATTTAACAGTTCTTAATCTTATTTACTTATGTTGAGCATTTTCTTCCATTCAACATCCATAAATGATAAAGATAAAAGAATGGGTAAAATAATTTTTAAATAATCCTTAATAGGGCATATATAGACCTATCACCCCCCCCCCCCCGAAATACAGTAAAAAGGCATTACTTACAAGTTACAAGACTGGCAATAGTTTTTAATTCTTGCCTTATCCCTTCAAAATACTTAAACATCCATTACAGATTAATACTAAATTGTTAGATGGGTAGGCTAAAGGTTTAAAAAAAAAAGATTTCTTTAAAATTTTATTCACAGGTCACAGCAGGATATGGGATGCACTATACCACAAGACTCTTTAAAATGATACATATATTTATTGCTGGAAAAAAAAAAAGCAATATATAGGACTAAAGAACAAAATGTGAGATATATCTTCTTTTTTTCATGTCAAATGCGTTGACCAGGAAGCGAACCGAGTCAGCTGTTTGGAAGGCAGGTTTGCTAACCACTAGGCCACCAACGCTTGACATATCATTTTTAAAGAATATAAAGAAAAATGAATAAGGTGATAATTAAAAAACAAATGATGCGGGGGGGGGGGATACAATTGTTGATATATAAAAAGGCAGAATTGTACAGCAGAGATGGGTTTGGAGAAATATTTATTTACAAAACATTCAAATGGATACCATCTTTAAAAAAAGGGGGATCAGAATAAATGAAAAATATTGGTGGAGCATTAATAATGACGAGTTCCACAACAATCAAAGTTTTTGTATTCAAAACAAACTTGCACATAGGACCACCTACCCTCTTTTCTAAATTAACCCACAGCTGCATATATGGAAGATAGTTTTATGGGTAGTATAATAGCAATATATATATACAATGTTACAATTATACAAAAAAATAAATAAATTTAATAATAAGAATAGTTTTGGTCAATATACAGAAATCTCATCGGGGGGGGGGGGATAGATTGTAAAACTATGATTAATAATAATAAAATTCAGTAAAAAAAAAAATATCTGCTTGACATAAAAGTAGTCTCACTTAAAGAAAGATTACAAAATATAACATTACATTAGATGTATTTAGCAGATGAATAAACAGTATCATCTTACCATATGCAATACATTGCAAAGTAAAAAATAGATCTAATGATTTCCTGAACAAAACATATCAAAGTGATTGGGTAGAAGATTGTGAGAATCTTCAATTTCACAAGTGTATTATATGAGAGATGCACTGAATCAAAAATGTGTATGGATGTCTTGAAACTATTATTAAGAAAGGTCAGAAATACATGGTCATAACATTATACTGCTGAAAATGGCACAAACTGCCACTTATACATGAGTTACAAAACCTCCTCTATATGCTGTTAAACTATCTATGTGATATTAATGCACAATGATTGTTTTTATATAGACTTGTAGCGGTCCGTATAAAAATATCTGCTAGAGAAGCTATTACCAGGAATGGTCTAACTGATCACTTAGACAGAATTGTGATTCACGAATATAGTTCATTCCAATTGTAACATATTTCTACTAATATATCTTTGCAATACTTTCCAATTAATGAGCATTTTACAATGGCATAATAGAGCTTAAACATTCTACTGCCATTCTTCCTTTTCATACAACTTGTGATAGAAACGTCCATGGTCTATGCTATCACTAATTTTCTAACAATGAATTTATAGATCAGGTAAAGTTTATGATTATCTATTTACAATGATCCCCTATAGAAGTTAATAATTTCTGAAAATATTATCAACACATCTCTTTTGCATCTTGAGGCACATGATATGATGCAAGGACTCAGGCTAAAAAAAAAACAACAACTGCCAATGTAAAATAGAATTGATGATGAAATCTTCAAATTTTGAATACATAATTATAACCGTAAACTGTCAACTATATAGTTTACTGAACAGCTTATGACATGACTTCTTTTATTTATCCTGCTAGTTCTTATGCCCACTTGCCATTGACTGCCAAATTTGATGTCTTCCCCATTTCATCAAATGGCTTTCAATAACTAACTTGCGTCAAACATTGGTGGTCGAGAGGTCAGCGACGGCTGTTTTACAAGCAGTTGTCCCGGGTTAGCAGGTTCGCTTCTCGGCTGATGCTATGACACATGAGAAAAAAAAACTAACTTGCATAATGCTTTAGGATATTATTCTGATAAATTAATGTCTACTCAGAAATAAAATATTACTGAAATTGTATACAGCATTTTAGTGAATTGCAATATTATTATTTATCAAATTACATATGTATGCAAAAATTAAACATAGATATTCTTTACAACAAATATTAAATAAACACCAACTACTCTATAACTATATGTATATAAAGATACAAATAACCAATCTAATTTTGCTTCAGTTTTGTTGGACTTATATAAGAAAAATCTTATAAATTTAATTTCAATTCAAATCACACAAAAATATTACAAGAGAAAAAATATCATTAAAAAAAAATTAGAAAAGTAGCTTTTATAAATCAATTTAAAGAGTCTATAATACATAGACAACCTGCTAATATGAAAATACATAATTCCTGAAAAAATCCTGTACCATGATTCTTATTCAGTTAAGTTTAATTGATAATGATTACAATCTAAATAATTGAAAATACTTCTGTATAAGTTAAAACAGAAAATCATATAACATTACAATACTAGCCAAAAAAATTAAAATTCTTCCACAACCATGGTTTCATCTATTAACAAACAGACCTTTTCAAATGAAATTCAACAAGATACATATAACATATATGTACAATACAAAATAGCCTTCCCATCATTCACTTCAAAAACCAACTTCCTTTACCCTCAAAGAATGTTTTCATGAGATTTATGACCTCAGATTCAAGAAAAGTTGTCACCAAAGTTTCTTCTGAAACTCTGAGGACAAATTTTCTTGAATCCGAGACCATCAATCTCATGAAGATATCCTTTGGTGTAAAAAGGAAGTTGGTTTTTGAAGTGAATGATGGGAAGGCTATTTTGTTTTGTATATATTAGTTGTATGATTTCATTCGAAAAAGGTTTATTCCTTAATAGATGAAATCATGGTTGTGGAAGAATTTTAGTAAAAAAAATTTTTTTTTGACTAGTATTGTAATGTTTAATGATTTATAATTATTAGTATAGCAATATTTAATTCAGTATAAGTTATATATTATTATTTATTTGCACTATTATTATTAAAGTCTTATATATTAAAATGGATAAAATCATATCATGTCTCACATATGAAAGAGTTGGTTACCAGTAATTGTAAGACAGAATATATTTATATAGTTTTGAGATTTTTTAAAGGATATTAAATAAAAATATTTTATAATATATATTTAAAATAATATAGTAATAGGTTGGATTTATTATTAATAACTAAGGACTTAAAATTTAAAAAGTTAATTTTTCTTATCAATAGCTGAAAGATATGGAATTAAAAAAAAGACTACTTACAATATAAATGAAAGAATGTTTAATGGAACGACAGATTAAATGTACATTATTTCTATAATATAATAAAGTTAGACATATTAAAAAACAAACAAACAACATAATTAAAAATGAAGTAGATTAATTTTAGAAAATATATCTTTAAAAAAAGATAACAAATATGTGATGTCTATGAATTTAAATGTGATTAAATAAATGGATATTTCTAGAGGTCCTTAACATGTTAAGTCATATTCTAGATGCGTTAAAGGCTAAAGGTATCTGCTAACTGCAATCAAAACTTGATCATATCATTATATGCTGTAGTTTATATAATTAAAATTTGAAGTGATTAGGCTTGGACATTTTTGAGAATATTTTTTGCTGCAAATTTGTATTTCTACACATGCTTGTGAAACATCAGTTAAATATAATTTAGAAATAAGGACTATTCAAAAAATGCTTATTAATAAAATTTAAAAAGAATAGTTAGATAAGAAGTTAGTTAATTAATGAGAATACAATTTAAATTATTAATAATAAACAATAAATTATTTACAGTTTATTAATAATATAATTTTGAGTCTTTATAGTTTCTTATTTCTATTCTCAAGAAAACATGATACATTCTTTAGTTAGCATTTATAAAGCATAAAATAAGGCATTATATCAAACAGAAGTTCTTTTAAATTATATATATTTTGTAGAGAATATCATATAGAAGAAAGAATGTCATACCACTGCAATGAAGTACCTGTTTTTTCTGTTCAGTGCTGGTAATATAATTCTTAAAAAAAAAAGAGGGCAATATCAAGAAAAAAATAATAATATCTAGTTTTCAAAGATATAAATCCTAAGATATTTTCAGTTAGTGGGACATCATACTTTTTTTTTTTTACTTCTACCAAGCTTCCTTATCTTATAAATAACACTTCTCAAAAATGATTAACCACTCATTTTGTTTTTTTTATAATTCTTCATACTTTAATGGACAAGCTTCAAACCATTCCAACCCACAACTCTTCAGCCATCCATTTCATTGAAAATCTGATGATGGAACATTCAAAGCACACATTGGTACCAAGGTTGTCATCCTACCCATGTTGACCATTTGGTCATTCTGACCTCTCATGTTGTACTGGAGAATAATCCATTTACATACATATGCGAGGGATGAGCGGACGTTTAATGCACTATGTTTTAAATATGTAAATTAATACATTATGACAACCTTGGCACTAACGTGGATTTTGAACGTTCCATCATCAGATTTTCAATGAAATGGATGGCTGAAGAGTTGTGGATTGGAGTACTTTGAAGTCTGTCCATTAAAGTATGAAGATAGGCTATCTTAATATAAAGCTGAGCACTGATTGTATATATGTGTGAGGATAGTAATCTGGACCAACTGATGGTTTCTGGTTTAGCATGAAATACATATATTGGTGATTATTTATCTTTTCAACATGTGTATGATCAGGTGGGTCAGCAATATGAGATGGCATTGAGAGTTGAGGGTTGTGTGAAAGTCAGAGTTCGAATCCCTTATAATCCTTTTTTATTATAGAGATGAGGGCATTTGTTTACCTCAATTCTCTTCTTACAACATAATTTTTCCAAACATTGTATAGTTTTCTATTGAATTAAATTGAGCCATAAATTAATATCAAGTGAAAATTCATGTGTAATCTATTCACATTTTATTTTCCACACTGCAGTGCATGAAGAAAATATCAAACAAAATTTTATGGGGAAAAAACAGAGAAGTAAGAACTGAATATCTTGCAACAATATTTAATGAAAAGATTCTTCTTTCAAGTTTGTCATTCAATTTTTAGTGCCGACAACTTCAATAAGTATATAATTGAAAATAAGAGAAATTTTGGTTTTTAAAAATGCAAGTGAATATCATTTACTTAACTTAATTTGATATACTAATTGAGTACATTGTATAAAGAAGATGATGATAAATGATGAGGTTGAAGAAAAAGGTATTCTTTATTTAATATAAAATAGAAATTCATATAACACTATGCCTATGGTTGTGGAAGAATTTCAGCAAAATTTTGTTGTTTTGGCTAGAATTGTAGTGTTATATATGAATTTCTATTTTATTTATAATTGCTAGAATAGTATTCGATAGTATTTAATATATATGTTGAATGAAATATTTCCATGGATTGTTATTATAATAAAGAATAGAAATAAGATTATATCCATGTAAACAAAGTATAACGATCCGGAGAAAGGGAGCTTAACGTGATCTGCACTACAGGGCGCCATCTAGGCATTTGAATCTAGAAAAATTTATAAAGTAGGCAGATACGTAAGTCAAAAAAAAACTTTTTATTTTTTTTATTTTAATAAATATATTTTGATATCCGGTTGTTAGCCCATGTCACTAGCTCAGGGAGTAGCAGAGATTTAATAATACCATATCTTATCTAATTATCTTTCAATATTAAAAAATAAATAAAATAAGCCACTGCCAGTAATTAACATACAAAAATTTATTTACGCACATATATATATAAGATTTAACATTATTATTTTAATATGTTTACTTTAACATTTAACATTATTTTTACTTTTATTTTAGATTTTTAATTTACATTTTAAATTTTATACTATTATTAGTTCGCACAGATTTGTTTAAAAATGTTGAGTATAGATCGGTTACATAGATTCCATGGTCAAAAACATTTCAAAATAAACATAAATGACCAAAATACAAAATCATTGGTACTGTCAATTGCAGAGGGAAATTTATAAGTAACCCAATAGCATTCACCATAAGATGCTTGCATTGTCACCAATAACTTAAAAGACATCCGAATAAATACATTTTAGATACTCACTGTAAGGTATCAGTATTTACCGAATGTCTATATATATTTTGATCAAATATGGAAACCAAAAACATCATCAACTGGTCACGAACCCATGCAAGCGTCTATACCCAACTTAAATTTAATGCATCTTTATTTAGAGTGTTGAGTATGAATAGACTACATAGATTTGCATTTGAAAAGAAAATATTCAATCCTTGTTTAATCTTAGGCCAAAGGTTCGCAGTCAAACCAAACTTCAATCCATCTGATATATCGATGTGTTCAATGTAATACGAATACGGCAGCACAATTAGGTTAAGAGAAGAAACTGCTTCTCATCAGATAGGAATATTACATCTATCAGACAAGAAGAGCAATAAAAAAAAACTCCATCGAAAGAAACAGCGTTCTACGTCTTATAATCCCTACCATAGGCAAAACGGAAGTGTGCGGCATATAATAGCGATTCTGCCCATAGCGAATCTCATACTACATCTACTAATTACACCAATATATCCAATCCATTGACCTAATTCAACTACGAAACGAATAACCTAAGATTACCCTCCCCTAATATAACTTTACAAATCTATATAGCCATTCACGCCTGACTTATGTTTAATATTTATATAACTAGTTTAATGAAAAACAGAAATCATAATAAAACTTAAAGAACAAATAAATAAATAAATGGAAATGATTTTACAAAAGAAATACATTAAATAAAATTATAACTAATTAATAAATAACGTTGGTCAGATAGGATTCTATTTCTTAATTATTTTAAATATGGAAAGTTTTTAATTTAATGTTCATTAATTATAAAGTTCTTACGGTTTAAAACAGTTCATCTTTATCTATTGCTTGCCATTTGAACGTGAATTCCCATGCCGATCCTGTTGTCCTCAGTATAAGAAAAGCGATGTTTCATTTCTTTTTTTTCTTTTTTTTAACAACTGAAGGGATTGAAGAGTGCGTCTTTTCAATCCCTTCTCCTTCAACTCCGCACTAACACATATAGTCACATCTCCTCCTTCTAATTAATTAAACAAAATCACTTTTTATTTCCAATTTTTTCCTTTTATACATAACTTTAGGATCCAATGAACGTTATGTCATCGTTGATGATGATCCTTCCGTTGAGGTCCGATTTCCCTGATGGATTTCTTTCATTGGCCATTGTGTTCCTATTGTTTTCCTATCTGACCATTGCTTATACATTTTAAATGCCCAAGGGTAGTTTACTAATTAAAATAATAATTTCCATTTTACAAAAGATTAATTAATCTGTTTTCAAACTTAAACATATATTTTTATCTCTAAATCTTTTCTGAAAATTTAGTTTTAAAATACTTTTTCTTTAATAAAGTTTTATTTTAATAATTATTTATCTGTGCGATTTTATATATATGCGAGTTTAAGATGATTTTTTTATTTTAATTCTTAAAAAAGAAATTTTTATTGGCAAACTTTTTTTTTTATATGTTTACTAATAAAAAATAATGTAACGTACGTATGTGCCTGTTACAAAAGATAACTTTTGCTCTTTGACGTTACCAGGAAACTATCAATTCCTACTAATTGACAACGTCCCTGAGGCTAAAGAAGTTTCTCCATTAGCATATGATAGCTTTTGTTGGGGAGGGGATAGTTGAAGTAAAGGAATTTTTATATGCCCTGTGTGATTTGGTGTAGTTGGTAGAGAGTCTGACTTATAATCGGGAGATCCCAGAATCGATTCTGGCATTCAAATTTCTTATAAACTCCTGAGCAAGTCACATGCATTTTACCTTGTGTGGTTTGGTGCAATTAATAGAGTGTGCAATTTGGGATTGGGCGGTCCCAGGATCAATTTGGGCACTTGCAGTCTGGTGCTCAAACTTCTTATGAACTTCTGAGATATAATAAAGCCATATGTGTGTGTTTTTAGTATTATTTTTTACACTTGAAATAATAAAATTTAAATTATTTAAAAAAACAACAGAAAAACTTTAAAATCTTGAAAAATTACGTAAATCTTGAAAAATTACATATTAACAATATCAATACAGAATACTATGACAATACAATAAGTATCAGAGCTTCCCAGCAAGATCTACTATTTTGCAAGGAAATTATAAGCTAGTCTGTGCACCTTTAATTATAAAATATTTGGTTAAATCAATTGCAATTATTATTTAGTAGTAATTAGAGTTGAAAAAATAGATTAAATAAATGACATCTTTCATTCAATTTTCTATTTTATATGTACTTTTTTAAAAAACAAAACATCTTTATTTCAACTTATAAAATATTGTAATCGTAGCTCTGGTCAATAAAAGCAGAAAACTGTATAAGTAAAATAATAGGAGACTAGTATACAAATATTCATTTGTTTTAGCTATCGTATACTCCAAATGTTACACATTAGAGAGTATGTTCTCAGTCCCATGGGGGGAGGGTATTCTACAGGTAGTGTGTGGCATTAATTACTTATATTTTATCAACAAGTGATATGTATAAGATAAAAGTATTATATTGGCATGCTAACTCAATATAATTAATTAATGTGTTTTATGAAATAGCAAAATATTTTATTCTATATTTGCTTTAATGAATGCATGAAATAACAAATAGTAATTTTGTAAATAAGGAAACAATTTATTCGTGATAAAATATAATAATAAATCAATAAATAGATAATAAAATAAATAACTATAATCTTCTTTGGAGATTTTCTTTCTTGAGAACTTTTCAAGTCAGAAATTATAACAAAAGTTCAAATGCTTTATCTCTTTATAACTTTATGTGATAACTTTTCACATAAAAAAAAGAATTATTATTGTTTATTGCTAGACAGCTTTTCTGGAAATAGTTTCATTTATTTTATTAATAGATATCACAATACAGTCCATGCTATAAATAATTCAAGTTCAAATAATATATTCTTATAATTCCTTCATATTTGACAAGTTCCAAAATAGTGTTCATTCTTTAGTTTTTTTAAAAGATCAATATTCTTTTCATTTATTTGTCCTGAATATTCACAAATAACAAACAACATCAAAGCATTAAAAGTTCTAACTTTAGAATATCTTACTGCTGTCTTGAAAGTATTTTTTTTCTTTCTTTAAATATTTTCCTTCCTTTCAGTATCATCCAATAAAATATTAAAGGTAATTACACGAGGTGTTAATATCCTTATTTCTTCTCTGGTAATTGATTTGCAGAGTTCTATTTACCAATAATAGTTTTTCATACTTAATATTGGGTATTTATTAAATTATTCTACTTTCTATTTTTATTTAATATTATGCACTTCCATATTTTAAAACATCTCATTTACTTGTAAACCTCATAACTGCTGAATTTACCATTAAGCTAAATAAGCTAAAGTTTGTGGACTCGACTTTCAGGAGGTTTCTAAATTTTAAGAAAAAAATTAAACAGAGAAATTTTTTATACTGCCCTGTAAAAAAAGCAACTGAAATTAAATCTCCTCAAAATAGAAATTACTTAGGACTGTTTGAACTTCTGGTTCAAATCAATCCTTTTTTTTTTTGTGAGGCATATTGAACAGTTTGGAAATGCTAAATTGAGAAAAGCATTATATTTGTTGTCAAAAACAATATGTGAGAAATTAATTGAAATAATGGCAAATTATGTAAGAAAATCTATTTTGAACAATATAAAAAAACAGGATATTTTAATTTATCAGTTGATTCGATGCCATATTTATCACATATTGATCTGTTGACAATTATTCTTTGATATATATATACACCCTGTTATTGGATATCCTGTTGAGTGTTTCATCACATTTTTGTCATTAGAATACTAACTGGAAAAAATCTAGCTAAAACAGTATTAGATTATTTAAAAAGAATGAGTATGGACTTGATGTTAAAAAATGTCAAGGTCAATCAGACATATGCCAATGTGGCTATTATAATATGTCAGAAAAATATAAAGGGATGCAAGCTATAATTTTACAACAAAATCAATATGCAATTTGTATTACTTGTGCTGGATATTCTTTAAATCTTGTAGGTCAAGCTGCCATAAATTGTTGTTTTGAAGCAATGAATTTTTTTGAACTCATTCAGGAAATATATAACTGTTTTCCCGCTACAACTAAACAATAGTCAACACTAAAATCTTGTTTGGATTCAGAATCTTTGGTGATTAAGAGTCTATTAAATATGCGATGAAAACCTCATTCCAAAGTACTTCTGCAATTGTGTAAAAGTATAATTTCATTGTTGAGGCTTTAATGAAATATATAACAATGAAGTTTGAGAACATGCACCAAAAGAGAAGCAAAAAACAGTGAGGACAAAATGGAAGAATTTAAGTTCGTGTTCTCGCTAATTCTATGTGATGGTATTTTTGAAGCAATTTCATTGAATTTCTAAAGCTATCAAAATACCCAAACTTTCTTAAGAACATGTGCAAAATTATTTTTATCTTTGTCTGATTATGTCAATGAAATAAGAGATCAATTTGATGAAAATTGAGACGAGTGCTAAAAAGCAACTACCTGATGTTGATTACAATACCCTGAGGAAAAGAAAACAAGAAAAAAGCAACCAAATGATGACAATCCATTTGATGCACTAGAATTACTATCTCCACAAGACAGTATTAAAATAAAATCATTTCTTCCAATGATTAACAAACTTCAATCAAATTTGAAACAAAGAACAAAAGTATATGATGATATTTCGAGAAAATTCTCATTTCTTTCGAATTTTAGTCAATCAAATAGAGATTTGAAAAAAAAAAGTAGCATTTTAAATCCAGTTTTACCCTGAAGATTTTGATCAAAATTTGTATGATGAAATGGTTTTATTTCATCTTTACCTAAAAGATAATTACTCAGAAAAACAAGATATGTCATTTCAAGATGCTTCTAATATTATAGTGCAAAATAAGATACAATCTTAGCTTTTCAATTTTTTTTTTTACTTTAATGATTACAAATTGTTCAGGTGAACAATCTTTCAACAAATTAAAATGAATTAAAAATGAATATCAAGCAACCATGACCCAAAAAAGGTTCAATTCTCTTACAATCTTAATCAGTGAAAATGTTAAACATTGTAGTTTGTCCATTGATAATACTGTTCCTAACTTTGTATCTGGAAAATTGTGTAGACAGTACTTTTAGATTTGCTTTATTTTCAAGAACACAAAGTTTCACATTTGTATGTTTTTATTTTATATTTTGTTTAATTTATATTGTATACATCTTAAAGTTAAATAATTTAATAAAACCTTTGCTACGTATTAATAACCTGTGTAAATAGACATTATGTGTCTTTTTTATACAATTTAAAAAAATTAGAGAAGGGGGCTCAATTTTTTGTTAGCTTAGGGCCTTAAAAAATATAAATCCAGTTATGCTCATATTGATAACTTCCAAATAATAGTACAGATAAAATTACCACTAATCTGAAATCCCTGGTTGTAAGCCTTTTTCAGACTTGTGGATTTTTTAGACTTTAAGAATAAATTGTTTACTTCTTCATTGTAAATTCAAATTTCACTAAAATAAGGGGAAAATTCCACAAGCAATTCATTGCAATAAAGCTTTCTAATTTAGAAATATTTATTGAATGTTTTTTTTTTCTTTATGTGTACAAACTAATCTATTTATTGTAAAAAATTGCTAAAAAAAAAAGTTCAAAAATGATCTTTAAGTTTTGGATAATAGGTATTTGGATTAATGTTATTCAAGGATCTAGCTAATCAATTTTGATGCATTACTGAAAAAGCTTACTTAAAATGATCTACTTAATAAAGCAATGGATGTAAAAGAAAAAGTTATATAGTTAATATACTTAGATATAACGTCTCATTTTAATGCTAATTTCAATTTGTACCAGAAACATTTGCCTTACCACCTTACCTAACCCTGATGGTATTCTACCTACATCATTTATATATATATATATAATAAATTTACATATTAGTAATAGATAAATATTTCCTGATGGTATTCTACCTACATCATTTATATATATATATATAATAAATTTACATATTAGTAATAGATAAATATTTCTTCAGTAAATGTAAACATACAAGAGGATAAAAATTCCCTTATAACCATTTCAACAAAATTAAAGAAATAATTTTATTAACATGAATGTAATAAAAAGTAAAAAAATAAATTTTCTTCACCTTTCACAATATTCTTGATATTATATCACCAAAATAAAAGTGCAACCTTAATACTTATAAATATTCTTAAGACTGTTTCTAAATATGAACACTTGAGTTCTATGAGCTTTTATTTTGGTCACATAATATCAAGAATACTGTGAAAGCTAAAAAAAATTTATTTTTTACTTTTTAGTGCATTTATGCAAAAAAGAAAAAGCATTCCTCTTTTTTTTTTTTACTTTTTAGTTTCATATAGTTCAAGAAATTAAGTTTAGATACAATTTAATATTGCTAGATGACAACACCATAACAATTACTGAATCCCGTATAAAATTAAAAATGTAAATGGAACCTCATATAAAATTTAATTTTTCATCAATTTTTTTTTGTTAAAATTGTTTGCAACCTCTAAAAAAAAGTATTAACATCAGGAATGCATGTATTTGCAAAGTTCCAAATAGATCAGAAATTGATAAGTGAATAAAAATTGAGTTACAAGATTTCTGATAGCAAAAAAACAAACAAACAGGATAGCTATAAAGTCTTTATTACTGTTACATCATACAAACATTTCCAGCAATGACAGTTAACAATTTTATGATTAGGTAGATAGTAAAAAACTAGCATAGTCTTCAACAAACAATATTTACTTATCAAGATAAGCTATTAATTTTATTCTTTCTCTTAAATGATGATATAAACCATTCTTTTATTTTAATGCATTTTTAGTTTTGAAAATTATACTAAATTCTATTTGTCGTTTTTTTTTTTTTTTTTAAAGATAGTAGTTTTATTCTTCTATTTGAATATATATATACAATACCAAAACTAAAACGTCAATACTATTGACAGCATATATATATATTTCCACAGAAAATTCGTTTAATGTAATATCAACATTGGCAAAACTAATTCCTCTTTGTTACTTGCAATTCACGGTTCCTGAAAATGACCCCTCTTCGAAAAATAATTCAGCACATAAAACATAATATTTCTATGATGTAATTTTCACTATACCATCTCTCACATAAGCAGGAACTGTTTTCCATCTGCTTTTAACACCTTGTGGAGGGATGTAATCATAAATATATGACCAAGGATGTGAAAAAGATCTATCATCTCCAAGATGCATATTTCATGCGGAATCAGCATTCACCTGTTGGCCCAGACCACAATGTCTTACAACTATCTTTATCATTGTTCAGCATATATAGATGGCCAATAACTACAGTCTAACTGATTAGGTGTCAAAACATGCTACTTTCACAACTTTGACACAAATCACATCCCTTTACAAGAAGTTAAAAGTGGATAGAAACCAGTTTCTAACTTGTATGAGTGATGTAGTGAAAATTACATTACAAAAATATTATTCATTATTGGATAATCTCTAATCTAATAAATGATTAATAACATTTGACATAATAATTGCTAGTTTTTACTTTAATTTTTTTTTAACAGTATATAAACAATAAAAATAACTATATTACTTTTCAAGACGGTCAATCCTTTAGATAACAACATGTTGAACATATTGTCTAAATTACTATTAATTAAATGAAATGTTCAATGGTAAAAAAAATTAAATTAAAAAAAAAAAAGTTACATGACTATTATTAGTAGTATCAATAAAGTTTAACTGTACTGCTAAAGAACATTATTAGCAGTAAACTTTAACTATTTATTTTTAATATAAACATTATATTCACAAACATATAGCATTTGACTATATTATCCAGTATATAAAATGATAACTACTATTTCCTATTGCATTGTCAAATGTATACCATATAATAATCAATTGACGAAACACTTTATTACTTTTACATTGCTTTATTATCCACCCTTTCCTTCAGTTAACAGTTTCGATTGCTGGGGCAATCTTCTTCAGAACTTTATATCTCCTAATCTCACTGTAAGAGTGAGATTAGGAGATACAAGGTTCTGAAGAAGATTGCTGGGGCAATCGAAACTGTTAACTGATACAGTGAGATTAAGAGATATAAGGTTCTGAAGAAGACTGCTGGGGCAATCGAAACTGTTAACTGAAGGAAAGGGTGGATAATAAAGCATTGTAAAAGTAATAAAGTGTTTTGTCAACTGATTATTATATAGTATATAAAATGTAGAACACCTTTTTTATCTTTTAAACTTTTCATTATTCTTGAAAAAGGCATAATATTTATATATTGGAATATATTATTAAAAGTATATTTAATTAATTAAAAACAAGTAATACACAACAAATGCTAAAGTATTATACTTATATTAGGCTTAAGGAGAGCACATGTATTACGATATTTATTTTCATTAACAAATTACCATAAAAATAAACTTATGTAAATTTTTATTAATAGCTCAGTTATTTTCCAAAGATTAGCCAGTAAAAAAAAGATTGCTAAATTAAATATCAAAAGTTCACGTTATCCACCTAGGTTTATTTTATACTAATCTTGAAACTCATCATTATATAAAATAAAATGTAAAGCAACGAATATCCTAATTTACCATAATAATACTGCTACATTAAAGGCATTCATTGTTAGAATTGGTTGATTTACGAGTAAATCATTTCACAATGGATGATAAAATGAAACTTGTTCCAACTAAATGAATATTGTATATTGTATTCAGTAAATTCATTTGTGTAAAAAATTATCAATCCCAGGAAAAAAAATTTCATTCAGAATACATTGTTTCAATATAAATATACAGCTTATTGATCTCATTAGTAAATTAATGAACATAGCAAAGTACTTTATAAGAAGTATTAATAGTAGAAATATCCAATTATTTTGAAAGTGTTGAATACATTTGTATTTGAAGTTCATTGAAAGACAGAATTTAAACTCAGGTATGTACCCAGCAGACAGACACATTAATCATTACTCACCTACACACACATACATATATATTATTTAATAACGCAAAGCTATAAATATCTATATAATAAAATACAACAAATTATTAATTTATATAATAATTTTAATTAAGCAGGCAAAAACTCTCCATATCGTAGTGCCACCTTGTGCTAACCAGAGTAATCAATGGATGCCAGAAGGCTTGTGCATAAAATCCCTATCTAGTGCCTACTCATCCAATATCCCCAGACTAGTTTCTGGGTTGTGGCCTTCATCAGTGAGGAGCCTTGGACTGAGAGCACTGCACCTAGATCTTAGGATCTAATGCAACCCTCCAGCAGCCATCTTTTATCTCTACTTCACTACAAAACTATGAGAATGAAATTGAAAACACAATAATATTTTCAATCTAAGCTCAATAGCTTATATAGTCATATGGGTCTGAACTCAATTCAGCACCCATACATTTTGGTGACTTCGGCTCTTTAACAACCATAGCCGCCATTATCCTATTAGTCAGGATTGGTGTTAAACCACTAAACATCACATGATCACCATCTCATGCTAGCACATAACTGTTAATAAACAGGCAAAAACTCTCCATATAATAGCGCCACCTTGTGCTAACCAGAGTAATCAATGGATGCCAAAATTTTTTATTAGTCATTTATTAGATTAGAGATCATCCAATGTTGAATATTATTAAGTATAATTAATAATTATTAATCTATATTACATAAAACATGTTAAATTTATGGTACTAGCCAATTATTATTACCAGACTACATGAAAATGTTCAAGTCCTTATAGCATCTGACCCATTCTCTTTTGATCTTGTGGTTGGATAATAATGTATTATATATATATACTTTTTATATATATACATTAAAAATGGCATGTGTTATCTTTTATTTATTATAAGAAATTATATCTTTTTTATTCATTTTATTTCAGTTGCATGATTATTTTTATTAGCATGCATTGAAGATGTTGTGTTGCAATATAGTGAAAAGAAAAATAATTACAATTGATTGTGTGTGTTTTCAGTCTGGAAATAGTCTATTGATTACATGACTGCATGTAATGTTACAATATGATATATTTTGAGTTATATCATGGAATAATAAACTTGAAAACTATTATATAAACTTTATTTAATTATTTAAAATAAAAAAAAAATGTTTCAAGCCAGTTCAGTCAGTTACAGTTACCCACACAATAAGACATTTATGGCAACAATTCAAAATGATAATAGAAAAACAAAATAATTTACATGTATCAGATAATTTAGCATAAATTTCGCATTAAACTTTAATGTCAGGAATATGAAAAAACTTCAACAAACAGACAAACTGTATCCACTCGTAATGATGTAATAAGTAGAGGCAGCAATACATTATTTAGAAATGATAAAATACAAGAAAGAGGAGTTCAAATTAGGACTGTTTAGGGTATCTAGATATATTTCAGTTTGTATTTTGTTTTTGCAATTAAAGTTTTATTTGTGAAATTTAGTAATGAGGTGTTTCAGAAAATTTTAGAAACAATTTAAACCAAGACATTCCAAAATAGCCAGTCAGTGTGTAAATATTGAGAGGTTCTTGCATGTTGGATCATATTAAAGCTACAGGATTACATAAATATTACTCACTGAACTAAAAAAGTTTTAAAAGTTGAAGCTAAAAAAGTAGATGTCACTAATAAATGAAATTTAGTAATGAAATAACACTAGATTTGATTTATTAATAATAAAAAGCTTAACAATCATAAACTGCAAATTGAGTTCAGAATCTATGATCTTGGCCATTTAAAGATTTTAACATCCTTATGATGGAATAATCAAGACAGATTGACCCCATAAATAAGATCTGATTATTCTCTTTACTATAGTGATGAATCATTATCAATTGTTGACAATCATATGAATGAAGTTATTCAGAATAACTTATCTGTTTAGTTTATCAGGCTTCTCAATAATATATTCATTATACTGTCATAATTTATTCATCTCATTGCTGGACACCATCTTTTTTCATCTTCAACAACTAAGTCTCTACATGTTCTAACAAATGTCAATGTTCTCAGAATATGATTAATATACATATATTTTTTGAGGCTGCCAAAAATAATATATGCCATAAAAAAACATTATATGAAAAGATTTTGCACCTATTGCACAAATTAATCTAATCTAAAGTGAAAGAGTCCTCAAACATAAAAAAAAAACATTTTTTTTTAAAAATTAGTTTATTAAAGCATCGCAGTAAGAGTTATTCTTGAGAATTTAGGTGAAACTGCAGCAAATAGGGACATCACTGTTTTTAATAAATTTTTCCAATACTAGATCTAATATAGTATCTGTTTTTTCTCTAAAAATCAATCTACATTGTGCTAAGTCACTGAAAAATAATATCCTATGTGACAAAATTACAAGCGTACTGAGGCACCGGCAAAAGAAGGTGTGTTCTTGGTCAGAAAACACCACCACTGAAAAACTCTGATAAGATTTTGCAATCTTTTGATTGCTTAAAAATGATGAATAATATTCTTTGAATTCTTGAGAAAAATGATTAATTTCATCTATAAATTTTCTCTTCACCAAACTGAAAGCATTTAACTCTTAAATAATTTAGCTACAACATGTAAAAAATTTTTTTGTTGATATTCACCTTGTTACCGGACTTTTTCTTATCTCATTAACATTAATATGAATTTATTTCTGCCGGAAATAACCAATCATCATACTTTGGCAACTGAAACAACGTAATTAATTTGGGAAATTAAATAAGAAAAATCAGTAATATGAATTAACGGTATTGTGATTAGGCAATAATTGGATTTTTAAAAATATCTAAAAAAACTGCTTTAAAAATAATAATAGATATTATAATAAAGATGTAACTGAAGATGCTGATAGAAATTGCTTCTCCAAATTGTGTGCATCATTCCAGACATAAATGTATTCAGAATTCTCACACATATAAAAAAAGTGATGAGATTGGGAACAAGAAATATTAGGATTTAGTGAGATCAATCTTTTGATTTCAAATGTCACTAAGTAAGCACCAAGTAAAATCAGTAGAGACTTAATTGGACATCTGAGACTATGCTTTGGATTAAAACTATATTTAATCATAAGTTTTATTGAAACATCTGAAGTTGGAAAAGACCTGCCATTAGTGTATAATTAATGTGAACTAAAAATAAAATAAAAAGATCAATCAATATTTAGAAACAGGGTAAAAGAGCCATGGAAACAGATTAAAGATAATGATGAAAGTAAGAATAAATATCATCTATGGATCAAAAAGATGATTTAATAATTATGAGAATAAACTGTTATGATAATATTAAATAGAAAACTTGTACTTTATAAATTAAACAACAGCAAGAAGCATGACAATGCTGCCGCCAATGCCAACAAGAACAACAGGAGCAGCAGTAGTAGTAATGGAAAATATGCTATATCTTATAGAGATAAAAAAAAAATTCTTTGGCCAATTGAAGTTTCAAATTAAATAGTAATTATGAAATAATTAATTCCTTCATATTGAAACAATTAGTTTTGATGGCTTGCCTGTTTCACCTATTTTACCCTCAGATCTACACCTGTGCCAGATTTAAATCCTCTCAGAGTACCTACACGAACAACTTTCAACTTTGATTGCTTGCCTGTTTTACCTATTTTACCCTTACACCTATACCTGTGCCAGATTTAAACACTCTCAGAGTGCCTACATGAAAAACTTTAAACAACCATAAATGTATGATTACACATATATGGAGTGTTGAATTTGTAACTGAATTAGCATATATATATATTACAGATATCTGTTTATTTTTAAAAGTCGCATAATTTAAAAAGCAATTTAATCTAAATTATTAGCTTATTTTATATTTTACTTTTGCTGGAGTTGCATGCATATATATAGAATACATTCCAGGTGTTACCATCTTACATATATAGTAAAAAAAATAGTTTTGTACTGATTATAAATTCTGTTTTTAACTACTAGTAAACAATTTTAATTAGACCACTGCACTTGTCCTGGTATGAAGTGAGTCTAAATCTAAAATCTTAAATTCATGATATATTTTCTTAAAGTTAACTAAGTTGTAAACATTGTGCACTCGACTGGCACTATTAAACAATACCAAAGAGATTTAAAGATTGAAGCAAAACTAAAAGCTAAAATTTGGGAATTGAATCTGTTAAATCTCAAAGATGTGCTAATGAGTTTTCCAGCTGCATATAAGCTTGTAAACAACCAGATGGTCAAGAGTAAAAATAGTATAAATAGTTTAATTTTTGATAATCGTGATATATACCATACTGTTAATGTCAGAGTGGTAAAACAAATCCATGCCAGTTTAAATTTTTAACATGGAAGAGTTGAGGGCATAGACTTGCCACTTTTCCTGTGGGAGGTGGTGGTCTATGGTCACTTTTTAAAATGTGATGAATAGCATCTCAGCCATCAGCCTTTTTAAGATCTTAATGGAAACCAAGCCATCTATGCAGGAGAGAATAGTGCCAACATTGCCATCTAGTGTGCCTAAAACTGCAACAAAGAAAATTGGTAACATTTCCAATTGCCACAGAGCTCTAATTATAAACTTTTAATCTTTCAATTTCCATCTTTCTAAGCTAGCTATAATGTAAAATAAACATTCTGTATTTGCTCTATAAACCCTTAAATCAATATGAAACTCGATCTTGTCTGAAATTTAAACTAGTAATTTTAAGTTAACATTTTTCTAAAAATTTAATGAATTGTAACAATCTAATTTAAACTATAAGTTTCTGTGATTCTTTATGCCTATTTATTTTATTTCAATTTATCTTAATATTTTTACCGTTTGTTATTATATATATTTTGGTATGCCAAATAACTCGAACCGTGAGTATGTGTATATATAATTTTAGTATTTTTTTTGCGAAGATATTTTCATTTTAATAAATAATTAAATAGTCGAATTGTTATTCCTGATTCGCTGTTTCGAGAACTTGTTATTATTTAGACAGTAATCAGTTACATCCTACAGAGAGTTGTAATTTTCTTAGCTATAGTTATGAATCATAACTTTCTATATGTGTAATATGTATACCTAGCCACAGGGATATTATTAAAGCATATTTATAATGTTTTATCATTAATTGCCTTTTGGATATGTTTTCTCCTCCCTAGATTATTATGTATATTAGAGATGTGTGTTTGGTATTTTAAGATAGGTTATTAGTACATTTACTCCCTAAGCATAGTATGTTTGAGATACGTTTATAGAGCTGGATTATATAGATATGCCAACAAATGCTATCTATTTTAATGTACATTAATTTAATTAAATGTATATGTATAGGTTGCAATTGTGTCCTTACAAAGTACATGTAGTATATTAACTGCTTGCTACATGTTTTCTTATGAGTGCTGGCAGAGGTTATGTGCATACTTCTAGTTTGGATAAAGCAATATATTTTAGAACTGGAACAAAAGGGTCCAGATTATTATTAATGACTTATCTGACTCTCTGAACTTTTAATGTTCTTATATTCATAGCAAGTCATTCAGTCCTAGTGCATCGAGCATTCAATGCTGAAGCCTGTGAATAATGACCCACTCACACCCTAATTATCCTTATAGATATTTTAATATGTGCCATAACATGTGTGAGTAGACCTAGGGTAAACCAGTTCTTTCTCCCTTATATTAAATGATTATTCAGCATTAGGCAGAACCCTAATCTAGATTATCATGCTAACCTGTGCATCTTTGAGCCTAACTATGTGCTCACTTTTTAAACTTTTATGTATAGAGAGATGCCATAGAAGTGCTGTATGTTTAGTTATAACTTTGGCTAATACATTGCTTGTGATTTAGCAAGCTGCAAGTCAATAGGATTTGGCATATTAATATAGGCATAAATATGATCACCACAGATCATTTTATTAAATAAAGATATAATGAGAGAATATGTAACTGCTAATCTCATTAACTGTATAATACTCTAGATCCTAATTATGTAATTATTGTGTATTATCTGTGATTTATTTTATTAATTAATTAAACTATTATTTAAAATATAAACTTGTTTCCATTTTTTATTGCTTGTAAGACCAATTTGCATCCAATTCCCACTGATATGTACATCATTTTATTTGCATAGATTAGACTTAGTTATTGATAGATATGTTATAGGTTTATTTAACCCTAGTGTCAATTTTCTAGTCTCTTACTCCATCCCGTATGACTGCTGGCACATGATTAAATTAAAACTCATGTATAACTTAAGAAACATTATTCTTGGAGTATTAAATCATGAAGCATGAGCAGATTGAACATTGGTCAAACTCTGGGTCTCTTCATCTAGGTTCGGTGAGCTCTAGAGCATTTTGTTTATACTCTGGATTTTGTTGCGTGGATGTACAAATGTTACCATTACATGCTTTTTTTTCCTGGATTCTGGTGTCCAATGAGGCACTATGACTATTATTCACCCTGAATAAGTATAAATAACATTTTTTCCTATAAGTATTTTTTTTCTTCCTCCAGATTCAGGATACCCAATTGTGAGGCATCAATTAAAATACCCATACCTCCTATATCCCATCACAATTCTATATGTATGTAAAGAAAATTCCTGACACTTCAGTGTGAGATTTGCTCTGTTAATATATGCCATAGTTTTTTGATGTCTATAGACTGTTATAAAGATGTGTAGTATGTTGATATAAGATAAATCATATATGTAATCAAGAGATTTTTTTTTCCATTTCACTTGTTTGAAAGTGTAAATCCTGTTGGTCATGTTTTAGAGTTATAAGTTACAGTATGTGGATGATAATTTTGTATTTCCAAACTAAATATGTAAATTTTTTGGCATATATCTGATACTTTAAATTTTTTTTCTCTCTTGTCCACAACATTGGGTAAATTACACTTAAACTGGTCTAATAGCAACTATCAATTTAAAATATAAATTTTGTGAGTATTACATATATGTATAATTTTTCTTGCTTTCTGATGACTGGTGTCTGAGGACGACTCTATGAGTTGGCCTCATAAAAAGTTTTGTTATCAGAAGTGGGGAAAAAGAAATTAAGAAAATCAGAGGGGATCCAGTGTTTTCAAATTATATTTCACTCGGAATCGGGGTTGGATTCGGCAATAAAATGAGTGAGACGAAATCAATGGACAAGATTAATGTATAGAATGATGAACTTTTAAGGTTTTTTTTTTTAGAAACAAATGCAGCTAGGAAAAGAAACAGGCACTTTGGGTAGGATTTCATTTTTATAAAATTTTTACTATTTTACTATGTAAAATTTTATTTTAAGTATATGTATAAAATGTTGGGCAGGTATATTTTGTTATTACCATAATTTAGTGAGAAATTTAGCACAAATTTCTTATAGCTTTTGTGTAAATATGAATTAGATAGATATGTGTGCCACTACAGACAAGGAAGATGGGAAGTGGAATGAGTTAGTAAAATCTGTAGTGGGCTGAGACTGATAGAAGGTGAGACCATAAAGTAAGCCATTTCTGAGTGGAGGGTGGTAAGAATATGTATTAGCAATTTTAGTAATTTCTTTTTGGATATATTATTATCAGTACAAAGTAAAATAAAAACCCAATATCAAAAACCATAGATGGATAGCAGTACGGAGGAAGAAGTAGGCGGGAAGGAAGTATTGAAGATGTGGAAGTAGAGAGTATGAGTCTAGAAGAAAGGAGGGAAGGCCACATATATTTTTAAAATCCATCCACAGTGATAGTAGGAATGAATCCAGATCCTTTTAGCACATTCTGACAGAAAGTCGAAGCGAGAGACCAGGAAAATAAATGAGAAAATGATGGAAAAGTAGAATTGCATACAGAAAGCATTGGTTCAGCATCCATAAGGGATGAGGGGCATCAGACCAATGATATGCTTTGCATAATGGGGGTAAAGGGTAGAAAAAAGTATTAGAGATGGAGGACAGTTATCAGAAAAAGTTTTAGACCTGGAGAAAAAATGCAGAAAGGATATTTTAGGTATAGAAGATTTTCGACGGAAAATCAAGGCAGTGGACCAGAGGGGGGAAATATTAAAGGCTCTACCTCCACAAGGGTCAGACAAACAAAAAATGTGGGGGAAAGTAGCAAGATAGCTTAGGGATGAAGGATCAGGAGGAAAATTGATAGTTTAATGGTGCAAGGGGTAGGAGAGTGAAGTGCTATAGAGATGGAGGAAGGTATAGCCTTAGAGATAGAAGGGATGGAATAGGATGGAGTGAAAATGAAAGATCAAGATGGGAGGGATAATTGAAAAGTAGGAGAGACCAAGAAGAAGATATTCAGTGAAGATCATATTGACCACAGTATAGTAAAGATGAGAGAAGGCCCATCTGAGCAAAGATTAAGGAAGGAAGAAATGATCAGAGAAGTCATAGGAACAGGCAAAGAGACTGAGAATAAAGGGAGAAAGCTATGAGAAAATAGGTGAAGAGAAAGAAAATGCAGGAGAAAATCTAGAAAAATAGCATTGGACAGGATGATCAGAACCAGTGAAAGAAGACACAGAGGGAATTATATGAAGGTAGAGAGAGAAGAGGGCTGAAACCAGAGGAAACTCATCCAGTGAAGTTGGGGAGTAGTGTTGGTTGCAATAAGTTAGGGTTAGTGGAAGGACTAAAGGATAAGGTGGAGTGGAAGCAGAGATGGGAGTATATCCCAAAGGAAGAATAGAGGGCCTGCATGCAAATTAGACCTCAGGAGAAGACCAGGTGCACATGAGATAAGCATTATCCCATAGACAAGAACCCAGAGAAGATATCTAAATGGAGGAGGTTGTGCTTGAAGAGTAGGACAAAAGATAGAACTCACTGGAAACTGACAGTCTTTGAATTAATCATGAGGCAAGAAGGTAAAGATGATAAGAGATGATGTTTTATAAGATAAAAATAAACCATAGGATCAGAGCCTAAAGAAATATGATACCTTTATCATCTTTAATGAAGGAAGGCTACATCATATTACAATTGTATTTTAACTTTATGGACTGCATATCAATATTTATCTAAATCTGATATTTTTATTGTCCATTAAAATAACTGACCAATAATTGAAAAGGTTTGCTGGTTTAGCTATACCAACTATCTGAAATAAAATCCTAAGCCTACTTATAATATAAAAATTTTCCAACATCTATCACTGCAAATCATAGTTTTAAAAGGGAAATCAAAATAATCATCTGGAAATATATCTATTGGGACATAAAAGATAGGTATGAAAAACAAGACGTTTATGATTCTATTTAATGAAATATCATTATTGTAATAATAATGACTTAATAAAGGAGAGTAAGAATCATTCCATCAAATCTGCTAATAATTATAAAAATAATTATAACAAGAATTGAGGTGGAATCTATAACAAACATGACTGATATATTCAAATACATAGCAAGTCGTTTCACTGATGTTTTGTCATGGCAAAAAAATTAAACAAGAAAAAGTAAAGACTGAAAGAAGAAAGGTTCTTGTGACTTATGCTCAATGTGACCACTTGACGGCATTGTTGCTTCAAAAATAATGAAATGTAACATTACCGGACCAATAATTTTTTGTTTTCTGTTCTCCGACAATTTTTAAAAGTATTTTTAAAAAAGTTATGAACTAACATTATTTTCTAAATTACATTAAACCAAGCTTTCAGTGCATAGTGCTGCAATGTGTGTGTGGGGTCTCTGATGGTTTTGATACTCTGAAGACTTGGCCAGTACAAGCCTTCAGTGCATAGTGCTGGAATGTGCGGGAGGGGTGTCCAATGGTTTTAAAACAATGTACAAGGACAGCCATTTCATTATTCTCGTAGCTGTTCTCCCGCAAATGTGTTTTTTTTCGCATGACTTATGTGAAATGGTTCTGGGTCATACCCTTTTGCAATTGTTTTCACCTTCCAAGATGTGTAAGGAAACATGAAACAGGCTAACAATTATTAATATATAATAGTATGTCAGGTAAGGTATAAGATTATTACTTCCAATGCACATAAAAACACTAATGGCCAGTTGAATTCCATACACCATCACATCCTAGGGTAGCGATCTGTGAAGTGTGCACTATTTCCATAGTAACGCAAAGCACAGTGCGCAATGCCATCTAGGCCTGGTAATGGCTAACATGAATAGAACTGTTCTATAGGCTGTAAGTTGGCCATGTAAACGGCATACTTATGTGCTTCTGCAGAGAAATAATGCCATCCAGCAGCCACATTGGGTGTAATTCACTACTACCAAAAGAAATAACATTTATAAGGTAAAAATAAACCATAGGCTCAACATGACTCTCATCAGTAGTAAAGGCTGCATTGTCTTCAATTGTGTTTTTGTTATGATCAGCACATTAATATTTCTCATATTAGTCTGATACTTTTACTCTTTCTAACCAATAATTGCGTAACACCATCAACAAATTAATATTGCACTTGAGAAATGCAATGCCCCAGCAGACATTTAAAAAAAAATTTAAAAAAAAGGCTATTCTTTTAAATCAAAAATTTAACAAACTTTTTTTTAAGAATCAAAAACTGTCAAATGTTATGCTTGAAGTGTATTATTCATATATTTATTTTATATATCATAGCTCTGAGGAAGACTACAGGATAGTTGAAACATCAAGTTATGTTTGTGTATATACATAATAATTTTTTTGCTAAAAACTGTTTGAAGTGTAAAACTGTATTTATATAAAATATTGTAGCAAAATAAAAAAAAGTGACAGATTTATTTGACATTTGTGAAGAAAAAAATGACTTGAGTTTTTGAGTTGTGGATATAAGGAATAAAAAAAAAGTTATTTGGATAATGTTAAAATACAGGGAAAGTGTCGGTGAAAATTAAATACAGAGAAAATTATAAAATGACACAGATTTATGAATATTATGTTGGAAAGATGTGACAAACGTAAAAGAAAAAAAAGATATTTTTTAAATGAAGTATAAAATAACTAGAATTATCTGAAAAAGAAAAAACAGAGGATTGAAAAAAAAAATGGCGTAATAAACATGTGCTTAATAGCATATAACTAACTGGTGAGAAGAGGGATAGATCTAATAATGTAGTAATTTATTTATGTATAAATATAAATTTTATAATCTGTATGCAGAAAATATATATAGGTGTGTGTACTTAAAAAATAGGTATAAATAACTAAGCTAACGGTATACATACAGATTGTTAGATAAATTAGATAGAAAAATAAAAAGAATATACATAGACAATATTAAATGACCAAATATTGAGTTTGAAAGAACCAGATTATTTTTTATATATATATTGAAAGAAAAAAAAATAGAATAAAATCTCTGATTACGTTTTTCAATTATAAAAGAAATTTGAGGAGAGCAGAATAATGAATGCAAATGAATTGTAATTTCCTGTCCTTGTTTACCTACAGGAACTTTTTAAAAAGAAGGAGAAAAGATTAAAAAAACTAATATAATATATAACAACATTTTATCCAATAAAAAACAAAAACAAATTTGATAAACTAAAAATCACAAATTATTTAACTCTTGCTAAAGTTAAATATAAGCTTACAAGTTGTTATAAACATATAGATAAGATATAAACTGAATACTGCACACATATTACAAAAGAGAAAATGTTTATAACACAATTAAAAAAGCATAACTTGCCCTTTAATACAGTGCTCCTTAAATATAATGTAAAAAATTTAAGGGGTCACAGATAATTTTTAAAAAAAGCTATAATTCTAATAAAGTTATAATATTTCGGTAATGTAATTTTCACAATCTCAGGCAAAGTAGGGACTGTTTAACACCTTGTGGAGGAATGTAATCATAAATATATGGCCAAAGACGTGTGAAAAAGATGTATATGATTACACCCTTCTACAAGGTATTAAAAACTGAGAAACCAGTCCTTACCTTGCATGAGAGTGTTGTAGTGAAAATTGCACTACAAACTAATAAAAATTATTAATATACTTCTGTTAAGATTATCTTTCTTGAGGAAGTTTAGCTATCACAGTTTTATGTCTGTATTTGCAGTCAATGATATATATTTATCCTATTTACCACAGATTATTTATATAAATCAATCTTTTCAACACTGACTCTAATACAGATAAAATGCTACTATTTAGATTTAATTTAGTGCCAAAATAAACAAACTCAGTCAAATTGCATAAACTAAAAAAATTGAGCATAATAAATTTTGTTTAATACCATAATATGTGCCTCAATGTATAGTTTGTGATACTAAATTAAGGGTTTGAACACTAAAGATAAAGACTCAAGATAAATATATTCTGAAGACTATTTACCAAAATGCAACAGCAATGACTAGATGTCTGCCCATCCTTGCATATGTATTAAATGGATTATGTCCTGTACATGTGGGGTTTAGATTGACCTTAGGTCAACATGGGTGTGACCAGAATCTCGGCCTCAGGGTGGCCTTTGAGCATTCCATCATCAGATTTTCAATTGGATGGACGGTTGAAGAGTTGGAGTGTGTAGTAGATTGGAGCCTGTCCATTAAAGTATGAAGATTGTCTATCTTAACATATATCTGAGCACTTATAGTATATATGTGTGGGAGATGATAATCTGGACCAACTGATGATTGCTGGTTTAGCATGAAATACGTATATTGGCGATTATTTATCTTTTCAGCAAATATGTGCTTGAGTGTATCAGTGTTATTAGATAGAGTGGAGAGTGATGAGTCGTCTGAAAGTCTGTGCTCATATACCCTATATATTATAATGATTCTAAGAAAATTGACAGTGATAAGAGAGATTCTATACCTTCAAAACTTTTTACAGCAGTTTCACAAGAGGCAAGAAATATTTTATGGATGAAAATAAAAATACATGGAAATTATTTAAATCGTCTAAATTTTGCAGATGATGCAAGTGATTTTGCAAATAATGGTTTAGAGCTTCAGGAATTTTTTTTTTAAAGATCGTATTATGAGTTGACAGAAGAAAGTAATAAAGTAAAACTAAAGATAAATATTTAAGAGACAAAGTACTGCCCAGTGGATTCTTTCAGAAAAAGAAAATAAAGATTGATAATTATAAATTGGAAAACTTATTAACTACAAATACATTGGTCAAGTTAATAATAAAGATAGAAACACAGAGAACGATATTAACTGTAGAATTAAACTTGGATGGAATACTTTTAGTACAAACATATTATTGGAAAAGATAATAAATGAACAGTTTAAATTTTAAACTGGATCCTGATCCCAAGAGAATATGAAAAATGTAAAATGAGATAACATATGAGATAGATGGATGAAATAAAGTTTATTGGAATGATGTAGAGAAGAGAGAGTAGAGATGAGAGAAACTGGATTAAACTTGTAGAGATCATCATGAAAAGGATTGATAATGGTAAAAAGAAAAGAAAGAATAAGTACACATTTTGCTAGTAATTATATCCTTCTTTGTTATATTAAATTATATAATTAAGATACAAATAGAATATATATAAATACAAACAAAAAAAATGCAAATTTTAAAGTATGCCCATTTACGAAGCTTTGTTTGTGTAATAACCATGAGTTGCAAAAATTTTTCACTATAGGAATGGATCACATGTGAAAAATATTTAAAAAGTTCTACGTGTAATAGATTCACCACAGGTGGCAAAGATTATTGCGATCAATCTTTTTCTATTTACATCGTATATAATATCAGGGGCTATAAAAAAAAATATTTCTAAAAAAATCTCTATATCCCAGTATATATGTATATTTTATATTAAACCAACATCGCTTGAATCTTATAGCTTACTATAATACAATGTGGAATGAAAATATCAAAACCTTATGATATCAAATCATATTTATCTCTGATGGATTTTGGAGTGCAGTGATACAAATTTATATATAAATTATTAAAATTTAAATCACTTGGAATATCCCCCCCCCCGCCCGCCCGCACAAAGAGTATTTCAAATCTAAAGGATAAAACAAGAAAGAAAAAAAAGGGTATTTCATATTTAAAAGATAAAACAAGAAAGGAAAACGATTTATCAATGTGCATTTAATTAGCCTAGTAAGTAAGAGCTTCTTCACTGTTTTTGTTCAGGAGAATGCTTATGATCTTGACTGGTAGTGAGCTATTTAACCTTTTCTAATAATTTCAGATCCTGAAATGTAAAATTAATATTAAAAATTAACTAATAAGCAAGTCAAAATCACCAAATATCAAAGAGAAAAATATTTGTATTCTACCATGACCAGTTTCTGAACTGTTACCTATATTCGTCTTCTCCTCATCTCACAGATTATTTGATGGAATTCACTAAAAGATCAATTAATAAACGATTTACTATCATATTTACTGTCAATTTTCCGTGTGCAATTAATGCAGTAATAGATCTTAAGAGCTAAAAGTTCTTGGATATAATAGTCAGCTAAACTAAAAAATCCCAATTTGACCAAATGAATAGAACTACTGTACTCAACTTGCTACCTGGTACTCAGACAATAAACATCACATGATCACCATTTCTTATGCTTGCTTATAACTGTTATTAAACAGGCAAAACTCACTATACATATTACCACACACAGCAAGCTAGAGTAATCAATGGATGCCAGAAGGCTTGCGCATAAAGGCCACAAATCAGAAACTAGTCTGGGGATATTGGATGAGTAGGCACTAGATGACGATTTTTATGCACAAGCCTTACTCTATCTTGCTGTGTGTGGCAATACGTATAGTGAGTTTTGCCTGTTCTACTCATAAAATCTTAGGGAAAATTAATAAACAATTTATTATTTCACTATAGATATTTATAATATATATATATTTACAACAAATAGATATGTTTTATATAGGTCTACATAGCTAAGCAAATATACAGATGACTTGGATTCACAACTTTTGGAAATTTTTAATTTTCAGACTGTTAATTAGTTGTGTACTCAGTTAAATAGTTGACTATTATTTGCAAATCTGCAAACAAATACTTTTTTAGTTTTTTCATATAAAAATTCCTTATTCAAACATACCATAATGAAATAATTAGCAAAATAATTCAATGATAGTTTGAAGTCATTCTGTAGAAGAGTATGATTGTTTTATTTCGAAGAATCTCTAGTCAATAAATATTGCAATTACTAAGTGATTAGATAAGTAAATAGTTCATGGCTTGGGAATACATAAGAAATTCAAGTATTGAAAATGATATAAATGGGCCATGATTCATGGATTTTAATGCATTAAATTATGCATGGCATTGTAATCATTGAAGAAGCCATTACTTTCTATTTAACTCGGAACAAAAATTAGATGAGTGCAATTTAAACTTAGAATATATATCGCACTAAAAGTCAAGCGTTGGTGGCCTAGTGGCTAGCGTAACTGCTTTCTAAGCAGTTGTTCCAGAATTCACTTCCTGGCTGATGCCTTGACATATAAAAAAAAAAAGTATATATTTCAAGTTCTAGTTTGTAAACTGCAATATGTGTATGATAAATTTGTGATCTTGAAGGAATAAAGTAATCTGAAATATATATAAAAGTTTTAATAATAGATAAGGTTAAATACATTGCTATCAAAAATTTCTTCAGTATTCATTATCACAGAAATTGTGAAGGAAAAAACTTTACATATAAAAACTGCCAATTTTTTTATTGTTACATATTTCAATTAAGAATAAATAGTCTTTTACTGATAAATAATTGGATAAGTAGCTTGAGCTAAAGCCATCTAAAAAATTCAAAATTAGGGGATGGATTAGTAGATAAGGCACCTGAAAAAGATGTTTATGTTCTAACCAGGTTTGAATATCCATGTCATGGACAAAGAAGGCTAACTACCATACTTTAGAATATGAAATATACAATAATTTTGTAAAAATGAAAAACTATTAATTTAATAAAGACTTAAGCATATACATAAAGCAAAATTCATTGCAATATTTTTAAAAAAAAAAACAAAGAGTTCAGGTCACAATTTAAAGATTCAAATATTTTATTATTATTTTTAGAATTATAATATAATAATATTTCATTATTATAATATAATATTTCAAATATTAGAAGTAATTCTATTTTCCAATATTCTGACTGGAGAAGCTTCTATTAAAATCATAGGAATAAACAAATTTTGTCAAACTATTTTGTTAATATATAAATAATAAATCATAGATATAATAAAATATCTTTACTAACAACAAAATGATATATAACAATAGCTGTAATATAGTCATATAATCATCACAAATTGTACCGGTAAAAATCACCATGCTTAATCACACACAGTAATCCGAATTCAAACCCAGTCCACGTCTAGGAATAAATTCCAAAATGCAAACTAAATTCAAACCCAAAACCCTGGCATGACCCACCGATGACAACATTACAACGGTACGGGGTTTTCCCTTTACTAGCTCATCGAAAAACACAGACTAAATTACCTACAATCAGCTAGTTCATAGATATCTTATAGTCGGGATATTGGTACAGCTGATAATTTAATGTATATATTTAAGTTGTCGATACAGACAGCAGGTGATTGACTAGATTTCGAGAGTAATAATGCAAGAGACACAAAATTAGGTTAGATAAATTTTTAATAAATTATTGAAAGCATTGAATAATATCATTTACAGGTACGGTAAAACTCTCAGATGTATTTTATAATAGATTGCTGCTAGTCATCAATAATCGGTTTGTACTGATTAACAAACTCATGCCAATATTTATATGTTTAAATGGTTGTACAGGTTGATATGAGAATCAGAGTAATTGGAGCACTTAAAATATTTAACTACTAGTTTATATTAAGTTGTTTTATTTAATAGATTCAAACCATTGCGTATACGGATAAATGGGAGGCGGTTTTATATAAAAATATAATATATAATACTGATGTACTGATGGTTGCAGGGATTAAGGTATACTACAAATAATAACTTGCGGTGCATTGACGGAATACCGGGCGGCTTGTACTTTGACAAGTCTTAATGCCCCCAAGTAGATCCGGGACACTACAACCAGCCGGGCTCATTTTCGAACCCCGGTGATCCAAGAGATTACCTGGAGAAGAATTTCTTTCTCTCCATGAGGTAGTAAAACGAGACGCCAACTTAGGCGAAGGTAAAGGCATTGCCACAGTAACATCGAGGAAGAGTGATCGGAAGTGGATTTTAAAACGAAATTATATAAAACCTTTTTTCTCCGTAACATTTTCTACGCAACAGTCCGATATAACTATTCAATAAAAACATGGCGAAATCAAACGATCGCAAAAGTAATAATTAATTAATTTCACTCTGAAACCCATAACTCCCCAGATTGTTCGGAAGGTAATAATAGCAATAACATATTCACTTATTATCATTACTCCGTAATAATATATAAAAAAAATATAATGAAATTTTAGACTATTTTAAGTATTTGAGATTTGGAGTATAGATTAAAATATCATGACAAAGTAAAAGGAACAATAAAAATACTTGAATATTTCTCAACTCAACATATGAAACAATTTTTAGTTCGATAAAAGAAAACTACTTTTAAAATGAATATAATAAATATTATGATATAAACTTTACTGACTTTAACTAGAGTTGAGAAATATTATTATTGGCATCGTTTTGTTTGTAAAATAAGTAATAGTAAAAATATAAATGTATTCACAAATGGATTATTAGAAGGCACAAATATTAATAATGATCATCTAAAGACTAGAGCACAGAAATATTAGAGAAGAAATTTACTGACAGGTTTTAGTGTAACATTTTCAAATGGAAAACAAGAAATTTACATGCAATTAATTAGGTTAACAGATTAAATATAAAATTATTACTGAGAGGAAAGTTAAAAAGTTCATGTAACAAAAGTTACCATTCTTTCTTCGTCCGGCTTTTCTTCTTGCGGTGATATGTATGAAGAACGTAGGCGCGCATTTTGAATTTCTTAGAACGGCATGGTTAATTTAAATGTTGGAATTTGGAAGACTGGAAACACGGAAAACATTACAGATCAGCGGTACGAAAGATTTAAATTGGCAGAACAGGGATCAGCTTCTTGGACTTAGCCCATCATGATTGCAGTTTACCGGGCAACTTCTTAATAACGGTTGAAGTGATTTCTCTGGAACAACTACTTTGCTGTAGCTTGAGACGATCTAAGCACAGCCAAGTCAAAAGTTAGAGTGTCTATATTATATTTAAGATGGCTACCGTTGACCTTTCTGCCTAGTTTTGTTCATGACTCCGCCTCCTTTGATTTTCTGGCCTCCAGCAATATCTAATTTTTGACTATACAATAGCATTTGCCTTTCTTGATAAGAGTTCTACGTTCGGTTTTCATTTATTTTTAAATTTAATACATGATTCTAAATTGACAAAACAATTACATCGGAATTCGTGAATACAAAAATATAAATTCATTATCTTAATTTATCGAAGTACAAATTAAGATTCTATACATTTTGTACAAGTAAGATTTTGATTAAAAATACTGATCAAAGGAATGTGACTTTTGATCAGCATTTTTAAATGACTTTGTATAATTTGCAAAATTAAAATTTAAAGAAAATATACACGCAATTGAAACTTTTAAATTGAGCTACTATAAATCCACAAACCACACACACACGAATATCATTTATCATGATTTGTGACATTGATACTCATACTCTTTACATTAAATTCTTTTTAAACAAACACAAAATAAATAACCTAAAATTTATGTGGCTTGGAATAGAAAAAGTCTCATTGCGGGTAAATAGTGGTTTAGAATTACCGTTCTTAAATGACAACCATGAAACTAAGATCGATTCTTCGATCTGTCTGTTTCAAAATAAAACATAAAAGCTCTTTTCGGCAAATTTTAATTTTTTGCCCTTTTCAATATGGCTTAATTACAAAAAAAACCTATACTGCATACATAGTGACATCTACTGGTTCTATATAAAATTAACACAAGCCCATAATTATACTTAAATACAACAACACATATTATACAACCCTCCATATTGAAAAGGGCAAAAATTTAAAATTTGCCGAAAAGAGCTTTTATATTTTATTTGTGATGATTATATGACTATATTACAGCTATTGTTATATATCATTTTGTTGTTGGTAAATATATTTTATTATATCTATGATTTATTTTTAATTTGAATAAGCAACATAAAGGATTTATTCCTTGTATTTTAGATATAAATAATAACTCTATCTAACCAAACTTGATTAGCAATAGAACTTTGATAATCAGTAATATACAGTATAACAGATATATAATAACTTGCAGTATAGCAATGAAGTGGGGGAAAACATTTAACTCGAGAAATATGATTATAACATTTATTAATGAAACAAATATACAAGTGCATATTTACACTACATATAATGTTATACGTTCACCAGATACTACTGGCTTGATATAACATAAGTTGCCATACAACTATAGATGGAAGGAATTTCAGATGCCCTTATAAATTTATCTATCACTTTCAGCCAGAATTTGCCTCATGAGTAGGTATGGTCTCATTTCCAACTGTTCTGTGATAACTTGCCTCATGTCTGACTAGCAGCTTCCTGTTTTAGGGTGAACTTGTCTCACTGTTCAGCCATATTGTGGACAATGGGTACACTTCTGTTTAGCTTTGACCATTGTTATTTGTCATTACCTTCAAATGGATTGACTATGGCCAGATTCCCATCCATAATGAGAACAATCAGATTCAGTGAATAGCATCGCCTATTGGCATGTTCTTCCTATTGGACATATGTTATCTATTTGTGTATATAGTGGTCCATGGCAATGAATGTTCAATCCAATAATGGTAAGATGTTAACTGGATTGGTTCATTATTTGAAGGCATGATGAAATGTAACAAATCACATATGAAATTGTTTCATCAATGTTCAAAAGAGAGAGAGAGAGAGAGAGAGAGAGAGAGAGAGAGAGAGAGAGAGAGAGAGAGAGAGAGAGAGAGAGAGAGAGAGGAGGGAGGGAGGGAGGGAGGGAGGGAGGGAGGGAGGGAGGGAGGGAGGGAGGGAGGGAGGGAGGGAGGGAGGGAGGGAGAGAGAGAGAGAGGGAGGGAGGGAGGGAGGGAGGGAGGGAGGGAGGGAGAGAGAGAGAGAGAGAGAGAGAGAGAGAGAGAGAGAGAGAGAGAGAGAGAGAGAGAGAGAGAGAGAGAGAGAGAGAGAGAGAGAGAGAGAGAGAGATGCTAAAAGAAAATTTTAGTGATTTTTTTAAAAGCAGAAAGTCTGTGAAGACTTAATATTTGTTGCAACTTAGCAAATGTTTTGATGAAAGATAAGACCATCTATAAAGATTAAAGGTAACACTGAAAATTTAATTGTATAATATGTATAATAGACGCGACAGAATCACCTTTCTTTAATGAACATTTCATATTATTCTTTATTCAACACATGTATAATATTAGTATAAATTATAATATAAAATTAAATACAATAAATGAAAATCAATGAACAGATCACAAATGAAAGCAAAATAATTATAAAATGAACAACATATTAAAATGTTTTTCTTGGAAACTAGTTAGTTTGAATACAAGTAGTCTATAGGGCTAGCACATGCAAATGTATATGCTTGTAGTAAGAAAAAATTCTAATTAAAATTAAAGGAATGCAACAGATAAGTCTAATCATGCTTTCACCGATGAACATTTAAATTATTTATAATTACACAACAAATTCTTAATTATCAAATGTAATAAAATTAAATTTCAATTTAAAGTGATTAAACTCTATTAACAATGTAAATAAAGGCAAACTTCTAATATTGAAAGGGAATATTAGTAATCACCAATAAAATAATAATGAAAAGTTAAAAATGTTAATTGAAAAGTTTAAAAGATATATATTGCTATTATATATATTTTACTTATTTTAAAATGAAATATTCAAGCTAGTGCTTGTTTGTAATTGAAAACTGTTCTTGGGGAATAAAAAAGAGAAACAACAATGGCTTTCTAGAAAATAATACATACTTTAAAATATTTTAATATTTGTGAGTGATAATTTTATTAAAAAAACAAATGTACCTGGCTTTTTGAAAGGCTGTCATTTTGATATTACAGATTACTACAACAACAATGTTGGCATTAGTGCGAGCTTTGAGCATTCCATCTTCAGATTTTCAATGATATAGACTGCTGAAGACGTGGAGGGTAGAGTAGATTGCAATCTGTCAATTAAAGTATGAAGGTTTGCTTTCTTAATATAAAGCTGAGCATTAATTGTATATATGTGTAGAGATGATAATCTGGACCAACTGACGAGTGCTGATTTAGCACAAAATACGAATATTGGTGATTATTTATCTTTTAGACATATGTGGGGTCAGATGTATCAGTAGTATGAGATAGCATGGAGAGTTGAAGGCTGAGTGAAAGTCTGAGTTCAAAGCCTCTTATACTTACATTTAAGATACAGGTATGGAAAAGCCTGTATGTCAAATATTAAATATTTATAATAGTTTTTTTAATTGGTTACTTTAACAAATATTTTTTCAGAAATATTACAAAAATGATGTCCTTTCAGGCTGTTGTCTTGTGTTATATTGATAGCATTATGAACAAACATACATTATAGCAGTCTTACAGCCTACATTTTTGTAATAGTTTTTTTTAATTGTTGCTTTAACAAATTTTTTTTAATATTTAATGTAAATTAAACAAAAGATTTTAAATAAATGTGAGAAATTTCGACATTGCCTGTTCTTTTTGATATGTGAATTTGACAGTGTTATTACAGTTTAATGGCGGAACAAATAATTTTTTTCATTGAAAAATACACCTCATTGTGAATTTGACATGTGACATTAGACAAACTTTCATACATTCACCAATCAGATAACAGAGAAAATAGGGATTTTATATAAAAGATTCCTGAAATATTTGCAATACTAAATAGTTCATTTGTAAAATGTCAATGGAAAAAATATTTTAAAGCCATAGAATGATGAGTTAATTTAAACGCTACCTCATTTTATTAAGGTAAGTCCATCCCTGTTCAACTGTCAAATATTAATTCCAAGGAAATAATTTATAAAAAATTTTAAAAATAAGTCTTGGATCCCATAGAGTAATGGTCTTGAAATGTTTTTATTACTTAACATGCCATAAAATGTGCATTTATTTCATGAAGACTGTTGTGCAAACATGAACTATGGAATCAAAAAACAAAAATTATTTTTTTCACTTTAGTTATGTTAAAAAACCAATCAAAATGCTGTTGAAATTTTCAGAGTACTCCAGAAATATTTCTTTTAATTATTAATGAACATTCACTCAAAAAAATAAGATACACGTCATTGTATATCCTTTATAGTATGTTGATAAGGTAGCTTGTTTCAAAGTAAATGAAAAAGAGCGTCTGTATGTGCTTTTAAAATTTAAATAAAAAAAATATATAATCAACAATGCTTACTGACATTTAGATAAAATTTTTGTTTAAAGTTTATTATTCATTTCATTTACATTGATAAAAAGAACATATCATGTATATTTGTCTTTTCATATGTTAGTTTGCAATAATCCAATATTATCTCATTGATGATTAATAGAGAAGTGGGTTTCTAAATCAATAAAAAATATATGATGTTTATTGCTTGATTTTGCTACCTAAGAAAAAAATAATAACAAAATTAGGTATGGTGAAATTATAATCAGAATTTCAAATTTTACTAAAAGATTAAATAATTAAAATTAACAAGACAAGAAGAACCCTTAATTCCAAATACCTCTACCCATTATGGAAAACATGTGTGTATACTAGTAATATTAGGTATCTGCTAATTGAATGTAAATGCTTACAAGCAGAAAGGTACAAATAATGAAGTTGTGGGAGAATAAATACAAACAAAGTAATTATATAAAAGTGGGTTCTTGGTTTTTATGCTGGGTTTGGAAAAGATATGATGGATCTAGATATAAAGACCATAGAGTGGACAAAGCTGTTGTTGTGAAAATAGGATGGAGCGGGATAGAGAAAAATATGTCAAAAACTTAGGGTGCAGAATGGAAAGGGAAGGTAAGATGGCTAACAAGTTTCTCTGAGCATAGTGGCTGAGATATTCCTGACTTCAATAAACGAGAAGCCATATCGCATCACGTCAATAAAATATGATGACTGAATTTTTTTCATTGAAAACTATTTCTAGTATCAATCATCAGTTAAATTATTTAAATTGATATGCCAGTATTTGTGCATAAAAATATTACATATAGTAATAAGACAATGCTATCAGTTGTGAGACTCATCCAGAAAAAGAATGTGAAATGCAAGCAATCCACATGCACTGATAACACTGAAATAAATAAAATTTTGCTGAAGATTGCCTTTCTAAAATAGTCTAAAGCAGGGGTCCCCAACCCTATGCCTGTGGGCACCATGGCGCCTGCAGACCATTTTACGTGTGCCCGCCGCTATCCAAACATGATAAAAAATTATTCCGATCTTATACAAATAAATTTAATTTTTAAATTTTCTTATAAATTATTGTATTATACTGTAATCAAATTGTAGGGCATACTATACTTTTACAGCATAAAAATATAAACGTTGATTATATGTTAAAATTTTATTTTTGAAATAAATATTAATGTACATTATGTGTATTATTAACAATATCCAACTATAAATTTACATTGAAAAAATTAATGGTGCCTGCCCCCTGGTTGAAAAAATAAATGGTGCCTGCCACCTGGCCGGTATTATAGAATGTACTCTTAAGTGCAAAAAGGTTGGGGACCCCTGGTCTAAAGCTACTCATTAACATGATAGTAAGGAGAATACTTTTGAAAATTTTAAATACAAAAATCCACTGCAGGATGAAGGTCTCTCCAAGTTCAATCCATCTTCTCCGATCTTTAGCTTCTCTTCTCCACATCACCCCTGCACACTTTCTTATTTCATCCATCCATCTCACATGTGGTCTCTTTCTGGGTCTTTTACAATCTCTTGGAATCCAGTTTAAAATTTCAATTGTCCATCTATTATCATCTCTTCTAGCAATATGTCCAGCCCAACTCCACTTCAGTCTTTTAATTTTTTCAATGAGGTCAGTAACACCTGTTTGTTCTCTTACCCATACATTGTGTTTTCGATCTCTTCTTGTTACTCCCAACATGCATCTCTCCATACTTCTTTGAGTGGTCTGAAGTCTCTGTATTGCTCTTCTATTAAGTGTCCAAGTCTCAGATCCATAAGTAAGAACTGGCAAAACACATTTATTAAAAACCTTCCTTTTCAAACACATAGGCATATTTCCTTTTAGTATCAAGTTATTTCTACCAAAAGCACTCCAACCAAGTTTAATTCTATGATTAATTTCATCCATTATGTTTCCATCTGTATTAATAATCTGACCAAGGTATTTGTAACTGTTAACTTCTTCTAACTCATCATAATCAATCTTTATTTTCATATTTTGAGAAAATCTATTAAACATTACTTTAGTCTTTTTAACATTTATCTTTAGTCCTACTTTCATCTGATAACTTCTGCAACATTTCCTGTAGCTCTAAAGCATTATTTGCAAAAACAACTACATCATCTGCAAAATCTAAATGACTTAAATAATCTCCATTTACTTTCACTCCTTTAGCTTCCCATTTTAATCCACAAAATACTTTTTGCAGCACTGCTGTAAAAAGTTTTGGAGATATGGAGTCACCCTGTCTTACACCCTTTTCAATGTTGATTTTCCTACTATCATTATGTAATCTAATTGTTGCTGTTGCATTTTTATAAATATTCTTTAAAATATGACAATATCCTGGATCTACACCTTGATGATCCAATGCTTTAATCACTGAAGAAATGTTTATAGAATCAAATGCCTTTTCATAATCTACAAATCCTAAGCATAATGGCAACTCATATTCATTTGTCCTTTCTATAACTTCTCTCAATACCTGGATATGATCTACTGTACTAAAACCACTTTTAAATCCAGCTTGTTCTCTTGGTTGGTGGAAATCCAGTGTTTTCTGTAGACGAGTTGTAATTATCTTAGTAAAAATTTTGTATAAAACTGATAAAAGACTGATAGGTCTGTAATTTCTAATATCTTCTTTATCACCTTTTTTAAATATTAATATTACTACTGCATTCTTCCAATCATCTGGTACATCTTTATCATTTAGACATTTGGTATATAACTTTGCTAAAAAAAATTCTATTTCTTCACCTGCTTCTTTTAATATATCAATTATAATTCCATCATTACCTGGAGCCTTCTCTTTCTTCATAAATTTAATTGCATGTCTCACTTCCTCATTCAAAATTCTGGGCAATTCAGAAGATATAATAGGTATAGGAGGCACTTGTTCTTTATTATTATATAATTCTTGATAGAAGTCTTCCACACATTTTATGATGTCATCTCTCTTTTTAGTAATAATGCCATCTTTTTTTCTTATTGCAGATATAAATTTCCTACCAATACCAAAATGTTGTTTTACACTCTTTAGACTTTTATTCTCTTCTACAGCTTTCCTTGCTAGTTCACAATTATACTTTCTTATATCATTTTCAACTCTTTTCACACCATTTTACAAAATTCGAGATATTCAATCTTTTTTAATGCATCATTTTTGTATATCCTCATATTCCTTCTTTTCTTCATAAATTCTCTAGTCTCAGTAGAAATTTTATTGGTCAATTGCTGCTTTTTTCTACCAGCTATCTTTGTTGCAGTTTTTAAAAGTGTATCAGTTATTTTCCTATTAATGTCATTCAAATCTGAATCATGTTCAAAATCTACTAATACTTGAAACCGATTTGTAAGTTCTAATTTAAATTCATTAGAATGTTTCTGAAGATTAGGAATATCAACTGTAAATATTGTTTTTCTTAATAATTTTTGTCTCTCTAGTTTTGCATTAACATGTATCTTACATCTTACTAATTGATGATCACTTCCTGTGTTAAATTTATTAAGAACATTACAATCTTGAAATATGTATTTTCTGTTAGTCAAAATATAATCCAATTCTGCTGTACCTTCATTTGGATGCTTCCATGTCCATTTCCTTTTAACATTTTTCTCAAAAAAAGAATTCATAATATAAAGTTTTTCTTTTTCTGCAAACTCCACAAGTCTATGTCCTCTCTCATTTCTATTACCATAACCAAAATTACCTACAGCATTTTCATCTTTCATTTGTTTACCAATTCTAGCATTAAAGTCTCCCATAACAATTTTAAAATATTGTTTACTCTGATCAAAAGCCTTTTGTACATCCATATAAAAATCTTCTATAACTTCATCACTATGAGAACTTGTTGGGGCATAAACCTGAATTATCTGCATTTGGTATCTGCTATTAAGTTGTAAAACTAATCTTGCCACTCTGTCCGATACACCATCAATCTCCACAATGTTATTCTTCCATTTTTTATTTATAATGAATCCTACTCCACTTGTATTTCCAATATTTGTGCCTTTATAGTAGAGTATATGTCCACTTTTTAAATCAATTGTTTCTTCACCTTTTCTTCTAACTTCACAAAGTCCAATAATGTCCCATTTAATATAAGACAGTTCTTCTAATTCTTGCAATCTTCCTTCACTTGAAAGTGATCTGCAGTTGTAAGTACCTAAATAAAAAGTCGTCATCAAATGGCAGCCTGAGTCCGCAATCGGGATTCTTAGCACCCTCCACCTTTGGCCACCAACCGTTGCCTTGCTTGGTGACTTTACAGCCTCCTGGGAATAAGGGCCATGATTTATTTTTGTCTATCATGATTGTATATATTGGAAAAAATATTCTTAAACTTGGAGGTAAAAAGCCAATAAACTCACCACACTGGCTAATGCGTGTTGGTGAGCAGCCCATCCATGTTCGTATACTATATGAATAATCACATAGTAATAACAGCTGCAATGACAAGAACGTATGGAGTGGACATTAGGAATTTCCCTGCTCAGTTACTTTAAGGCCTCCAAGAGGAATCAAAGGGTCTCCTTTCAGTTAATAGCAAACTCCTTTTACAAGAACTAAATATGCCAAATGATTGTGAATATTTAATCAAGAGTACAACATTCTTGGCAACTGGTGGCAAAATTTTTATACAAAGAATCAGGTGCAAAATTACCATTTCAATCTACATATGTGAGTTATGACATAATGATATGGGTAAATCAAATTAACTATCATATACAATTATATAAGTCCTTGCATTATACCCATAAATAAGAAATTGTGATAATAATACATATGATTCTATTTTCATAGACCCAACTTAAGCCCATATATATCAAGTTACAAAAATCTAACCAGAATGCAGATAAGATAATTTTTGGTTCAAGTAGTTATATCTGCTATCAACATATCTATCCATTTTTTTAAAAAAAAAACTCCTAAATTGTTAAACCATATTGAAATTTTGCATTATCATAATGATATGGAGGAGGGGGGGGACTATATACCTTTGTAGTTTAATTTCTCTTATAACTGGTGAAGTTTAATATTTTAATTTAATTTTGTTATATTACAAGAGCCTTTAACTTTCTAATATAAGATGAGATTATAATGTGACTAATGTGATGCTATAAGAATGAAACCTTAAAGCAAAGATGATATTGAAGCACTTACTAGAGGAAGAAAGGTATTTGTTGATTTATTTCGTTGGTAGTTAGTACTAATATGATTATTATATATACACAGATACGATTTAAAATCAAACCTGGGACTATATTCATCATAATTCAGGTCAAGATTTAGCTTAGTAGTATTCTAAGACAATCCATACATATATCTTACAACATCATGCTTACATAAACAGTAGTATAGACTATGTATACTTTTCTTTAGAAATAAGTTACCCATAGAACCTATAGCTGAAATGATATTGACTATATATATTTGCAAGTGAAATCAAAGTCTATGCAAGGCAAATGACATACCTACTTAATGGCTGTTATCAGTAGTTAAAATAATGACTGTCTTACAAAAAATCAGCATGCTGTTATATAGATAAATTAAAATACCTGTCACAAAGAATATTCATAAATATCAAGCAATTCATAGCTATGAGAATATTCATAAATATCAAGCTATTCATAGCTATGAACAAGAATTGTCTTAAAGATACTCAAAAGTTGCAGTGATGAACAAACACAAAATTCAATGTTGGAGAAAATTATCTGCTAATTATGTCACAGAATTCATAGTATATGTTTTTTTTATTATTATCAGTAAAAATATGTTCTCATTACAAACAAAAATCATTATTGTATACTGTTTAAGATGTTATATATAGAGCTCGCAAATAAGCTCTTAACAAACTTTGCAGAATATCACCAACCCCAGATCGGTTTCTGCTATTGGCTTCCTCAGTGAGATGCTAGGATATTCAAGCTTGTTAAGCGCTTATTTGTGAGCCCTATATATAACATTTGTAATACAAGCTTGTTAAATTAGGTCATTTGACATATGACTTGATTTCTTTGTAACACTGTTTAAGATATGTAAAAGAATAAATGACATTTATCAATTTTATATAGCAACTGAAAATGTAAATATTCAATAAGAAATATTCAACATTAAAACCAATGCTCATATAATGCAAAAACAAAGTAATAATAAGTCTTCTATTAGCTAACATCATATATTAAAATGATTATGATCTGCAGATTGAAAGCACGGTTAGAGTTATGACTGTGAAAAAAAAAAATTATTACAGTCTACTTGTTTTGTTTTTCAAAGAAAAATGTAAAAATACTAAAAAGTTCAAATTTTTAATGTAAATTTTTTTGTAAATTTGATTACAATTAAAAATGAAATTTGAACAAAAATAAAATGTAAAAATGTCAATAAACATTTTATAATAATATTGTTACAAAAAAGAGAAAATGAAGTGAAAAATGTAAGGTAAAAAATGGATCAACAGTACATTATCAATTGCATTACCATCGACATTATATTGAAACCCTATCAATCAATCCTTCACAGGATAAAGGCTTTTCTAAATTTAATCCAGTTTTTCCAGCTATTTCATCAAACTTCTTTATCATATTCATCCATCTCATATATAATTTTTTTCTAGGTACTTTATAATACCCTGGGATACAGTTTAAGAATTTAAATGAATGTCCATCTATTGCTATCTCTTCTAATAACATATCCAGATTAGCTTCATTTTAGTTCCCTAATTCTATTAATCATAAGTATTTGTTCTCTCATTTATGAATTTCCATTTTAAATTCCTCTTCATGCCTGCCATTATATTTCTCCATAATCACAGTTTAATCTCTATATTGCTCTTTTATCAAGCATTCAAATCTCAGATCAGGCATAAGAAGTGGCAAGATACATTTGTTAAAAAACTTGTTTTAACATAAAGGTAATTTTTCTTTTAATGATGAATTATTTCTATCACAAGCACTTCTCAAATTTGGTTCTGTCTGTAATAATCTGATCTTTCAAGGTATCTGTAGTTGTAACTTCTTCCAATTCATTGCAATAAATTTTTATTTTCTCTTTTTTGAAAAGCCATTGAATTTTGCTTATAGTATTTTCAACATGTTCTTTTCATTCTAATTTTTGCCTTTCTCATATAACTCTTGTGATATTTCCTAATGATCTAAAGCTTTATTTGTGAAAATAACCATATCATTTTCAAAATCTAAATGATTTAAGTAATTTCCATTTATTTTTATCCCTTTAGCTCCCCATTTTAGTCCATATACACATAAAATTGCTGGAAAACATTTGATATAAATTCAGTATAAACTTAATATCCTATTTAATCATTACATTTTATTAAATATTCTTCAGATTATGACAAATCCTGAATTTATATCTTGATATTTCAAAGCTTTGATTACTGCAGAAATGCTTATAAAATTGATTGTCTCTTCATTATCTACAAATCCAATGTGAAATGGCAACACTCAATCATTGGTCCTTACTAAGTTTTCTTAATACTTGAATCTAATATATCTGCCAATACCCCCTTTAAATTATTTTGTTCTTTTGGTTGACTTGACTCTGAAATTCTCTGCAAATGAATTTTTAGTAAAGAGCTTGTACAGAAATGATAGAAGGCAGATAATTCAGCAATTGATTTCTAATATCTTCCTTTTCATCTTTCTTAAATATCAGTCACTACTGTTTTCTTCCATATCATCTAATACATTCCTATTATTTAGGCATTTGGTTTTATAATTCTGCCAATAATTTATTTCATTATCTGTTTCTTTAATTTGTACATTATTCACAGATTTAATTGCATGTCCTCTTCAATGAAGATATGTAACATTTTAAAAGTTTCTGTTATATTTGTAGAAGCAACCTTGTTCCGTGTTTATTATTACTATATAGTTCATTATAAAACTTTTCTTCATCTTTCATGCTATCATAGCTCTTTTTTTTTTTGAAATAATACAATATTTTGTTCTTACTGCTGAAATAATTTTCTTCTCAATATCAAAATGTGTTATACTTTTGAGACTTTTATTCTCTTCCATAACTTTTCTTATCAATTCATATTTAAATTTCCTTATGTCAACATTAGCTCTTTTGATACCATTTTCTAGAAGTCCAGATATTTGATTCTTAAATAAATGGTCCACTTTTAAATATTTTATTCCTCTTTTTTTTTTTGTAAAGTATCTTGTCTCAGTTGAAAATTGACTAAAAATTGCTTTTTTTAAATACCAATTATCTGTATAGAAATCTTCAGCAGAATATTGGTTATCTTCTTACTGAACTCATTTAGGTCTGGATGATCAAAGATGTCTGTTAATATTTGAAAATAATTTGCAAGCTTTAGCTTAAATTTAGTGGAGTATTTCTAAAAGTTAAAAATGCCTATTGCTTATATACGTTTAAAAAAAAAAGTTTTTGTCTCTCCATGTTATTTCTCACTCATCAATTATCACTTCCTGTATTGAATCCATTAAGATAATATACTCTTAAAATATATACTTTACTATTAATTAAAATATAATCAAACACTTTTGGATCTTCATTTTCATTTGGCTTTTGTGCTCACTTCAGCTTTTCTTTTTCTTTTAATTCCACATGTCTATATCTTCTTTCATTTCTGTTTCTATATCCAAATTTACTCACAGCATTTTCAATGGTCACTTTTCCAATTCTAGTATTAAAAATTGATCAAAGGAATTCTGTACATCTTTATAAAAATCCTCTACTTCTTTGACATATTATAAACTTGGTGGTAGATAAACTTGGAATATCTACATTTGGTATTATTAATAATTTGGAATAACTGCTCTTGCTTTTTTATCTACCATCGATATCCAAAACTGTTTCACATTTTTTATATAAATAATTACTGATGAATAGTAATTCCAAGATGAAGAATGGATTAATATGAGATTTGTAATTACTGTTACATTTTAAATGATGTTGGGTCATAAGATTAAAAAAGCCACAACACTAATAAAATCACTGATTATATATTTTATAAAGAAGAGTTGTTTGGAAAAACGTCTCAGATAAGTTTTTGACTTAATATCTATGCCATTGTTGCATGCAATGAATAGATTACATATTTTAGCAGAGACTCGGTGATATAACTAACATAGATCAAGGATTACATCCAGAACCACTAGTAACAATAGTGTATTAATTTTGAATATCACACTTGAACTTATACCATTGAATGGTTTTTTTAAAAGGGGAAATAAACCATTAAAAAAAACATGCATTAGGGACAGTAATTCATTCTATTTATACTAGACCAGAGCATTTTTTTAATAAGCTTGAACAATCAATGGATAGTATATGGAAATAAATCTATAGTTATATATCTAATATATTAAAAGTAGAAACTTTCAGTATAGTGATTAATGCTTTAACTTGCCATATTCTTAGTATAGAGTTATAAATTTTTCGAAGTTAAAAAAAAGATTCGAATTCTTTTTTTCAACATGGATAATACAAAGTCAATTCAACGAATTATCTGATATCAGTTCATAAGAGGAAATGGTTGCTATTCTTACCTATTCTTGGAGATTATACATCCTGTTTGATTCTACATTTGGAATAAATTAGAAACTTCAAAAGTTAAAATACAACATGGGCAAGAATAGTTGATTAGCAAGTCACATAAAATTCAAGCACTCGTGTGACAAATTGAACCCAATAATTCCAGCCAATTAACCAAACTCAGATTTTAAAAATTTTTTTTTATCCAATTGAAAATTGATTCCGAAATATTTAACTTCTGAGTATAATACTTTGTCCACTGTGTTAAGTTGCGTAGAATGATAAGATTCTATCTATATCATATTCATAATCCAGATAAAAACAAGTGATATATGAAGATGCAACATCTGCTCTTAAATTGAATATAAATATGTTAAAAACTATTTATGCTCTGTGCTTTTATCTCATTTTACTATATTAAATTTATGACTGAAAAATCTGGGTCTGAATCTAGTTCAAGAAGGCAAAAAAAAAACACATAAAAAATGACTTTTAAGCAACCTGGAAAATTTTACTTTGAATGTTAGGACATAGAGGCATAGTTTAGACAAATTTGTATAAAAATTTCTAAAAAAAAAATCTATGAAACTATTTTAGAAACTCCACTTTGCAAAAAAACAGAAGGAGAGAGACTAGAAGTTTAATATTACTTGAAATGAAATACTATTAAATTTTATCATATAAAGATAAGGATTAATGGTGCTCCAAATGATAAACTTAGTAATGAGAAAAACTCATATACTGTATATCTATATAAATAATATAGTTTTAATATAAAAAAAAAAGTTATCAAAGACTATATATATATTAGAAGTAAAAAGTCCGTGTTTGTAATTTGAACTTTGTGTGCTGAGTGTGAAGATATTTAAGATTCACACTTTCAGATCTAAGTACTTTAGACTGGCTTGGATATATAGAAAGACAAGTAAAGAAGAAGGTGGAGGAACCACCTTTTTCTTGTTAAATTCTCTGTCTCAGTGCTTGATCTGATTGGCTGGTGATAGTCATAAGCGCTTGAGAAGGTTGCACTCTCTCAGTTTAATTTTAAATAGTTTTTCTGAAATTAACAAATGAGTAAAGTTTAAATATCACACTGAGGTGCAAGCACTGTGTTCGGGTAGTTGAAAATTCATATTATAACCATAAAATGATCATACCAGAGGGAATATTCTAGGTCATTTTAATGTTGTGCCAACTGCATTATTTATGTATTGGCAATTTTAATTGGTTATGACCTGAAACTTTACTGTGGTAATTAATTTCTAAAATAAATTTTTGATTATAAGACTTTAAATCTAAAAACCCTGAAAATTGACAGTTCTGTTTATGATTTCATTATTCTTTACTAACCTTTTCAGTTTCCTCTGGAATCATGTGACCAATAACAGCATCACTATTGTTAATAATATCTTGAAGTTTTTCTGAAATACAATTCCAAAACTGGACGGCTTCAAGTTTTTCTTCAGGAGCCATGCTAAGTACTAGAGATACCGCTTCTTCAATCTGAAAAAAAAAACAAAAAAAACAACAACTTATTAGATATATTTAGTTAGTTTTTAAAACTATTATTAAAAAATAAAATGGCCACCCAACCTTTCCCTAGAACTTCACATTTTTATCAAATATTCACGTGAAACTCTAGATTCATTTATTCAAACAACTAAATTAATAGATCTACAAATTATAATTATATTTTATTTTCACAAAGCTCTAACTACTATTTAAAATCTATTCTAGTCATTAAAATTTGAATATTTGGAAAATTGGTTTGTTATTAGATAGAGTGGAGAGTGGTGGGTTATGTGAAAGTCTGTGCTCATATACCCTATATATTACATATATATAGACACAGATATATAATAAGCCTGTGTTTAAGTTATTACATTGTAGAGATGTCTGCCCACCCTTGCATATGTATTAAATGGATTATGTCCTGTACATGTGGGGTTCAGATTGACCTTAGGTCAATATGGGTGTGACAAGAATCTCGGCCTCCGGGTAGCCTTCGAGCATTCCATCATCAGATTTTCAATTGGATGGATGGTTGAAGAGTTGGAGGGTGCAGTAGATTGGAGCCTGTCCATTAAAGTATGAAGATTGTCTACCTTCAATATATATCTGAGCACTTATAGTATATATGTGTGGGAGATGATAATCTGGACCCACTGATGATTGCTGGTTTGGCATGAAATACGTATATTGGTGATTATTTATCTTTTCAGCATATATGTGCTTGAGGGTATCGGTGTTATTAGATAGCATGGAGAGTGGGGGGTTGTGTGAAAGTCTGTGCTCATATACCCTATATATTAAAATTGGTTTGTTTTAAAACCGATAAATGCAAATTTCGTATGTCTATTCAAGCAGCCACAAAATTATTTAAAATTAAATTCAAAATGAATAATTTCTAACCGGTCAAAATGTAGTTCAAATACGTTAAAATGAAGTACAATTATTAATTATAACATATTCGATGATTTTGTAATTCGTTCTTTCTATGTTTGATAGTAAATATAAATTAGAATATTATATTTAAAAATATAATTAATTTGTACATATTGCCGTCATTATTGTTTTAATTCAAGGAAAAAAACAAAACAAACAAACTAGATTTAATGGAAATTAAATCTTAGAATAAAGCTTAAGGCGATTTATTTTCACTAAACAAATCTATATGACAGATTATGGATCAAATTTAGAATTTGAAAAACTTAAGGCAGAATAATATTGTAACTGATAATTAGATTTATCTTTTATTTACTTCAATTTTTAATCATCAGTGCATTTATTGCATTCATTAACATAAACTTCTTGGCTGTATTGTATTAAAATTCAAGAAGGACCATTAAATTTACGTGTTGTCGTCAGAGCCATTTTGGTAATTGATACACTATAAAGATGCTAGATCAAAGTCAATAAGATTTAAAAACATTGTGGCATGCCTTTTTCTTTCAAGATTCTGGGCTGCGGCCTCAAATGCCATTGTATAAATATAATTTGGTTGTTATTTAGCAAAGAGAATGCTATAATTACAATCTTGCAAAAAAGCTAATATATATATTGACATGCAACATTATAGAAAACAATATGATTTAGCAAAGACTGCATGATGCCACTCAGCAATGTCATATATAAGCACTAATAAAATTATTTAAAATGAAATTCAAAATAATAAAAGTGACCAAGAAATTGATTAAATTTAATTAGGAGACCCCCCCCCCCTACATACACGCTTTATTGCTTGGGAGTTCATAAAAAATTCGAGCGTCAAACCTGCGAGCACCAGAATTAATCCTGCGATCTTCCAATCCCAAATCGGACCCTCTACTTACTATGCCAAACAGCGCTGGGTAATTAGGAGATGATGACTACTCATATAAGGCAGAAAACAAAGAGCTGCTACCCAAATCCAAAACAATTAAAAATACGAAAGAATGCTTACTTTCACTTTACATTATGGCTTGAATCTGATAACAAATAAAAACACCAACAACTTAATGAGTATTAAGTGATCTAAAATTAATTAACAAATCGGAGTTATATAGATCTCAATTAAATGACACTTTTGAGAACATGGTAAATTAGTTCAACTATTAGTTTTATGATCAGTCATCATCATCATCAACCATTATCAATCCACTGCAGGATGAAGCTCTCTCCAAGTTCAAACCATCTTCTCCGATCTTTAGCTTCTCTTCTTTACATCATCCCTGCACACTTTCTTATTTCAGCCATCCATCTCACATATGGTCTCTTTTTACAATCTCTTGGAATCCAGTTCAAGATTTCAATTGTCCATCTATTATCATCTCTTCTAGCACTATGTCCAGCCCAACTCCACTTGTTTTTAATTTTTTCAATGAGTTCGATAACACCTCTTTGTTCTCTTACACATATATATGATCAGTAGTTAACTTCAAATAAATATTAAAAAGATAAAAAATAATAAATTTTCACAACAATTAAATTATAACTTGAAGAAGTGGTTCTGTTTCATAGGAAACTTTATTATCTAAAACAATGGCGCAGAAAGAAAATCTATAGGCCTTTCTCTACGAAATTAGTTTGAGTTTTCATAAACCTATCTCAACTAATAGGCTTATTAACAACACTAAAGACACTATAGCTTCTGATCAGACCCCACAGGCCGTGTACAGAGTGGCATGCCCTCACAATGGATGCAAAGCTTCATACTATGGTGAAACTATAGGCACCATAGCTATTAGGATGTCATAGCATAAGTATAGATATAATAAGTCACATACTAACCCAGAATGGACTTCAATTTTTGCACAACATCAAAAAGTATCAGGACATGAGTTAGAACCCGCATCTGCAAAATTGGTTTGTATTGAGAGGCATGATGTTATGCGTAAAAGGAGGCTTACTTTATAGCAGAGGACTCCTTTGCCATTAATTGTAAAGAAGCATGTTTTGCTATATCAAAAAGATGGTCTTAATGACTCATTTGCATAGAATTTCCATATCGTATTTTGATAATGATTTCAAAGAATGAGTTATAACCGGCTATGATTATGAGAAATACATCTTCTTGAAAGCGCTCAGCCATTTAATTTATTTTTCTATTTATTGTTACAGCTTTACGTAGTAAGTGTGATAGCACGATTTAATATTATCATAATTTAGACAAACGTAAATTATAAATCTACAGGTTATTACTTAATAAATAGATTTTATATATTCTCAAAGATTAAATAATTTGGATTGCATTTTTTTAAAGTTCTTTGAGAATATATAAAATCTGTTTTTCTAGATGGATGTGAAACTTAGAAACTAACTAATTGATTTTTTTTTTCTCATGTGTCATAGCATCAGCCGGGAAGCGAATCCGCTAACCCGAGACAACTGCTTGTAAAGCAGCCATCGCTGACCTCTCGACCACTCTATTGTAAATGTTTATACGCTTTAATAGATACTTTTATAGTATTGTGGACATGTGGCAGCAAAGATTAATATAAATTATGTAAAAGATAAGAGATCAAAGTTGTCTATAAAATTGGCCATTTAAGAACAGAACTTATAAGAAAATATCTAGACTGGATAACATGCAGATATTGTCATGTGAGGATAAAAATTATATAAAATCATGGGATTAAATGAAGAAACTTTGTTGAAGCCTTCTGCTCCACACAAAAAATTAAAAGTAAAGAATTAACAATCTAATTATCAAATCAGTAGTATAAATTTCCAATTTAATTTTCTATTCACAATTGTACAAAATAATAACATTCCATGATCCAAGTTCAAAACCAAATGAAGTTTTTTTTTAGGTTTTAAGAAAGTTTAGGAATTTTCTTTCAGATAAGCAATTCACAAAAATTCACATAGATATCTAATTATTGATTATAAATAAAGAATAGCTACAGGGTAGAGTGTAAAAAAAAATATTGTAAACATTTATTGCCATTTGTCTAATTTGGAGAATATTGTCTTCTTCACAACTCAGAAAACATAAACTTTTGTCACCATTAGACTATTTAAATGGTTGTTTTATATCTTCCTATTTGAAATATAAACCATTAAACATCACATAATCACCAATCTTTTTGCTTAAGCAAGCTGTTTACACAAAGACAAAACTCTCCATATAGTAGCATCACTCAGTGCAAGCCAGAGAAATCAATGGATGCAGGAAGGTTTGTGCACAAAGTCCCTATCTAGTGCCTACTCATCCAATATCCCAGATGATGACTGTAGTTATTAAAGAACCAAAGACACCAAAAAAAATATGAATGCTGAACTGAGTTCAGATCTATATGAGTATACAAACTAATGAGCTTGAATTGAAAACATTATTGTGTTTTCATTTCGGACTAAAAGCTTTATAGTTAGCTAATAAGGTAAAAAATGGATGCTAGAGAATTGCATTGGATTCTAAGATCTAGGTGCAGTGCTCTCTGATCCAATGCTCCTCACTGATGAATGCCACAGCTAGAAACTAGTCTGAGGATATTGAATGAGTATGTACTAGATGTGGATTTTATGCACAAATCTTGCATCCATTGATTACTCTGGCTTGTACTGGGTGGATGGAGAGTTTTGTCTCTCCCTCATTAGATGTAAATTTACTAAATCATAAACAATTACTAATATAAAAATTCAGATTACTCTTGTCAGATGAATCAAAAGTATTAACATCTGACTCCCTCACCAGGATGATAGTCTGACCTTTATCTCTCTTTATCATAAATATAAGTTGATTCTTTTTAAAATGTGAATAAATTTAATCCCACACATATATGCTGTGTTTAAACTATTAATAGCACACTAAACAAATACCATAGGAGGTAGACATAATTTAATTCTCATTTTACACTTCATATTAAATAATTACACATTCTAATGCTAGGAAATCATCTATAATGATTGGATATTGCACATTTCTAATACATAAATACCAATAACAGCTATCATTCTGGTCGTGATATATGGTGTTCAAACCTCTGATTCAATTGATGAGAAATAAGTTGTTACCCAGAATTTGAGTAATCAGAGACAGTAGCAATAAATTTTTTATGCTAGATAATAATTTATAATCTAGTAAAATTTAGCTGGTCTATTATATTATTTGTTTCTATCTAATTAATATATCAATGTAAATGCAGGACAACAGCTTCTTAAGTACTTTGCGATAAAAAGTGATGAAACAACTATAACAGTAAATATTACTAGTCAATTATCATTGCCTGAAGATGAAGACTTAATTTTTCCTTCTTTATCTTTACCTTTCAGTTAAAAATGTTTAGATGACCATGTATTATCAAGTAATGATTAGGTGGGAACACCTTATATAAAGTAGTTAATGGGTATGCTTCCCATTGTTATGACTTGGAGTTTGAACCTAACTGTAATATGTTAATTTTCTTAGGTAGCTAATAAGGTAAAACAAACAAGGAAAATCATTAAAAGCACCCCTAATCAGAATTTGGTTAAAACTGTTGAAAAACATCATGGCTTCTTTGCTATTTCTCTGTAGAGTGAAAATAGAGAGACTATTGTTATAAGTCGGGTTTATCCCCACTTCCCCATTTAAATTAATTCATTAATCCGCAGAGTATGCTAACAGTAAATTATCTAGAAAAAAAAAATCTTAAGCTTAATTAAAAACTTTTCATATTTTTCAAAATTTAAATGCCGACGAATTTAAGTTCCTAGTAAAAAGCAACACAAGCAAACAAATTTACTATAGTATCAAATAATTTAGTTTACATCAATTCAGTGAATTAATATCCTAATTACTGAGGGCAAATCAATATCTTTAAAGATGAACAATTAAAAAACTTGATACCTAAATCATTTCTTTCATTTAATTTCCATTAATAATAAGGGTTACACATACATCTTCTTCAGAACAAGTATCACATAAACAACTGTGATTAATAAATATTTTTTTCTATTGTAAAAATTTAAACTCAAAAAAGTTTTATAAAGAATATAAATGGAATAACACACATACGAAAATATTATGGATTAGACAGAAGGTGATATATTTTCCTGAGACTCAAATTTCGAATTTGCTCTGAATTTATATCTATATTCATATCTAAATAAAGCAAATATTTTGACCAATGAAAATTCTCTTTTTTAAAAAAGGTCATATAAGAGATACATTTAAAAACTGGATACAGACTTAGGATATAATAGATATATAGTAGTGAAGGTAAAAATAAAATCATTACCATCTACTACAGATTAAAACAAGTTTAACATCATATGATATGCTGCTACAATTACATGGAAATCTGGACATAACAACATTAACATATACTCTCATACTATTAGTGTGGACTCCACATTAAAAGGTAATAGATGATTTAAAAACTAATGAACAAACTCTTAAAATGAGCAAGGATTATCCTTATTAAATCAATAAAGACATTCACAAGAATAAGCTTAAGAATTGTTTAAAGTGAAGCCAAATCATAATTATTTAACAGTAGAATTATATTAATAATTATTATTAGTCATTCATTAGACTAAAGATTATCCAATAATGAATAATATTTCTGTAGTATAATTTTCACTACACTATTCTCATGCAAGATAGTGACTGGTTTCTATCCATTTTTAATACCTTGTGGAGGGATGTAATCATAAACAAGCGACCAAAGGCATGAGAAAAATATCTATGATCCCCAAGATGCACATTTTGTGCTGAATCAGCACTAATCAGTTGGCCCAGACCACAATCTTTTACACATATCTTCTATCATTGTTCACATATATATATATAAACAATAAATTACTACAGTTTAATTGATAAGTACCAAACTTGCTGCCTTCACAACTCTGACACAAACCATCCCATGGAATTATATTAGTTATTCATTGGACTAGACATTATCCAATAGTGAATAACATTTCTGTAGTATAATTTTCACTACACCATGAAATGTTCATCTTGGGGATTATAATCTTTTTCACATGTCCTTGATTATATATCTATGATTACATCCATCCACACGGTGTTAAAAGCAGATAGAAACCCTGTCCCTACCTTGCAAAAAGTTACAGTACAGAAATATTATTTATTGTTTAACAATGGTGTCAAAAATCTTAGAATATGTTAAAAAAATTATTATAAAAGCCAATAATTATCATTGACTTTTTTGGTGAAGTAATATAATAATGCCACACAGCTTCTCCTAATAAAATTCAGAAATTATGTCTGATTTTGTTATTTTTTAACTTATATAGCCTCAAAAATTTGATTTATTTTATATCCTATTTCCACAGCAATACCTTTGCCATTTAACATACTGTAGTTATAATTAAAAGACATTCATATCACTATCCAATCTCAACATAAAAGCTAAAAAGTCACTTGTTATATATTCATTAAATTAATACATTTATTCTTCCATAAATTCATTATTTGCACTTTTTCTGATCTAAGTTGTGTGACTCTAGAAATAAGTGTTCTAAAATTTTATATACTTTATATTTTTTTACAAAACAAAAACAGTGGAGCTACAATATTGCTATATTTTGATTGGAGTCCTCTTTGTATACATCATAATATCACATATAATATTTTGTTAATAAGCTTCGATTATAATAGAATACCTACTGCTTGCTGAATTGCCAAGTATAGAGTATTTTTCAACATGCATGTATATAAAACAGATGTATGTACAGAATGTATATATAAATTAAAGTTATAGTACAAACAAAATTAAATAATAGCAATAAGAATGTAGTTATTACGAATAAATTGCTGTGTGTGCTTACTCATTCACATACTCAAAAAATAAGTCAAGAAACATACCATATTTTTTTTAATTTTAAATAAAATGGATAGCAAAATTCTGATTTTCATTGGAATTAAATGCACTCTGGGTGATAGTCTGCAATGACTTTTTCTTCTATAGAAGCGTAATAGTCATGTCTAATTGTTTTGGGGTTTTCAGACTTTATCAACTTTATGAATGCTCCTCACTTACATAAAACTTTTACATTACCCTTAGAAGAAAAAAAAATTATTATGCAAAATACAGTAAATCAAATTCTGAAAGAATAATCAAATGAAGCTTTCAATATAAGCCAAAGAAAAATTATTAATAAAAATGATCATATATGGTGCTCTAAGACAGAAAAATAGCTATTGTCCTATTGCAAAATTTATTAAATTTATGAATTTTAATGGTTTATTTTTTAAACGTGATAGCATGTGGCACTCCAAGACAGAAAATTGACTGCCGTCGTATCATAAAATTGATTACATTTATGAATTTTATTTTATTTTTTGTTTATTTATAGATATATTTTGTTTAACCGCTAAACATCACATGATCATCATCTCTTATACTAGCACATAATTGTTATTAAACAAGGCAAAACTCTCCATACAGCAGTGGTCCCCAACCTTTTTGCACTTAAAAGCACATTCTATAATACCAGCCAGTTGGCGGGCACCATTTATTTTTTTCAACCAGATGGCGGGCACCATTTATTTTTTCAATGTAAATTTGTAGTTGGATATTATTAATAATACACATAATGTACAAAAAAATATTTATTTCAAAAATAAAATTTTCATATGTATATTAACGTTTATATTTTTACGCAGTAAAAGTATAGTATGCCCTACAATTTGATTACAATATAATACAATAATTTAAAAGAAATTTTCAAAATTAAATTTATTTGTATCAGATAATTTTTTATCATGTTCGGATAGCGGTGGGCACATGTAAAATGGTCTGCGGGTGCCATGGTGCCCGTGGGCATAGGGTTGGGGACCCCTGCCATACAGTAATGCCACCCTGTGCCAACCAGAGTATTCAATGGATGCCAGAAGGCTTGTGCATAAAATTCCTAACTAGTGCCTACTCATCCAATATCCCCAGACTAGTTTCTGGCTTGTGGCCTTCGTCAGTGAGGAACCTTGGATCTGACTAAGACTACAAGCCAAAAACTAGTCTGGGGCTATTGGATGAGTAGGCACTAGATAGGGATTTTATGCATGACTTCTGGCATCCATTGATTACTCTGGTTGGCACAGGGTGGCACTACTGTATGGAGAGTTTTGCCTTGTTATATTTTGTTTATTTACAAATTTACAATTTATGATACTGATTTGTATTTAAATTGCAAAGAAAATGTAGTTAAGTAAATTCACACTTGAGATTGTTATATTTAGTGAGAGAAAAAAAAAACTCTTGCCATACTAAGATTCATAAAATTGTACAAATTTTTAAACTTTCAATGTTTTTATTGTTTGTTTATTTTCAATTATATATATATTAGATAACATATAATTGAAACTGTGTACTTTTAATACAGCATATATTGTAACTTCACTGTATTCCATGTTATTCCAATAATATATTATTTTATTATCAGTAATCCTATTTGAGCTTTAAAAAGTACATATTTTTCTTACTATTATCACGACTCATTCCTCGATAGTCTTCTCATTTCTGTATGTATTCTAACATTTTATTTTCCATATCCATTCTCAATTTCTCTAACTCTGTCTTTTATTGATGAGAATGTTTTCCTCTACCAATATTTATTGTTGTAGCTATCAACAATTCTCATAATACATTCATTCCACTTTTTTTTTTTTTTCACAGATAAATGCACACAAAATCTTTGCCTAATTCTTTAATATATTTTATCTTTCTTATCCACCCTATTGCTTGTATGTTTCTTAAAATCCAATTAAAAATTACTTTAGAAATTCTATTGCTGCACATAATTTACAGTCTACCAAATATTTTCATCTTGGTTTTTTTATGTCTCTTATTGAATGCTTCATTCGGTTTATATTTTTTAGATAGTAATAACGTTTCTATTTCAATTCTAGAAGCTACATGGCATACCTTAAATACAATCTATAAATATTGGATGCCAAAGATACCAGATCTTCACAAACATTTTCTAGTTGTTTTATATTCATTGTATGCATTTAGTGTCTACAATTTATTCTTGTGGCTAAAGGAAGCAATTTTCAAATACTGTAGTTTTGAACCCAAATCATTTTGATTGTGTACTTATAAAGCCATCCATGATATACTTTAGTCAAATATGAAATCATGAAAAATGTACATAAAATAACACACCCCCCCAAAAAAAAACCCTGAAGACACACGCATGCGCACAAAAATCAAAGATTAAAAAAAAATAGGAGAAATTTCAAGAAAATTAAAGGAGATAAAAATGAAATAAACAATCAAAGTAGAAAAAGATTTACTATTTCCAAAAAAATATTCACACCAGAGCATTTTTTCTTTTTTGTTATGTTGACTTCATCATGTAAATAAAACACACACACACATTATCTGTTGCTTGTTTACATTAAAATACAAATAAAACTGATTTATTTATGATTATCTCTGAATTATGAAGATGTAAATAAAATTTAATTTTAATTGTTTTAATTAACTAATGAAGAATAATAAAAGAGATGCGGAATTTTTTAAAATCATTTAATTTCTTTTTACACCTTTTCCTCTTTTTTTTTTGTTTTCAAAAATGATGACTTTATTAATTAGTTTTTTTTTTTTATTAATTGAATCATCAAATTAAGATTTACGAATAAACAGATCGTATAGCGAAATTTACTCTACAAAAAAAGACATTAATGTTGTAAAAGATTAATAACAGAAAAACAAAAAATTGCATATATATCTTATTTGATATTTGCGCATATTAAAAGTAATTAAGCTAATTATAAATTTGAAATTATTTTAATCACTTTTTTATCAGTTTATGATAAATGCGTATGCTGATAAATAGAAGAACCCCACAATCAAAGTTTCAACAAATACCTGACCAATCTTTGCAGTCAATAAATAACAAGACACGGTCATCTAACTCTAGTAAAAAGAGAGAGAGAAAAGAGTTTCGCAATGACTATACAAACATATCCACATACATAATATAACAATTCTTTAGACTGTTTATGTCTTGTAATACTATTTTTCAATTTCAGCATCAGATTTGACTTTAGCACTCCATAATATTTTATTTGAAGATATGTTTCCAACAAAAGCTGTTGATAATGCCACCTTTAGGGAATTTTTGAAATAAACTTTATAATGTAAGTGGGCTTTTTCCTTGAGAAGCATGCTTAAGTCTGTCCCCAAAAATATTTTTTAGCTTATGTCTAATCCAAGGAAGATAATCTGTTACAACTATAGATTCAATATCATTACATCTAGCAAGGTGAATAACATACCAATTGGTCTTATGATTTAGCTAGCATACCATATAGAGTATCTTTAAATGAAAACTTTCACTGCCTTTATGTTGTGTTAGTAGGGTGTCAATGTCTCATTTAATTACAATCAATTTTAAAGACTAGCAACTGTAAATACAATATTATTTGAAGAAGTAAATCACTCCAATGGTAAACTCTATTTTTTTTTTTTATCTCTTAACCATAATAACAAATCAACATCTGAGTTTATCTCTCCATCTGAAAATCTACCAAAGTATATACTCTGATCAATATTTAAATTTTAATAAACATATTAGGCAATGTTGTGGAATACTTTTCTTCCATTTCTGACTAATAAAGCATGAGTTTTTGAACATGAGTTACTGAAATAAATTCTTTATAGGTGGCATTCATATCATTACGAATAAGTTTTGAATTGGCATAATTTTATGAATCTATATACTTCTGATAATATTTCAATAGCTTTGAAGCTAATATAGGTTTACCATATTTTAAAACTTCTTCAAGGATCCTAACAAGATCTACTATTTTCTGCTTTTAATATTACAAAGAATTCTTTTAATCTTAACAGCCTAAATATATAAGTTCTAATCTGAGTTTATGGTATAAATACATTATTAAATACCACCATATAAATTCTCAAAATATTGTTCAAAGAGGGATCAAAATTGGTTCTTCATTTGTTCAGAATATCATCATTATCATATAAAAAAGGCATTATACATGAATTAAATAGAATTATAAAAGCATTTTTCAGATCCATATGTTACTTTTAATGTCAATTTTTGAATATCTTTAAATTTCTATATTGCTTATGAAGATCTACTTTTATTTAATTTTTACCTGAGTAGAGAAAATCACTAATTGTACAATTAACATAAAAGAAACAATTGGCATTCTTCTTTTTAGCTTATCCAATAACAGATCTATTTATATATACAACATACTCATTAAGAAAATTCTATGACATAGTAACATAGCCAGTTTTTTCTAAATCACGAACATCAAATTTCCTACTTATTTTTTAAAATTTAATTATTTTGATCATGGAGCATATAAATCTAAAATCTGTCCAATTATCTGTGACTACAAGTGACCATATAATACTGATTTCTTTTGCAGTTTAACTCTTAGCTATAACAGTTTTTAAGATACCACAGTTTTGAATATACATCTAAATCCTGTCTAAACAAAGTATTTATGAAGGTTAATATAAACACAATACAAAATAACAATTCATTTGTGTTTACATCACCAATATTCTTTATTTGCAATTTGCTATTGGTACTACAACCATTGAAATTCTATGAAAAAGAAGCATTTATGCAATAATAGTATCAACAAGAACTTTCTGAAACTATTAAGTGGGTCAATCCAAGTTCCAATATAATATAAAATCCCTATTTTCTCTGTTGTCTGATTGGCAAATATATGTTTCTCTGTAAGGCTGTCATATGATCCATGTGAATGTTTGTCTGCAAGACTGTCACATGTCAAATTCACAACTAATTAAAAAAATATTATGTTTATGCAAAGGAAACAATTCCCTCATTAATAAAAAGCCATTGGAAAAAATCAGTACATATGCTTTTAACTACACATGTATAGTATTTAAATTGTGAAGAAAATGATTTTAGTACATAAATTCATGTTTGAAATGTGATATAGTTTTGGTTAGCATATAACAGAAGTCAAAGCAATGGCCTTTTTAGACTGGATACATTTCTCACACTTAATATATAATATTAACGTTTTTTGTTTAATTTTTATTAAACCTTAAAAAAAATTGTTAAAGCAACCAATTAAAATAACCACAGCTTATTTAAGCTAGGTACGTCAGTTATGAATATAAAATCCCAAGTCATGTGCACAATAAATAATGCATGTGGTTTGTCATTATTCATGATTTGCAGTTCACATCCTACATAAAAAAATTAAGCAAATTCACTTATCATTGGATTATATGCAACCTAGCTAGTCATCTTGTAATATTTTGTCAGATGATGCACTAACCATCAAAACAAAATAATATTATACCTCCTTTATCACTGCTGAAAGAATTATTATAATCAGATAGATGTTAAGAGATGAAATGTTTGGTAGCTCATTCATACAGGACCATTTTCCAATTATGTTAATTCAAAAAGTATACTCATGAATGTAAGTAATGCATTTGTTTCTTTCTTGCTTCTTGCTCTGCAGTAAAATGATCATTAACAACATTCCACCTACACGCATTTTCTATAATTTTGATCTTTGTTATTGTTATTTATTGATTAGCCATGATGCTATTGTGATTATAGTTTTTCTTTTGATTGAAGAATTAATACTGGCTCTCTCTAATGGTAGAATCACTCAAAACTTTCTCAGTAGATTCTATTTCCTGTCAAAGTTGTAGCATAGATGCTCTGCATCATTTCTTAATCCCTCATTTGATAATTAATCCCAAATTACTTTTTTTAAATCAACTATCTATTTTTTTTTTTCATATGTCAAAGCATCGGCTGGGAAGCGAACCCGTAACAACTGTCCACAAGTAACTGCTTGCAAGGCAGTTGCGCTGACCTCTCGGCTACCAACGTTTGACAACTATCTATTTTATCACTGAATCAACTGCTTATTACAAAATGAAAATGTTTACTTTTCACTGCCAATGGAATTTCAATACTATTCAAAAAAATCCCAGGTGATTTTTAGTTTTAATTAACTTAATCATTCAGCCACAAAAGTAATTACATAATAAATGTATAAAATAAAAATGACCTTTTAAAAAAAGATGAAGACATTTTGATACCTATCACAAATGTGTAGTAAATTTACATAAATTGTGTTTATTTTTAGCATCCACTTTTCGTCCCAATAAAATTATAATCAGAGGATTAAGTCTGATATTATCTAATATTTCTAGGATCAGTTAAGAATCTGCAGACATAAAAGATTTTTCAGCAATCTTTATTTTTCTCATTTGGAATTTGTTTAAAAATCGTAATACTGAATTGGTTGCCTTAAAAACAACAACTACACTTGACAGTTTACCCAAGAGAACCCTGTATGGTTCAGCACAGTTGGTAGAGCATTTGATTAAATAGGGAGGTTCCAGGATCGATTCCGGTGCAAATAGTTCTGGCACTTTAATTTCTCATGAACTCCCGAGCAATGAAGCCATATGTTTTTGTTTCTTTATCCAAGAGAAAAAGTTGCTACATATTCATTTTCAAGTTAATATTCCCTAAATTATTATGAGGTGTTTGTAAAGATGAAATCAAATCCTTGAAATCATGTGATTGCTTTTTTAGATTCCTCAATTCCTAATTATAATAGTGAAGGTCATCACTGCTAGTAATCTTTTTTGATCATCAATATTTCTGAATATCATACACTTTTCTAATAAAATCAGTCCAGCCCCTAACACGACCAATATAAATCAAATTCTGACCTGGTTACTTGCATTTCAGGATTAATCTGATTGATGAATCAAAAGTATTTTGTTTTCTTCGCCATTCAAAATATTCATAAAACTTTTTTCTATCCCATATTTCAAAAATATCAATGCTTTTCCTAATCTTTTTCTTCAGTGTATAATTTCACATCTTAAAAAAAAGGTAATTATGAAAATAATCAAATGGTTAGTTTATCAGGAGATCATGTGATGTCTGAACATCGGAAATGACAGGTTGAATTTTAATTTATAGACCTTTAGCTTTTGAATTGATCATTTTCACTATATTAACCTGTACAGGGTATTTAAATATTAAATGGATTATTAAATAATATTAGCACATATGAGATCTTGTCTTTTTTTCCACTAAATTTTTATCATTGAATGATTGTCATTTTCAGTGTAGCATATGGTGAAATGATGGACTCTGAGTCAGAAAGGTTCTAGGATTGATTTTCAGAGGGGTAATTTTATAAAAAAAAAAATGGGTTTGACTAAATTGAATATAATGGTTATATGATCGTCTCTCATTAGAGAAATCCAAGTTGTTATCCATTTGAATACTACTGCTAATGCTAAAAAATTAATCTTTGACATTTCCCAAGATGTTCTTAATTGCAATATTTCAGGCCAAATCAATTATTTTTGTTTATGAGCTGTTAAGTGATTTTTAAGTTTAAGAATTAATAAAAATAATTGTATCAAGATCTATTATTGTACCATATGTCTTTGTTAAAAAAACAGGCAAAACTCTATCCGTATTGCCACTCAGTGCAAGCCAGAGTAATCAATGAATGCCAGAAGGCTTGTGCATAAAATCCTCATCTAGTGCCTACTCATCCAATATTCCCAGACTAATTTCTGGCTTGTGGCCTTTGTCAGTGAGGAGCTTTGGATCTGAGAGCACTGCACATAGATCTTAGGATCTAATATAACCTTCCAGCAGCCATCTTTTATCTCTACTTAACTACAAAACTATGAGACTTAAATTGAAAACTCTATAATATATTCAATCCAAGCTCATCAGTTTATATAGTCATATAGGTCTGAACTCAGTTCAGTACCTATACATTTTGGTGTCTTTGGTTCCTTAATAACCATAACAACCACTATCCTATTAGGCAGAATGGGTTTTAAGCCATTGATTACTTTGGCTTGCACTGAGTGGCAATACGTATAGAGTTTTGCCTGTTTTAATAACAGTTAAGAGCAAGCATAAGAAATGGTGATCATGAGATGCTTATTGGCTTAAACCAATCCTGCTTAATGGGATAGTGGTGGATATGGTTATTAAAGAACCAAAGACATCAAAATGTATAGGTACTGAACAGAGTTCAGACCTATATGACTATATAATCTGATGAGCTTGGATTGAAAATATTATAGTGTTTTCAATTTAAATCTCATAGTTTTGTAGTTAAGTAGAGATAAAAGGTGGCTGCTGGAGGGTTGCATTAGATCCTAAGATCTAGATGCAGTATTCTCGATCCAAGGTTCCACACTGATGAAGACCACAAGCGTCTGGGATATTGGATGAGTAGGCACTAGATGGGGATTTTATGCACAAGCCTTCTGCCATGCATTGATTACCTGGCTTGCACTGATTGGCAATATGTATAGAGAGTTTTGCCTGTTTTAATAACAGTTAAGAACAAGCATAAGAAATGGTGATCACATGCATTTGTGTCAGATGTTGCTCAAAATCACTTGATTCATTCTCTTTATTAAAATTTAAAAATAATAAAAATGATAGTAATATCTATATGCGAATCATGTGTGTCAATTTGTAAATTAATATATATTTAGTTTTAATATAAATATTAATCAAACTTTTTGTTAATTATAATAATGATGAAATATTTTGACTGTGATAAACAGCTCCTATCTAATTGAAATAAGACTTAACAAACAATTGATGAAATATTTTATTATGATAGTAATAAAAAGGCAAGCCATGCTTGTCAAAAGAAAATACTATTAAATTAGCTTAAAAAAAAATGAAATAATATTTTTAAAGTAGTTTTTAAAAAAGTACTACTTAAAAACAATCCAAGATTTTATATTTAATATAATAGCTGTCTTCATAACTTCATTCTAAAAAATTTATGAAAAGTTTTCAAATAATACCATAAAGCAAAAATTCATAGCTCAGTAAACAAACTTTTCAAATTTATACATATAAGGATAAAGGAAAGGATAAATGATAAAGAACTGTCAGTAACTTATGCACAATAGAGCTGTATTTAATTTAAATATTCCTGAATTATTTGTTTTAGAGTTCTAATATTTATCCCGTTTGAATTATATTACACCTATTGCTGATGCTCACGATGTGCAGACGATCATTCCCTTGGCCGTAGTATTTCTAAATTACTTTTAAAAATAATAATGTGCATAATAAATTAATAATTAATGCTCAAGGCTAAACGGGTTTATAAGTAATCATTAAAAACCAGTCAACATTTAGACAATTCCAATATCAATAGCAATCAACGATCTCAAACTGTTGTCAAGGCAATCTCCTTTAAACAATAAAGATGGAATCCCAACTTTATTTATGGTACAATATATTTATATAGACACTAAAGATTGCAACATGACCACAGAGATTGAAATCATTGATACACAGAAGTGTTAAGTTGAATGCAAGAAATATCAAACTATCATTGATGATGATCGAATGTTATCACTTAGTTGTAGGGTCCTATTGTAAAATTACTCTAATGTGTCTTTTCAGCAGAGACCTTATGTATATATTCTAAACTAAGCGTCACATACCTTCTTAGCCTATTTCTTATGCAATGCTATCACCTATTTCCCCCATTTTCTACTGAAGCTTTATATTTTAAAGAAGTCATTATAATATGGTTCAATATAAGATAAAAGGAAGTCATATGATAAAAGATCACTCTTTGAAAATATGATCATTTTTTTCCAAATATGAACTGTTTTTGAGAATTATTAAAGATATAAAATAAATAAATAATCTTCACAAAAAAATCAGATTAAAAATTTATAATATGTATTGGATAATAACTATGATAACATTAAGTTCAAAGTTGAAAACAAATTATAATTGTTTTGAAAAACAAAAAGAATCTCAAAAAAAAAGGCTCAAACCTCAAGCATTGATACAATGTTTTAATAGATTAAGACAGAATTTTGAATTAAAACAATTTCTATGAATAGAAACAAATGCAAATGCATAGGACTATCAATTTACTCTAGCCCTTTACTTCATTGATTGTTCTGCAAATCTGAGCAATGAATGAACACCAGGTAGCAGTGCAAATTTTCTGATTAGTTTCTGACTATTGTTCATCTTCAAACAGGAACCTGGGCTGGAATAGAATGGATCGAGTGATTTAATATTCCTCCTATTGCAGATGTTGACAGAGAAGGCCATGTTGGTTAATAGAAATGAACAAATAAACCAAGTAAGCATATACAAAATAAAATTAGAGCCAAATAGATTAAATCTAAAGTTTCTGCTATTGTAGTAAAAAATCTGTAAAATGTCCAATGTTAAAAAATTATTAATGGCAATTGAAAGCTAGTTTTGCACCCTGAATATATAAGAAAGTTAATCAATTTCTTAATAAGAAAGTTAATCAATTTCTTATGTAGCTTTAAGCAACAGAATACATTAAAATTTATAAAGAAATTCTAAATAAGAGATTTCAGATTAAAATATATTGAGACTTATAAGAAATGACTTTATTATATCTGACAATCAAATATTACCATTTACTATCGGACTGCTATAGCCTAGAAATATCAACAAAACTTCAGAATAAGCAATTAGCATAAATGCCTAAAATAACAATTCCAAAATCAAACAGATAAATATTTTAATGAATAATGGATATTAGTAGTTTAAAATTAAATTTGTATTTATGGTTAAATAATATTTACTAAGGCTATAAACCTCATGAATATGCATGTGAAAATGTGAAGGTAAGGACCTCTACAGGTCTTAACCACAAGCTTATGCTTTGGAAGAAAAAAGAGAAACCCTTCTTTACTTCAACCTACTTTCTATATGAATAGGTGAAGCTGAAGCAGTTAGATATAAGAGCGTGAAACTATGCAATACTTCATTGATTAAATCCACAATTCCTATTACACATTAGTACTCACGAAATCTTTCGATTTACGAGTCAATGGAAAGATCTTATAGTTAGAAATCTATTACAAAATTAACTAACTCAATAAATACAGTGACCTGGGTTTCAAAATTGTTTGAAGCTCATTTTAAAGTGAAGAGGAAAAAAAAAATCCAAAATACAAGGATATATTAATTAAAAGAATAATAATACCATAATAAATTAGTTAATTGTAAAATTTACCAAATTGGAATAATCTTGAAAACACTACTAAAAATAAAAGGGTAGTCAAGAATTTATTGTCCATAGGGTATAACCCATTCCTAATTAACTAAGAGAATTCCACCATATTATAATCCAGTTTTTTCATTTGACTGATCTAAGTTGCCAAGTGATTCAATTTAGCAACTCTCCCGATAAGAACGAATGGGTGACTATTTGAAAAAAATATATTTGCCTGTAAAATTATTAAGTGGCTAAAAAAAAAAAAAATTCTTCCGGATCCCAATTTTAACCCATGTTTTGAGCATGTCATGATAATGACAAAATAGTAAAAATGCTACACACCCTCACTCACCCACAAATAAAATTTTAAACAATAGACTGGTAAAAAGCACTACTATTGATGAAGTAAGATAACGATGAACAAACTAGATGCAGTGCTTATAGAAAATGAATATAAAAACTATTTTGCAGTGATACAAAAAAGAACAGTAAACTCTTATTTTATTTATTCCCAGAAATACACTTGAACTGCCCTTTAAGCAACTGAACTTCCAGAAACAATTTAAAAAAAAAACAACAAGAACATAAAGTGCCATATATGAATAAAATATTTAAAAACAAATGTAAGCACAATTATGATTACTCTGTAATCTGAGTACTGTATTTTGAATGTTATTTTAGCAAATTAATCTTTAATAACAATAATATAAATGAAAGCAGAGCCTTTTTAAAATATAAGATACTCCAAAGCTAAACTTCTCCCTCCCTATTATATTTTTTCAATGTCAGAGAATAAAGTTATAAAATATATTAAACATATTTTATACAATTTATGATCATAAAAATAATTAGTTTAAATTAATTATATTTAATTTAAACAGTGTTAAATTGAAAGATCAATAATTTAACACTAAATGAAGTTAATTGTATATATAAAAAAAATTATTTACTAAATACAACAATTTCACAACTCATCTGGAATTTCTACACTTTTTTTTTAAAAAAAGAACACATGCCCTGATAGATACACAAAATAGTAGGTCAAGGTCAGGAATAATCATTTTCAAAAACTGAAGCAGCATGCAAATAATATATATATCATGTCTTTTTAGCCAGACATACTGTGAAAACTGGAATCTAGCATTGATTGTCGAGAGGTTAGCACAGCTGCCTTATAAGCAGTTGCGCCGGATTAGCGGGTTTGCTTCTCGGCCAATGCTATGATACATGAAAAAAAAACTGGAATCTATATTACAAAATATGGAAACTTTAATATGTTTAAACATACAAGACGTGCTAATTTAATTCCTCCCAGAATGCACTTTTAATATATATGTGGAAAGATACATCAGTGGCTATTGTCACCTTCAAAATAGTCACCTTGTTCATCTACACACTGATTAAAATGGTGTTCCCATTTTTGGAAGCACATCTGGAGCTCATTTTCAGAAATACTGTTGAGCAGCTGTTTCACATTCTTTTGGATGTCAGTTATAATAGGGAATATTTGTCCTCTTAGTTTTTAATTTTGGAAATAACTAATAATCACAGGGAGCTAAGTCAGTTAAATAGGCGGAATGGTCTAGTTGCGTAATTGATTTTTTGACCCAAAAGTCTCTCACAGTGAGTGACTTTTTAGCTTGGCACACTGTCATGATGAATGAGCCACTTATTGGTCCACAGTTTAGGTCTTTTCCTTCAACCAGAATCTTGTAATTTCTGAAGTATTTTTAAATAACATTGTTGTTAATTGTTTGTCTCTATTCAATAAATTCTTGGTGGGGTCATTTTGGAAATTAAATTGTCACATCTCATATACACCATAAATGAAAAATGATGCCTGAGAAAAATCCTTCAAAGAAGAAAGTAAGTTGAAATTTTGTATGTTATAGTAAATGCTGTATATCAAGTTTTTTGCTTAAAAATCAGTTTAGATTATTAAAAACAATACTTCTGGATCACTCACTGTTGCTCAAACATAGCCCTATTTTTTAAAAAAAGCATATGATTTTATTGCTCAGGGAGTTCGTAAGTCAGAATCGATCCTGAAAACTCCCGATCCCAAGTTGAACGTTCGATCAACTGCACCGTAATCCTACTTGATATACCTTTAATGCATTTTACTTCATTGTCTTTCTCTTTTAAAGAACTCTATAATACTTTCAACAAACAAACAAATCAGAACATTACTGTTAATAATATTATATGTAATGTAGAAATATTAAGTTTGTCTGAACTGTAATGTAACAACAATAAATATATGCAGCACATATATGGTAAAGCTTTAGCGATTAGTTTGACTTAATTTGCTTAGCTAGCTTTCGACTGTTATAAGGTGTGGCACATTTCTAAAGGCAAATACGCCATTAACAAGAAAGAATCCTGCATCCACCCGACCCAATGCTATATGTAAATAATATGTAAATTAGGGGAAGAACAATATATATATACACATCCATACCCCATTACAGCTATTGCTACATCTATGACTTATAATAGTTGAAAGCTAGCTAAGAAAATTAAGCCAAACTAATCATTAAAGATTTTCTATAAACATGCTGTGTATACTTATTGTTGTTGCAATAATATTATAATAGTTAAGAGCTTTAAAAAAAAAAATTCTCAATGAAAATATAATAGTAGAAAATAAATTTAGGCATGGAACAATATTGAAAATTTTTTTCAGTAGAATAGATAATGATCACATATTTATTAATTATACAGTATAATTAATTATTATGAATTTTTTTTTTTTTAAATCAGAATATGCTTCTAAAGATATAAAACATTTGCATTTTTACATTGGACTATTTCTATCATTTAATATTTGTATTGAATGTCTTTAGAAAAATTTAATTTTATTTTAAATATTCCAAATACATTCAACTGTTAGTAATAGCACATCAAACAGGTTAATATATGCACAACACTTTGAGAAGTAATATTCTCCCCTCTTCTTCAGGTGTTGCTGGCATGACCAGTGACAGTACTAGCATGGGATTAGAACTTGGACCCTTAGATTCTTGAGTATTAAATTTTAAGGTAACGCTCTAACCCACTTAGCCATCACTCTAACCAACTGAGCTATCCTAATGGCTCAGTTGATTAGAGTGTTATCTTAAAATTCAATACTCAAGGATTTAAGGGCCCAGGTTCTATTCCCATGCTAGTACTGTCACTAGTCAGGCCAGCAACACTTGAAGAAGAGGTGAGAATATTACCTCTCGAAACACTGTGCATATACTGTTTGATGTGCTTTTACTAAAAGTTAAATGTATTTGGAATATTTAAAATAAAGTTAATTTTTTCTAAAGACATTCAATACACATATTAGATGATGAAAATAGTCCAATATAAAAGTACAATTAGAACACCATCATCACAAACCTTCAGGAAAACACAATATAAAACATTTGATTCAGAAATTACCACTGCATTCAATGCTATAACATAAAAAAAAATTTACTTACATTATTTAGTGATAGATGAGTCAAATTTTCAAAATAATTTACAAAATCTTATTCATACATTTTCAAAAATGTAATTAAAATTTCAAACTTGAAAATCATTATAGAACAGTTATATATATTTTCATAGATTGTAATATGTCTGAGACAGGAAGAATAAATTCAAACAGCTCTACTATTAAAAACTGCATCCAGATTATGATACAAAAATATACAGTTGTGATTTCAAGTTTGTTGCAAAGCTTAAGAAAACAGAAAATAAATACAGTAAACTATGCAGTGAATATTCAGAGATTAGCTGATGATAACACAATATTTCTATCTTTCATAATTGTAGTAAGAATCTCAAAAAGTCTGATCAGATGTTTATCAAAATAGGAATATCAAAAGAAATCGCCCATTGCATTGTTAAAACTGGCAAATGACAGCAGTATAAACTTCAACACCTGCAAATACAGAATAAAAATGATCTCAAATAATGAATGAAATTTTGCAAAGGCATAAGCAAAGAAATGGCAGAATGATAAAAATTGTGCCAATCCATTATTACAGCATGTAATCCATCATTCTAGATATCAATAATCATATAGATTGCTAAATTGCCTCCAATTATGTATTAATAATAATGATGGACATATTAATCAAGTTTTATTTTCATCCCTTCCCCTAAAATATTGGATTTATAAAACACCCCGGATCACTGTTATAAATCACGTCAATTTTTTTTTCAGTTAAGTGGTTATTTTGAATGTACTGGAAGATAGACCACATACTTTAACTATAGTTTGAAGAAATCATTAAAATTTTTAAAGCTAAAAAGTTTCATATTTTCCTTGTCAGATAATATATTGAAGTAATTAGTCAAAAGGGTACTATAATCCAGTAATAATGCTTGTTCATCTTTAGTGATATGTCACTACTTACCACTTTCTTACTCTAAAAGTTCAATATTTACATATATTACAAGATTTAATAGGTCCTTTGCATCATAAGATGCATAATGTTTGTACGGTATTTGTCTGAAGGCAGAAACAGGCAAATGAAGCATAATGATTAACCAACAACAACTTAATCATTAGACATCTTACATATTTTACATTATAAACTAAATATTGAGATAATTTAACATACTTTATTCTAGAATGTCAGTATTTCAATGAAACAGTCTATTATTTATACATAAAATAAATATATATATATGAAATATATTTTTTTCTCAGAATTTACAATTTATATATATATATCTTGATGTCAGAAATCGTTAATAAAGTTGTGATGTAAATGACTGTAATAATAATATCATATTATGTTTACTAAAGCATAATCCTTTTTTTTTTTTCGGTTTAGTTTTTTTAAATTCAAGGTCTAATTTATTATCAAATTTCCAGCTAGATTCAGACTCTTAAGAATTTTAAACTTTTAATATAAAATTTTATATTATTCTTTATCATTTTCTGAAGGTTAATAATGAGCTCAGATATTTAGAATAACAAAATATTTAAACTCTTAGTATGAATATACATCTTATAATAATAGTATTAACAATTTTTAATTAATCTTGAATGCTAATGTTGTAATAAAAATTAGATGAGAGCAATAAAAATTACTCCAATGATGAACTTAGTATTTAGCAACGAATGCTGAAATAATATGTAAAGCTAGTTCACGAAACCCCTGACTTAATCCTTTCAAATTTTTAAAACTCTTGTTTCAGTTCTAACTTCATAAACACTAATTATGTATTCAAAAATTAAAAAATTTATTAAAATGGTAAATGGTGTTTTAAAAGGCTTTCTCATCCTCTCATGAATCAATATTAGGCTGGTGGAGTCCATCTTCATTACTCTTCTCATGTACATCTTGCTAATTGCTTTGACATCTTATTTCTGGGTTTTGCTCTTAGAACATGTTTACTGACAGTGAATTCATCAGAGACTACATATTTCTCATAGAATAGAAACAATTTAAATTATAAAATATCAGCATTCTTGTAAAAATTATATTCTTGAAAGACTAAAGCAATATCAAATCTTTGTAAACATAAGATTCTTTTAGATTATGTGGCAATGATAATTTAAAATAGTATTTTCTCTGAGTTCAGACTCCATAATTTTTTTTACTGATTCCAACTGCACACAAAACTACAGAATGACTTTGCAGTCTTAGTGGTAAAAAAGCATTTTGTTAAAAAAACATATCAATGAACCTGATTTGTAAAAGATCACTTTCTATATACTTTTTAAAATCATATCACAGAACATTCTCATTCTCTCGGAATTATTTGTAAGCAGACTTATAATGAATCATTTTAATAAATTTGCAAATACAATTTCATTTTTCAATCATCAATACTCATTCATTTAGTCCGATAGGTTTATGAATGTAAATGATAACAACCAACCCTTAAGTTATCAACAATCTCAACCTGTAGTCATGACAACCTCCTTTAACAATAAAGATGGTACCACTTTTATCTATGGTCCAATATGTTTATGTAGACCCTAAAGATTGCAACTTGACCAAGGAGTGTGAGATTAATAATGCAAAGAAGTTTAAACACACCTCATTAACCAGGCAAATATAACCTGTTCTGAAAGCAGACTAATAAATAATCAGTCAATAAATAGTCAACTATAACTCCCAGAATTTTGAAATTTAGAAGTTATAAATGACTATTTATCCGTCTGCTTTCAGAATCTGGAAATTATAATGGACTATTTATTAGTCTGCTTTCTGAACATATAATATTGGTCTGATTTATACATTTTGTTTAAAATTCTTTGCATTATTAATCTCACATTCCTTGATCAAGTTGCAATATTTAGTGTCTATATAAATATATCAGATCATAGATAAAGGCGGTATCACCTTTATTGTTAAAAGAGATTACCTTAATTACAGTTTGAGATTGTTGATAGCTTAACGATTGACTGTTATTATAATAATGTTATTATTGAAAAAATACATTGTAATTCAGTTCATTAAAGATTTATTTATTTAAATGTCCCTACTAAATAATTCCAAATATATTTGGAGCTTCCCCACCCTCCCATTGTTTTACCTTCAGTCTGTTAATATATGAGGTTCTTAATTGTAATTGCATTACATATCTACTAAATAGATCAAAAATGATAGTTTGTGAAATAGCAGAAATTAATAATATTTCTGTAGTGTAATTTTCAATACATCACTCTCACACAAGGTAGTGATTGGATTCTATCAATATGTAACACCTTGAATCTAGTTTCTACCTTGTGTGAGAGTGATGTAGTGAAAATTACACTACAGAAATATTATTCATTACTGGATAACCTATAGTCTAATGAATGACTAATAATAATTATTAACAGCTGAAAATACTTTTTATTATTTGTAATCAACTTTATTGGTACTATACTGGCATTATAAAGGAAGTATTTACATATAGAAGAAAAAAGTAATTTTATTATGATTATTTAGTGAAAATACAATAAAGGTAGATTTTTTTAAAAAAAACCCAATAACCTGAAATAAATATAGCAGGATTAAGATCACTCCGAGAAGCAGTTGTTTTATCTTCTAGATAAAAAGGACTATACATTCATTTATCTATAAATAATTACATAGCTATGTTGACTATAAGCTATTTTTAAAAAATGCTAATGTTCCCACAATATTTGAAGTCCAGATTAGGATCATGTCAAGAAAATGTATTAAGTATTATATCACTCAGTGCTTCTTACATACAGAATATATATATATGCTCTCACACTATCATTAGGTTTTAAAAATTGTATGGGGGTAGGAGGGAGCTGGTTGGAAATTGTGAAAAATTTTAGAATTGCAACCTTGGAATCCAAACATCCAAATTTATTATCTCTATATAAATAATAAGAAATCCTAGATTGCTAAATTTGTAAATCAGATAAAAAAAAAGAAGAATAGTCTTAGAAATAATGCATTTGTAAACCACTTGCATATGATACCAAATGATATTCGAGCACCATTTCTGATTTAATCAAAAAATAGTGTTAAAAAATTTTCTTCAACTAATGATTGAACCAGTAATTTTGGCTTACATTCAGTGACCTATTCAAAATGAGATTAGAAATATATATATTAAAAAGAGACTAAAAATTTAGGTGAAACAATATGGAAAGTAAGTAATGATATTATTGCAGAAAAGTCAGGGTTTTATCTTCAAGAAATCATGAGAAATAGATATAATTTTAGATTAAAATTAATTATATTTTGAATAAACATTTTGTAGATTAAATAGTTTCCATACTTAGTTGCTCAAGTTTATATGATAAATAGTAGATTCAATCATATACAGGATAGAAGATGAAAATATAATTTTCTTAAAGACTGATGGCAGAGCAATAATGAGCTAATGTCTTTATCTAAAAACTCTTTGAAAGTACAAAACTTCCTTTTCAACAGGTCACTTAACATTTATATATAAAAATGGATTTAAAGAACAATGAAATAAGAAACACTAATTGTTTTTTGCAGAAAAAATAAGATACTGATGATAAATGTGTGATTCAAAAATTATAAAATTCACATAATAGATATAGGTATAGTCTAATTCATCCAAAACAGATGTAGAAATAATACTAACAACAGATGTGCATATTTTGAACTGCTATTGGCTCCACTTGTAATTTTGTATCAACTGGCGAAGAACAATTGCAGTTACATAATACAAAATCCCTGTTTGTTTTTGAAGCAATTAATCATTATTTTCCAACAACTTACAACAAATTTTTATAATACTTTGCTACTTTAATATGTAGAATTATTCATAAAAAATATCAATATGTCAAAAATGTATAATTATGATTATTGAACCCTCAAGTATACGTTTATATCTATAAAAAAAAAGCAAGTTCAATCTCTTACTTTATGATTTCTCTTTCTTGTTGGAACATAACTGGTAAATAGGAATTTGGAAAATGTAAGAAGTTGTAATTATTTTTTATCTATAAATTATACTTCTTATACTGAAAGCAAATCCCTTTTTAAACTATTCTCCATAAAGCAGGTCTTGTTTATTTATTTTGTCTTTCTTCTACACTATTTCTTTACTTCCATTTGTTTTCTTTATTAATATCATATTAGACAGCAATAATATAAGATGACAATGGTAGAAGCTGATCATAATCATGTGACAGCAAAACTATCTAAAACTGTCTTGGAGAATAAAAATCACATATTCCTTTCATATAATATAGTAAAAGTTTTATGAAAGAAAAGAATATCATCCACAAGATTGCCAAGAATTAATATTGATCTAATAATACGATAATTCTTTAGTTGTACTTTCCATATCACAATACTTTTTTTTATATATGTCAAAGTGTAGGCTGGGATGTGAACCCAGGCCAGCTGCTTGGAAGGCAACTATGCTAACCACTAGACTTAACTATGTTTATCAATGAATGATAAAACATGTAATTGGAGTTGAATTTTGCTACATTCCAACTAATTACTTTTCTTTTCATATCAGCTGGGATTCAATTTTTAGTGTTTCCAGTCTATGGGTCAATATTATTATCAGTCTTCTTCTTTTTAATTCACATTACATTAAAATTGTTCGTTTTGATAACTAGACTATAATATTCAAAATACCGATTCTTTTTATTTTCTCATGTGTCATAGCATCAGCCGGGAAGTGAACTCACTAACCCGGGACAACTGCTTGTAAAGCAGCTGCTGCTGACCTCTCGACAACCAATGCTTGCCATTCTTTTTAATTTTTGCACTACCTGGCAGCATGGTTTAATATAAAAAATCATTTTTTAAAACTATACAACAAGAAAACCTTTGGTAATTTACTTATCATTTGATGCAAAACTATGATTTTTAAATTTGCAAATACCAAAATAGTACTTCTTTAAAACATTTATATTGTTTTATGAAGAAAGTTAGTATATATATAGATTGTGTGTGCATATACATAAACTCTTTCAAATTATATGTAGAAGTTTCAATTATTTTACAGTGTAAGTTGTTTAATTATCATTAAGGTTCATTATTAACTTTATAAAGCACCTTTTGAGATAAAGTGTATTAAGGAAATGGCATTTAATAGCTTGGTAATAGCAACTTATTCAATAGCCCTGCCTTTGGTAGAGAACTCAACTACATACTTACATTTATAAGAAAACAATTGTAAAATTTTTAGTGCATATAAATGTGTGTATGTACAACTATATTCATACACAAACACTAAAAAAAAAAAAGAGACAAAAGTAATAAAATAAATCAAAACATATTTTCCATGTGTTTTAAATCACATATGGTTTGAGAAGAAAGTAAAAGAAAGCTTTACTCTTTGATCCACTACAAACTCATAGATTTACAATATATATTATTATAAGTGGAAATTTTGTTTATTATAATGGAGAATGACCTTGTAGCATTGTGCATGTGATATAAGTACAAAGTCTCAGAGAAAGGTGTACCAGCTCATAAAATGTTAGTTAGCTCCCAAGCAGACTGAGACAATCACTTCCTGTAGTAAATTCTAGCAAAAGCTATTTCTTAGAAACTTACGGCCATTTTAATGATCAAATTAAACCAGCAAGTCTTCTGTGAACTCGTAAATTAAATGATATAAAAACTACAGTGTTAAAGAACTAGCTAACAACAACAACAAAAAAAGAGAATGTGTTTACTTTAATGTTTGATTTAATACTCTTTCTTTCACCTCGCACAGATATGAAAGATAAAATAAAAACTAATGATCAAAAAAAAAATTATCATATAGAGAGACTGGAGCAAAAAATAATAACGTATATATATTAGAATAAATTACCATATAGGTTTGCTAGAAATAATATACACTGTTTACGCACATACAGATTAGTAGAATATATATGCAGTATATAAATGTACTATATTTACAGAAAGAAAAAAAATGTTAAACAAAAAAGGTGATAGATGATCTTATAGAAATTATACACGAGCTTTTGAAGAAGTGTGCACAGTTTTAGGGTATTATGCTATACCTACCTTTTTTTGGAAGATAGCAGACATTATTAGTATCAACATTTCTTCAATAAGAGATTCTGGCATGTGAGAATTCATTATTAATCAATCAATTTGGAATACTTTCTAAATAGAATCAAACTTCCATTTCCTTCTAACATTCCATTATTTTTCCTACAAGCTTCTTAAATTAATAAGTTGGTTAGAGTGTTGTCTTAAAATTTGATACTCAAGAATCTAAAGGTATTAAGTTCAATTGCTATGCTAATATTATCATTGGTCAGACCAACAACACCTAAAGAAGAGTGGATAATAATAATACTCAAAATGTTGGGTAATTACTAACCTGTGCTATCCATTTGTTTGTATTAGAAATGTTTAAATAAAGTTTAAAATTTTCTTTACATTCATCATTTAATTATAGATGATAGAAATAATCCAAGATATTATCACATCATTATTTATATTTTTTTGCTTATTTTTCCATTAATTTCTGATATTCATTTCTTTAGCTGGCTTGATTATCAACCATCAAACTGTTTCTCTATATATCATTGTTTACCACTTCCTATATTCACATTGTTTAACGATTCCACTTCTAAATTCCCTGCCATATTTTCATATATTTTTTCCCTCGCCACAGCTTCATTTTTTAATTTTATTTTGTATAATCACTTTCTAGGTTTTCAATCCATATAAGAAAATTCTTTGACAATGCTTCACATATAATGTACCATTCCATTTTTTTTATTACAGCAAAGCATATATATATGTTGAAACTTCAGTTACTTTAGAAGACTTCTTTGTGATCAAAATTTGCACTCACAACTATATTTTATTTATCATAAGTCAGACAGAATTTGATGACACTTAATAATTTAAGTGTTATTGAATTCTGTTTAACTCATGGTAATCGTGCGACTAGTATTTCTTCAGAAAAATTTATCAGCTGCTGTCATTCCAACTACTGTATGATGCATTCTTTGTGGTAACAGAGGCACTCTATTCTATTGTTAGTCTCCTATTATTCTTACATCATAGATTTTCCCAAGCATTATATATGTTTATAATAAATTGGATCAACTCATAATATATCTGAACTAAGTTACTTTTTGATTCATTCATTTATACTTCAGAAAAATTAGTCTAATCCAATCAAGTATTCTCTTCCTCATTCTTTATTACAATCATGCTTCTTTCAAAATTCTTCATAAGCTTCACAGTTCAAAAAATATCAATCTTTTTGTTATTTTTTTTTCTATGCAAACAGAAAATTTTATATATTAGGCAAGTATGAGTTTTATTTTTAATGATACATTCCTATATCTAAAAATGCTAATCTATAATAAATTTCTTGACTATTAAAGCCTTTGTTGTTGATGAATAATTCAAGATAGCAGCCAATTTTCATATAAGCTACTGTCACCATGATAATAATTATTATCTTCTTCATATTTAATTACAAACTCATTTCTTTACTTTGTCTTCTTCATTTTCAGCTCAAAGACTGTTAATGTTTCCTAAAGTGTCAGGCTTTGAAGTATAAGCTTCTTGGATCAATTCCAGTTTTTTCTACCAACTCCTGCACAATAAAGCCATTCAATTTATATTTAGAATATGCTGTGTTATGTGCAAAAGAAGATCTTTTGATTATTTTTATTTTATAGCTTCCTTTAACTGTGGTTTATAAATTCACATAGAGATTTCTCATAAAAACAATATATTCTTGTACATCCATTTTATTAAAAATATTTCATATTTACAATAGGCATTTAAATCAAACGTCCTTTATTGTAATCAATAAAACCTATCTAGTTATCTTCTGATCTTTTCATTATATGTTAGCAATGATATTTCTTGTTCTTTGATCTTTCTTGAAATCTGATTGAATATCTGGATAAATTATGTGATAAACTGCCCATATTACAAGATATATTGTATGGTAATCATTATGATAACATTGTAATTATTTACTAAGCGCACAGGAAGTATATGTAAATACTTTTAAGACAGGCTTTAACCTGAAATTTATAATAGTCAATCAATATCTTTAATTGCTGATAGAGGGACCTCTCAAACCATGATCCCAAGATAGCATTTTTATAAAGGTAAGAGTGGCTGTCTTATCTTTAACCTAACTTTCCACTTATATAGGTCAATCTGAAGCATCTTGATTTGGGAGTCTCTCCATTATTTTGGTCCACTATTTCATGAATATTAATTTGTAAAGGAAATAGTAGGCTTAAATATTGGAGAGAACAACAGCTTCACGCTCCCAAATCAAGATGCTTCAGATTGGCCTATATAAGTGGAAAGTTAGGTTAAAGATAAGATGGCTGCTCTTATCTTTATAAAAGTAGCCATCTTGTGTCATGGTTTGAAAGGTTCCTCTATCAGCAATTGAAGATATTGATTGACTATTATGAATTTCAAGGTGCATATGGTTCAGGTTAAACCTGTCTTAAAAGTATTTACTGTATTCACATTATGATAACATATCTTTCTTTATCTTAGTAATATAAATTGATTTTTTTTAGACTGTAGGCCATTGAATAGTTTTTTAAGATTAATTTGCATAGTTTGGTAAGCATTTTAATTGATTCTGTTTATCTCTGTGCTATTTGAAATGCGGTGCATTTATTTCCAATGGCCTTATATTTTAATAATGATCTCAAGGTTAATCTATTTTAAACTTCTCTAATGTAGGTGAATCATTAAAAGTATATTAATTGATGATTTTGTGGTGTAATAGTTTAAAGTATTCCTTCTAGCTTTATTTAATTTTTATTTTAGTTATAATCTATCCATTGTCAGTTGAAATCAAACTTACTTAGTAATAGCCTCTGCTTGATCTCAAAAATGCCTGAAAAACTACTTATTTTTCTAAAATTATTTTCAATTATTGCTGTAACTATTGTTGTAATATTGCTCCAATCTTTTTGCTTATTCTTTGAAGTTTCCTTTTTAGATATTTTTAATTTTAGCTTCTCTTTCTAATTAAAACTATATATTTTGATATTTCTTATAAGTTTTCCATTTCATTTTAAGTAAACATTTTTTCAAATTTATTTTTAATTATTTCTTTCATTTCTATAGTTTATTGGGCATGTCCTCTGTCTTATTTCATGTATAGGTTAAGTTTGTGAGTTTTTATTTCAACTTCACTTGAAGTATTTGTGACTTTTCCATAATTCAATCTTGGTTATGGTTTTTTTTTGCAATTAAAACTGAAATCTTCCATTACTAATTGTCAAAAATAAAATCTATTTGACTCTCATGAACTCAATGTGATGATATTCACGTATACATTTAGCGCAATGGTTCCTTAAATAATATATTTATAATAGAATAACCATTAAATTCACAAAAATGTACCAATCATTTCTTTGCATCAGTACTGGCTCAAAATCTGCATTATTTATTACTAATTCTTTCATTTTTAACTTTAACATTCTATTTATCTATTAATAAAAAAATATTTCATCTACAAGTTCCCCAGTTTCTGCCTTCACTTGATCACAAAACGTTTCCATTTTTTCTTCATTTACTTGAATTGTTTGGTCACGATTTGTATTAAACTAATATTGAAAGATGCCCACAGATCACAAACTGAAATCAATTAATCATTCACAGGATATTCAATAGTAATTTTTGCAATATTCTTTCTGATAATGAAAGGTAAAACAGTTCATTTTTATTGGCCATGACCTGAATAATAGACAACTCATTTATTTGATTTAAAACCATTCAGTCCAATACATTTTATTTCACCATTCAAATTTTCAATGGTACATATTCCACATATTTCAAGTTCCAATAATGTCCTCCTTGCAGTTTTGGACTCCTGTTTCCTGTTTATCATACAATAACATAAACAATAAGATGTTTAAATGTTTTTCATGTAACTGTATCATATTTGGTGGCAATAATGAAGAACACCCTTACCTCTTCTTCAGCAGCATGCCGACAGTATTCAGTCTGGGGGGGGGGGGGGCATTTTACAGATCTCCAGTACTGCATAATGGAAATAATTTATCAAGATTTTCTTGTGTATAGTTTGAAATATTTTGCTTTTAATGTTATAAACATCTTTCCCAATACTGATATTGGTATAAAAAAATTAATCAAAGCAAATATACATATATAAGGAGTTGAATTCAGACTTTCAAGCTCCCTTCATTTGTCCAATCCATCTTATACAACAGATATACATGACCACATATGTGAAATAGCTAAATGATCTCCAATATATATATATTTCATGATAAATCAGCACTCATCAGTTGGTCCAGACCACCATCTATAGCAAATCTTCAAATTTTAATAGACAATCTTCTCCACTCTCCAAAATTTTCAGACATCCATCACATTGAAAATCTGAGGATGAAATGCTGCAAGCCTTTGTTGATGCTAATATTATTATCATAACCATGTTGGCCTTAAGTCAATCTGACCCCTCACACATAGGACCTTAATATGTCCATTCAATTAGTCAGAAGAGGGATGGTCAGAATACAAGCTGAATATATTATTTAAATATGTGTATATTGTCTATACTAAATTTAATGTATTATAAGGGCCTTGAACTCAGACTTTCAAACTCCCTCATAAGGTCAACACTGATATGACAGTAATATTGGCATCAACAACGGCTTTCATAATTTCATCCTCAGATTTTCCTTGTAATGGATGGCTGAAAAGTTGGCGAGTATATAGACAAAATACATATATTTAAATATTATGAAAAAGTATTAGAAAAATAAAAATGTATTCAATATATCCATCTGATAATTTTTTTTCATTAACACATTTAGACGAAAATCAAAACCTATGATTTAGATTTGACAAATCAATCAATGTTATCAATTGCCAAAAGAGTAATTCAAGTGATTCAATAAATCATCACAAATGTCTTTTATTTTAGAACTTTTTCAATATAAGTTAAAATATGTATTGCAAAAATGATTCAGAAAAATAATAATTAAATACTGAAGAAATTATGACTAAACATTGGAAATTCTGGATGAAAATTTGATGGTAATATTAACTCTATGGCAGGTTTTACCTGGTGATATTTATTTAATTTACTCATTTTATTCTAGTCTTATATTTAGAAGGAGTATTATACCAACAAATGTATTACTAAAATAACTATCTTCTGTATCTTTTCAATGAGCTGTCTAAAAAAATTATTGCTATAAAATTCAGTTGTTCCAACTTGCTTTTACATATAAATTAAACATTAAAACAGGCAAAACTCTCTCCATATAGTAGTGCCACTCAGAGTAATCAATGGATGTCAGAAGGCTTGTGCATAAAATCCCTATCTAGTGCCGACTCATCCAATATTCCCAGACTAGTTTCTGGCTTGTGGCCTTCGTCAGTGAGGAGCTTTGGATCTGAGAGCACTTCACCTAGCATAAGAAATAGTGATCATCTGATGTTTAATGGTTTATAAATTAAACATGTTGAAAAAAGAGATTGACTATATTGAACAATATAGAAATATATATATATAGTGCACCTACTGAAATTTGAGATGTATTTAAGTATGTGGTAAATAATATTAATATAAAATTGTTTATTATTAATTGTAATGTAAGACTGTAAATTAACTTTATTCATTTTAAAAACAGGAAAATGAATATGTAAATAATAAAGCATATAGTTTGGATGAAATTATTATTCTTTTGTTATGTTTTGTTTTTGTTACTGCATTCATGATAGTAAATTATAAACAATACAAATAAATGTTTAATATTTCAAACATAGTTGGCCTTTTATTTGTACGATATACTGAGAAAATATGTATAAAATATATAGAATGACAGCCTGTTAAGCTAATTGCGCAGACGCTGTGAGAATGTTATTAATAAATGAATACCTTCGAACAACCACATGATACAGTATTTGTATAAGAGCAAAATGTGGTTGTTCGAAGGTATTCATTTATTAATAACATTCTCACAGCGTCTGCGCAATTAGCTTAACAGGCTGTCATTCTATCGTAATTATAATCGCACGCAAGACGTTATAAAATAAATGCTTATTCAAGTATAATATATTGAAAATGTAGTGTAAATTATTTAATTTATGTTATAATGAAAAATAGTGTTTGTACATTAAAAACATAAATATTTAGTATATGAATAATTGTGAAATGATTTTTTTAAAATTTGTCATTATTGAGTAATAAGATTTTTTATTTATGGAATGCTACTGGAAACCGCTTAATGAGTGAAAATAGAGGATAGCTATAATTATACTGACATCAATGAGAACTTATAAATAGAACTGAATAGTTTGAACTCATTCTCTCTCTTGTTTTGACATTATAACAGAAGCACATATAAATTTCTTTATATGATTTTCTTTTTATTTCCTTTAAAGTAAATAGTTGACTGAACAAAATGAAGGGCTAATAAACAATATTATTTGCCCATGAACCAGGTGGCATATTGAGAAAATTTTATGGGAAAATGACAATTTATCATGAAAAGAATATTCATCAAAATTACTTCATTACATTATAAATCATCAAAATATTTTTATCCTTTAAAATGGATATTACCTATATATTAAAGATTGAATACAGATATCAGAAAGTGTACTAGAGTCATATCTAGCTGACTGTGTAATTTTATTAGAGTGATTGATAAAAAAATTTCTAAGATATGAATGAGTTTAATTTCACCATATTATCCTAGATAAAGTTAGCATCTATTCATTTGTAATATTTTGAAAAATTTATTCATAAAAGAATATCTCTTCATATCATCATGAATATAAACTATTACTTATGTGTGCAACATCATATAAAACAAATAATTATTTGAAAGAATAATTTGGATATATATATAAAACCTTGGAATCGATAAAATATATTTTAAAGTTTTTGCAAATATATTATATCTTCTCTGGAGTAAGGACATATTAACGGTTTATAGTTTGAAATAGACATCAGAACTCTGATGCCATTCTGGAAATGCAGTATTTAAAAATTCTCCTTCAGGTTGTTTGTTATTATTATTGATATATATTTTTTTGTTTATCTTCATTTAAAAATGTATTATATTTATTGTAAATAGCATATAATTTTAAGCTAAATAGTAATCTATTTCCATACCAAAATATAAGTGAGTTATATTTTCTTAAGTTTAAACTCATATCTTGTGGCATAGTAATTCTTATTTTAATATTTAAAAATATTCATTTTTTTATTTATTGATTTTAAATTCATCATCATCATCATCAAGCATTATCAATTCACTGCAGGATGAAGGTCTCTCCAAGTTTAATCCATCTTCTCCGATCTTTAGCTTCTCTTCTCCACATCACCCCTGTATACTTTCTTATTTCATCCATCCATCTCACAATGTGGTCTCTTTCTGGGTCTTTTACAATCATCTCTTCTAGCAATATGTCCAGTCCAACTCCACTTCAATCTTTTAATTTTTTCAATGAGGTCATTAACACCTGTTTGTTCTCTTAACCATACATTGCATTTTCGATCTCTTCTTGTTACTCCCAACATGCATCTTTCCATACTTCTTTGAGTGGTCTGGAGTCTTTGTATTGCTCTTCTATTAAGTGTCCAAGTCTCAGATCCATAAGTAAGAACTGGTAAAACACATTTGTTAAAAACCTTCCTTTTCAAACACATAGGCATATTTCCTTTTAGTATTGATTTTAAATTACCTTCAGGTATATCACTTATATTAGGAGTTCAAAAGATTACATTGTAGTAAGTATTATTTTATTTTGTTCTCTTTAATTTAAATTAATAAATAAGTCAATTCTTTTATATATAGTTCAATTATATTTTTATATGAAATCTAAAAAGAAAGCATATATTAAACTTTCTTGTATCTTGGAAAGCATGAACTTCTTGCAACATATTTTGTGTAGCATAGACATATATATTCATATTTGGTATTAAATAATTGGAGATTGATGGGCAATCACATATTTAAAATATGAAATTAATGTCAATTGATGATTTATTGTACATTCAATTAAATCATGTGTACATATCAATTGTTTAAAATCTATTCATCATATATATATTATTATTAATAATAATTGATATTCATTTATTAATAAATTTTAATTTAACTTAGATCAAATAAACTTGTATGATTATTGTTCAATTGTTCAATATAAAATCATTGATAAATAACCTTTGAGTGAGACAAGATAAACTAGCCATATCATAAAATTTATTTGAAATAGCTATATCACATAATCCAAAAATCAAATCCCAGGATTAGTAGGTGGGTATGGTTGTATATTTTTTGTATTTAATTCCATAGTTATTATCTGACTAGATATAAACTTTGTATGATAATCATAATCAAATATTTGCATGTTTTATCTAAATTATTATTGACTGGATGAGTACTGTATTGAGTTCATGGTTGGTTCAATAAGATCTTAATCTTATTCAATTATAAAGCTGATAATAGTATTTTTCTCTGTTATGAATCAGAATGGTTTTGCTTTATTTTTAAATTTAGTTGATGTAGATCATAAATCTAATTAAATATTAAATTTCAATATTCATATTTGATTATAATAAATACTAATAATTCTTTTTATATGTTTTGATTGTTATAATATACAGCATTAATAATTTAGTTACAGGAAATTTAAAATAAATTGATATTAGTTAATTGTACTTAAGTAATTACCTAATAAAAATATACTGTTTCTTTTATATATTGGTATAATTGGATATTATAGATTCAAGATTATCTAATAGATTTATTCATATCACATCCATTATTAAGTATTTTATCTTGTTATAAATAGTGTGATTAGTAGTAGTAAATTGAATATTTATCATTTTATTAAACTAAGATTTAAAATTAATTATTGGTCATATACTTATGTAGATATTATGAATATTGTAAACTTATAAAACATACCAAATCTGTTATTTCAATTATTCATGAATTATTTTATTTAATATGAACATTAAATTTTAGTATACATTTATATTATTATAAGCATTGTTTGATTTGTTAGATATATTAGAATTTAGTTGTTGAATGATTTATCATTATTTTGATTTGATTATATATGAAATATATCTTAAGCAAATATCATTGTATCAAGACAGTGATATTTGGTTTAGTTGTTTTATTTTAATCTATTTTAAATAAGGTTTGTATTTAGAGTATTTGAAGTGAAGATTTTGTTTATTTTCCATTTATTCTAAATGTTATCTATATTCACAATGCTATAATAAAAATTATCATCACTGTTTTGTTTTGGTATAGTTAACAGTCAGATATGTAATTAGATAAAGGGTTAGTTTAAGAACTGAATAATTATTTATTGATTCTTATTCATTATTATATTCATTCTATTATGAATGATACTATTATTCACAGGGCATTATAAAATTAGTATTATTTTTCTTTAATATTTTATTCAGTTATAACTGATGTCCAACTTCAGGGATTATTTTCTGGTACATAGGGTGACCAATGACTGGGCTACATATTTTTTTCAGGCTATATAAGTTATTATTTCCCATTACACATTTTTAATCTATTATCAATGCTTCCCATACTAGTGGGCTTCATACTCACATTTATTTTGTTATAAATGGTGCTGCAATTTGAAGGGCATAATTAAACAGGATCATTCTATCATGGCATTGTCATTATCCAATCTGTGGGGCATTGAATATACTCTTATTTTAATCTGTTACAAATTGTATCCTAAATTTAAGGGCGATATTAAAAGTTATTTCATCATCATTTTTCACTTCAGTGATAAAATGATACCTAAACATGTAGGGCAACTTTTTATTCCATTACAATATACAAATTAGTAATTTTTTAATCAAGCCTAAAGATTCAATCCTTTTTGAGGCTCAAGGAGTTTATGAGATTTCATATGGCATTTGTAAGTCTTCTTATGTGGATATGAGCAATCATTGTATCAGTACTAGAAGGGATGAACATGCTAATGCTGTGAAACAATATTCATCATCATCAGCACTCTCAATCCATGCTACGGATTCAGATCACAATATTGATTTTTCGAAGACCAGGATCCTACCCAGATATAAAAACCTATTCCAATGTAAGATCAGAGAAGCTAATGAAATATTAAAAAGACCAAATTGTATCAACAAATGAGATGACACATGTAAACTTCCTCATATTTGGAAAAAATTTTTGAAAAACAAATTACTCTGAAGATTGTGAATTCTTTATTTGGTGTTTATTTTTCAATTTATTCAATTTTATACAGCTGTTTTTTCTAGATGTGGGTCTTTAATAATTATTGTGAACACTGTTTACAGTGTCTCTACAACTATCTTTAGAATCAAAATTACCCCAAATTCACAACTCAACAAGACTAGCCCAAAAAAACTAAACTCTAAAACACAATCAATGGTTTCACTGCTACAAGCAGACTTCTCAAGTGTAAAGGGCTACAAAATAACAACATATTTATACTTACAACTCCTCTACAATTATACAGTATTCGTTTTCCAGTTGAGGGCTGATATGAGCAAGTCAAAATGTTGGAATATCTAATTAAATCTTACATGTATGAACCTGCAAAATGTCTTTTACATCTATAATCCACCAGAGCATAACAAATCTGATGCAGCTCAGATTTATAATACAACACTGAACAGAGTGACAAAAAATATGAGTTTAAAAAAAACTCATGTGAACTGACTAATGAATATACCAATGACCATTTACGTGTGCATGCATATATGCATGTCACTTGAGAAACAAAAATGTACAACTACCTAAAAATTAAAAGAAAAATTAATTCATGCATATTATTAAAGATTATTGAGTATTATTTTATAATATGTGAGAAACAAGGGAATGATAACAATACGGTAAAAGAAGAAAGAAAAATGATTTTGATAAGTAAAAGAATTGCATAGTTTAAAAAAAAAAATTCTACATCTGAACCTTGTTTAATCTGTCTTTCAAATGGAAGTTTTAATTAAATAACTTGCCCATTTTTATAGAAAATATGATAATGGATTTGAAAATAATATTAAAATTTTGGAAATAATATTTTGGAAGTTATATTAAAAATTTAAACTGTGGCAATAAATTTTTCTTTTTTCCTATGTTAACGAATGTAAATAAAGAGAAAGAAAAAAAATATTTTTTTCTCTTCATTTATTTATATATAAAAACATGATATAATGTATATAAAATTTGTATTCACATGTTTTGAAGTGAGCAAAGAGGGTGTTTTTCAAAAAATGTGATGATGCAAAGGTCATATTTTCCCTGGCTGGTACTGTATATGTATTATTTGAAAAATATATTGTTTGAACAACATCAAATAGGTGTAAATAGGTCTGAGATAAGAAACTATGCTTTATTATTAGTATTATAATTCTAGAAGTGCAGCAGACTGATTCCATATTGCTTTGCATGCCAGCACAGCCTACTTTTGAAACAGTGTTACAATAATTGATGCTGAAGAAAGAAACAAACCGCTGGTTAAAAGTGTGTTCAACAATGATTTGGATATCCATGTTTTGATGACTGTTTTTAAAGTATTTTTAAGTACTCCATTATAACAGTCAGTATGTAATATTTACTGAGGCTATAATCTCGATAATATGCGTATAAAATGCGATAGTGGGGACCTCTACAGGTGTTTAACCACAAGCTTATGCTATGGAAGAAAAGAGGAGAACCTTCTTTACTTCAACCTACTTTCTATTTAAATAGGTGAAGCTGAATTTAAATAGAAAGTAGGTTGAAGTAAAGAAGGTTCCCCCCTTTTCTTCCATAGCGTAAGCTTGTGGTTAAACACCTGTAGAGGTCCCCACTATCGCATTTTATACGCATATTATCGAGGTTATAGCCTCAGTAAATATTACTTAGGTAATCAATGTGCATTTAATAAATTTATAATTACAACTTTAAATTACTTTAATAGATTTCTAACAGTCAGTATGATAATTTTATTTAGAAGAAATCCATCCAGCATGTGTGACTACATAACCAAAAACCATACGAGTCAAAACAACCTGGAAAATGCAGTCAGATTCAAAAATTAGTGCTGAAGTTTGAAAAACCAGCTTGTGCAATGCCTCTATAATGCTGTGAAGGAAGAAATGGATTGGGCTATATAAATTACTGAAGACTTACAAATAGTATTCCTTAAATAACATCGTCAATGCTGCTCTATTTATTCTCTCTAACATCACCAGTGTTCAAGGAGAAAACCATCATCGAAAAAACTAAGGATGTTATCCGTAAAATATTAAAAGAACGATACTTTAAAAAACCATGGTTAGTGACAATAAATAATCAAAATAAGAGTCATAGATCACATGACCCTATTCTCTTAAGCTTGTAAGTTATAAACAATGAGGATTGCCAATTCCTCAACAAGCTTTGTGATAAATGCTTAGTCAGAGCCAGTCTGAACCTATCCTGGCACCTCTCTGAGGAGTGCCAAAGCACGAAACCATGGTCAGGGGTTTGGGGGTTCCTGACAGAGATATTTTAAATGCTGGCTCTGGCTAAGCCTTGATCACAAAGCTTGTTGAGGAATTGGCAATCATCATTGTTTATGGTTAGTGACTGTTTGATATTTGGCATGGTAAGAGCTTATCATTATAAATACCAGAAAGCCTTAAACTATCTTTTGTTACAACAATATTAAATATTTTTATGTATGTGTTGACAATTGCAAATATATACACAATAGTTTTATTCATTATTAATAAATTGTTACATTTTTTTTTTTATTAATCCATTTAGATTGTGTTTGTAACTCAATGAAAATATTGTTCTTTTTATATACATAGGCGAGTTAATATCCACAGCCTAAAAAATCGTACAATCTACTGAGGGACATGCTGGGATGGCGATAATAATTGATCATGATCGTTCCTTTAAAAATATTCCAAGAGTAAATTTTCTTTTATAGAAGTTTGGCGCCTTTGGGTTTCTTTCTTTTTTTTTTATTGAAACTGAAAAACAAATAAAAATATTCGGAAGTACATATATTTGTATTTTTAAATTATAAATCATCACCATCACAATGGTTAATATTATTATATATTTAAATTGTATTACTCTTTCAACTTATTATTTATTTGAACCAGAGTTCACGGTACATACACTCAATAGATAACTTTTAGCTAAGTGCTTGGCTTTGGGTTGGTATTTTTAGATCTAGTGTCTGAACTTACCCTGACACCTCTCTGAGGAGTGCCAAAGCACGAAACCATGGTCAGGGGTTTGGGGAGGGGTTACTGACAGAGATATTTTAAGTGCTGGCTCTGGCTAAGCATTTATCATAAAGCTTGTAGAGGAATTGGCAATCCTCACTGTTTATAACTTACAAGCTTAAGAGATAGGGTCATGTGATCTATGAATTGATCTATGACTTTTATTTTGACTATTTATTATCATTATATATGTGTGTATATCTTTGATTGTGTATCTTTCAGATTCAAATCGTCTACTGTTATAAAAAAAAAAAAAAAAAACCATACTGTGGAAGTGTTACCGTTATAATATATATGTTTTATTAAAAATATTTAATAAACAGATAAAACAAAAATTAAAATCTGATCAAAAAGCTTACAAATTATAAAGCAGCAATACAAAATAGCTGTGCAATAAATATCATATATCTAATTACTTAAAAATCTCACTATAACTGAAGTATTAAAACTAATGAGAATATGACAAACTTTTATATAAGTACTAACTATAATATCATCCACTGTAAAACCCTAAATATAATAAGAGAGTACCAAACTTCCCATACAGTAATGTGACCAAGTGCAAGCCTTTATAATCAATGGATGTAAAGTTTGTGCACAAAATCCCTATCTAGTGCCTACTCATCCAACATCCCCAGACTAGTTTCTAGCTTATGGCTTTCATCAGTGAGGAATCTTGGATTGAGAGCACTGCACCTAGACATGTAACTATAAAGCTAGGAGCCCATGATAAAAACACCATAATATTCACAATCCAAGCTCATTCACTTGTATAATTATATAGATCTGAACTCAGTACAACATCTATATATTTTGATGTCTTTGGTTTTTCAAAAACCACAGTCACCATTATCTTATGGGCAGGGTAGTATAAAACTATCAAAACATCACATGATCTCCATTTTATATGCTAACACATGCTGTTAATAAGAGTAGCAAACTTTCTATACAGTAGTGCTACCAAATGCAAGCCTTCATAATCAATGGGTGCAGGAAGGTTTGTACATAAAATCCGTATCTAGTACCTACTCATCCAACATCTCCAGGCTAGTTTCTAGTTTGTGGCTTTCATCAGTGTGGAGCCTTGATTTTGAGAACACTGCACCTAGGTCTTACTGCTACAATTCTAAGATAACAAAAAGTATACAATGGTAGCATTATATAATATATAATACATTAAAATTGCTAATTGGAATCAAAAGTATATTTAATACCATCAATGGTTTTTGTTATGGAGGATGTGAATGCCTTATCAACAGATCAATAGTCTACAGAGTATGTATTCCTAGTAAAAATACCAGCAATATTATTACCTCTTTGACTAATCACACCTATAATAATCCACATTAGTGTGGAAAGAAAGTTATTCTTCACAACTTATCAGAAATCAGAAACTTAAGAGAAATTTTCCCAACAGTGCTCACATATTAGATAATAAAAAATTGTCAAACCAAATTATATCCATATTGAATAAAATTTCCAGAGTCTATATTTCCATAACATTAAATAATAATCTTTACTATGAATATTTTTTTGGCAGTTAACCCATCCCAGCTGTCTTATAAAAGTAACTAATCTTTATCAATTCTAAAGCATCATCGCTAAAAGTTAAAAAGATATATATATATATATAAACGGAATTCAAATTCAAAGTTTCATATAAGCTAACTTATGGAATAATGAAATGTTCATTATAAATTAACAAAAATGCATGTTTATAAAATCATTTTAGGTAAGTTAAAATATTTTATTTTTTTAAAATAACATTTTGGTTTTATCATAATTTCAATCTAAAGCAACTGGAGCACTTAGTCCCAAATTTGTCAAGTGAACATATTCTTCAATGACGAGTTAGAAAAAGTTAACAACTATAAATACCTTGGTTAGATTATTATTACAGATGGAAACATAATGAACAAAATTAATCATAGAGTTAAACTTGGTTGGGATACCTTTTAGTAGAAATAATATTAAAAGGAAATATGCCTATGGGTTTGAACTTTTAATAATTGTATTTTACTAATTCTTATTTATGGATCTAAAACTTGGACCCTTAACAGAAGAGCAATACAGAGACTTCAGACCATTCTAAGACGTATGATGAGATGCATATTAGAAGTAACAAGAAGAAATCGAAACAAAATACATGGATGAGAGAACAAACAGGTGTTACTGACATAACTTTAGAAGAATTAAGAAACTGAAGTGGAGTTGGGCTGGACATATTGCTAAAAGAGATAATAGGTGGACAGTTGAAATCTTAAACTGGATTCCAAGAGATCTAATATACCTAGAAAAAGATCACATGTGAGAGGTGGATGAAATAAAGAAGGGTGCTGGGATGATGTGAAGAAGAGATGCTAGAGATCAGAAAAGATGGATTAAATTTGGAGAGACTTTCATCCTGCAATGGATCATTATTTTCATAGTTAATTAACTATTGAAATTTTAAATCTTTGTTATAATGTAATAAAAAAATAAATTATAGTTTCTAGCAAATACTTTTTATGTATGCCATTATTCATTGCAAATATATATATATATATTACATAAAAAACTATTTTAAAGTAATTTCTTAAAGCAATGATATTTCTTATTCATCATCATCAATAACCACATATAAGGGTCATTATAAAACAAGAAAGAAAAAACAACAAATCAGAAAAACAAAAATATAGCAAACAAACAAAAAGAGAAATGGAGCCAGAATTATTATATAATTAAAAGATGAAAATGTAATTACATAAACATTCAATCGCATTATTTCACTTAGTACGAGGACGATTAGCATCACAAGAGGTCCATGAAGAGTGGTTTATGAATTAGCTCAACTAATAACAGCAAGATAAAAAAAAAAAAAGAATAAAAAATGAAGAGACTGAAAAAAAAAACTGTTTTGATACAAATAATACCTAGATTTTAATAAATAATCATTTTATTCAACAAAACCACAGAAATTACTCATGAGGCCCCAATGGGCAATTGGTTAGTGCATGGTACTTATAATAAAATTACTTTAAACCAGGAACATGCTTGTTGGTTATTAACAATTAATAGCTATAAATAAAGATCTCTCCTCTACATGTCATCTGTGAACCGTACCAATAGCTTAAGCACCCTTTTTTTTTTTTTCATAAAATATATTTAGTCAAAACTTTACTATCACACGGACCATGTTTTCCAGACTTTTATATTTGATATTATTTATTTGAGAAAGTAGGTACAATTATTAAAAAATAATTAAAGATTCAATGACACGTTAATAAAAATATTAATAGATAAAAACAAGATTTGATAGTAAAGTTAAAAACAAAACATACAAATATACTTTATATACATACTTAGTTACTTTAATCACTACTAATCTATTTAATGCTTATACTTCTTCATAAAATTTCAGTGAAAAAATATTTATAAATATATATACAAAATACCTAGTAACTAATCAATCTGGACAGAAAAATGACAATCTACATCTATTTAGTAATAGTGGAATGAGAACGCTCATCATTTTATAATCAAGTCTAACACACACACATATATATCATCATCAACCATTATCAATCCACTGCAGGATGAAGACCTCTCCAAGTTCAATCCATCTTCTCCGATCTTTAGCTTCACTTCTCCACATCAACCCTGCTCACTTTCTTATTTCATCCATCCATCTCATATGTGGTCTCTTTCCGGGTCTTTTACAATCTCTTGGAATCCGGTTTAAGATTTCAATTGTCCATCTATTATCATCTCTTGTAGCAATATGTCCAGTCCAAATCCACTTCAGTCTTTTAATTTTTTCAATAGGGTTAGTAACACCTGTTTGTTTTTTTAACCATATATTGCGTTTTCTATCTCTTCTTGTTACACACACACACATACACACACATATATATATATATAAGAATATTATTATCAAATATCTTTCTTCAATTACCATTATAAAATTATTAATAATTGGAATAACGCTAAAAATAAAATCAAAGCAATTAAAAATATAAAATATGTCTTTTAATTACATGAGTCAATTTACAAGCCATTATGTTAATAGAGAAAATTTATTATTTAAAATATCCTTAAATAACAGTTTCTCCACTGATAATGAGGTTTCCACAAATTACTTAAAAAAATATTAATATTATTTTAAAACGAACGAAAAAACATTATTATAAACAAAATTAGTACTTATCATCATCCATAGTATGGTATCATTTAATGTACGAGTTTTAAATAGGCTAACAATAAATATGGTAGAGATGATGCTATGATAGATGGACAGTCGACATCTTAAACCAGATTCCAAGAGACTGAAAAGATTTAGAAAGATACTATATGTGAGAAGGATGAATGAAATAAGGAAGTGGGCTGGGGTGATATGGAAAAGATAGGCTAGAGATCAGAGAAACGAAGTTGAATTTGAAGTGATTTCATTCTGCAGTGAGTCGATAATGATTAGAAAAAATGATGTTGATATTAATGTGCTAAATAGCATTCCTGTTGTTATAATTATATACTAAACTCTATCTATTCTGGTCTCATTTAATAAATAATATCCAATATTCTTGGATTCTGAGAACAATCTGCGTTACAACATATTAAAGCCACATATGTCTGTGATATGTTATATCAATGGAAATATTACTTTTTCAATGGTCTGAAATAATTAAGTCTCGCTCAAGGAAATTTTTTTCACATTATTTGTATTCCAGAGCCATCTATCGTAAGCTTGAGTAATCAATAGACATTAGAGAGTAATACTACTACATCCACAGCTCCATATTAGTTTCTGGCTTATCATTTACACACTCAGCAGCAACTTTTAACTCATATAATATGAAACTAATATTTTAAAAATCTAAAAAACACCCAAGATTTCAAACTCAAGACAAACTTCTTAAATAATTATATAGATCTGAAATTACTTATATATTTTGGTTCTCTCAGTTTTAAGCCTACTGGAAAAATCTTTTATTCTATTTACTTTATTCCAAAACCATCTACCATAAGCTTGAGTAATTATTAGTGATCACTAGATGTAAAGTAAATAAATTACTCTGTCAAAAGCATATATAGAAGCTAAACAAAAGAAAATCATGTGGTTTTTGGGGTGTATATATTATCTTAGCTAAAAACTTGTGAATTATATTAGTAATATATTTGGACTTCTCATTCCATGAATAGATTATTATTTAAAATATTCTCCCAGATGTGTATAAAAGCAGATAATGTTGATATAAAAAAACAAAAATATGCTAAAACTTAGTTATCAATTTAATTTGCTTATTACTTTTTCTAATGGAGAAAATAGACATTTTTATTTAAAATATCATGAGTCACAAAAACTGAATTTGAAATCTGTGAACATCAAAAAAAATAATTTCAAAATAAGAAGTCTAATAAAAATGGTGGAAATCTAAGTAATAATAAGCTGGGTATAATTAAATTGATACACACAATTGGTTGAAATAAAAAATGTTACAAACATTACAGAACTGATGTAGCTTCAAATACATGCGCATTTCAGCTTTGATTACCGGTATTTACATCTACAACTTAATGTTTTTTAATTACTTTTGTAATTTTAATCATGAATGCGAAAAATAGTTAGAAGTTAACTACAAATACCCTTGTCAAGTGCTGTTAGCCGAGAGGTCATTGCGGCCACCTTGCAAGCAAGTAGTTGGTTACGGACGGTTGTGGGTTCGCGTCCCGGCCGGTGCTATGACATATGAGAAAAAAAATACCCTTGGCCAGATTATTACTACAGATGGAAACATAATGGATAAAATTAATCATAGAATTAAACTTGGATGGAGTGCTTCTGGTAGAAATAACTTAATATTATAAGGGATCATGCCTATGTGTTTGAAAAGAAAGGTTTTTAAAAAATGTGTTTTATTACTTCTTACTTATGGATCTGAGTCTTGGACCCTTAACAGAAGAGCAATGCAGAGACTTATTAGGAGTAACAAGAAAAGCATAAAAATAAAATACATGTCTGAGAGAACAAACAGGTGTTATTGATATCATTGAAAGAATTAATAGATTGAAGTGGATTTTGGGTTGGACATATTGTTAGAAGAAAATGATAATAGATAGATAGTTGAAATCTTAAACTGGATTCCAAAATAGTGTAAAAGATCTAGAAAGAGATCATGTGTGACATGGAAAGATGAAAGAAAGAGATCATGTGTGACATGGAAAGATGAAATAAGAAAATATGATGGAGTTATGTGGTAAAAAAAAGTCAGAGAAGATGGACTGAACTTGTAAAGATCTTCATGCTGCAGTGGATCGATAATGGTTGAAAATGATAAATGATGAAGGCTTTCGTTATTTTTTTTCCTTTTATTTTTTTTCCATGTAATATTTCTATCAAAACTGTATTAGGCAGTATGTTTGCCAGACTTTTATATTTGATATTATTTGTTTGAAAAAATAAATACAATTACTAAAAAATAACTAAAGATTCGGTGACAAATTAATAAAATTATTACTAGATAATAACAAGATTTGATAGTTTAAAGTTAAAAATACACCATATAAATATACTTTATATACGTACTTAAATTAGTTTAATTACTAGTAATCTATTTGGGCTTATAGGTTTTTTTATAAAATTTCAGTGAAAAAATATATTTACAAAATATCAATCCGGATAGAAAAATGGCAATCTATATCTCTTTAGTAATAATGGAATGATATAAACTTCGTCATTTTATAATAAAGTCTAGTATATAAATATTATTTTCAAATATTTCTTCAACTAAACATTATAAAATTATTAATAATTAAAGTAAGGCTAAAAATAAAATTAAAGCAATTATAAATATAAAAGATGTCCTTTAATTCGCGAGTCAATTTACAACACTTACTTTAATAGAGAAATTTTATTATTATAAAATATCATTAGTAACATTTTCTCCACTAATAATGAGGATTACACAAATTATTTAAACAAATATTAATATTATTTTTAAATGAATGAATAAAACACAGTACTTATGATCATCCATATTATGTTATCATTTAATATATATATATATACTTTAAATAGGCAAATAATAAATATACGATCTAATATTATAATGTCCTATACATATATATTAGAGATGATAATAGACGGACAGTCCAAATCTTAAAATGAATTCCAAGATATGGTAAAAGACCTAGAAAGGGACCACACAAGACCTGGATGCTTGAAATAAAGAAGTGTGTTGGAGTGACATGGAGAGGCTAAAAAAACTGAAGAAACTGGATTAAACTTGGAGAGGCCTTCATCCTGCAGTGGATCGGTAATAGTTGAAAATGATGATATCCATGTGTTAAATTAGCAATTTTAAATTTTCTACTATTATAAATATATGATGAATTCCATCCATTCTAGTTTCATTTAGTAAACAAGGTCTAATATTCTTGGATTCTGGCAACAGTCTACCATACCACATATTTTATTAAAACCACATGCCTTGACAGCCGGATATTTAAAGTTATATCTGTGATATGTTATGTCAATGGAAAGATTACCTCTTTCAATGGCCTGAAATAGTTGTCACACTTAAGTGAAATTTTTGAGTTTCAAAGCAGTAATTCATTCTATTTATTTTATTCCAGAGCCACCTATTGTAACTTGAGTAATCAATAGACATTAGAGAGTAATACCATTATATCCACATCACCATATTAGTTGCTGGTTTATTATTTACAGACTCAGCAGCAACTTTTAATTCTTACATAATATGAAGCTAATATTTTGAAAATTTAAAAACACTCAAGATTACAAACCCAAGACAATCTTCTTACATAATTATATAGATCTGACATTAATTATATATTTTGGTTCATTTACTTTTAAACCAACTGTAAAAACCTTTATTCTAATTACTTTATTGCAAAACCATAATTAGTGGATTTTAGATGTAAAGTAAAAATATTACTGCTGTTAAAAGCACATGTAAGATGTAAACAAAGATTTTTTTTTTTTTTTATGTCAAAAGATGAAAGAGAACTATTATTAACATAAAATTGAAATAACTAAAATTTATATATACTAGTATAATATCAGGTTAGTATGGGTTCAAAATATTAGGATATTTATGAATTTTAATTTATTATTTGAGGATAGTATAAAAGCATTGAAGTTATCCGCAGTATGTCTAAGTACATTAGATTCAATGCTTTTCACTGAAAAAGGTCACAATAAATAAATAATAGCCTGGGGGTATGGACACAATAGTGCTGCCATAATTTGGAGTAAATATAATGAAATACTAATATTAAAATAATTTTTAAATATGTACAGAGAAAGCCATATGATAGTGGTACTTTTGCTTAGTTTCTCTTACAATTTTGAACATTATATTCAGTTTACATTAATATAGTTCACAGAGTGCATTGTTGTTCAGTTATCAATATCATTAACTTTAATTATATCATTTATGTTGAAGTAAAAGATCATCAGAGTAGCTCCTGGAGATAGCTTTAGATGTGTTGTTTTTTTAAAAAAAATATTCCTTAGAATTGCGACAAAATTATGACCAGAAGTATCTGAGATAAGATCATGAAAGAATTTTATAAAAAACTTAATGTAATGCTGAAACAGATATCAAATTTTATGTCAAAATCTATGAGTGAGATATTTGAATTATCAAATATATATTTATTAGTTTTAAATATTTTTTTTATTGAGAGCATTTCATAAAAAACAAGATATTATTTAAAGAATTATCATTATTTTCAGTATGGAGATCACTTAATTTAATCAAGTACACAGCAGCAAACTTACTCTTTAATTCTTTCAGTGAAGTTACTCATTCCTGTTTGTTCTCTTAAGCATATGTATTTCACTACTAATATCTTCTTGTAAATCTTGATGTACATGTCTTCATATTTTTATGTATACTTATTAATATTTTCCTGTAGATTGATGGAATAAATATTAGTATTAAATATTTGGGTCTCAGATCTATCAGTAAGCTATTATAGGTTAATGAAAAGACTTGTTTTTAGCCTCAGGGATTGTCAATTAGTAATAATTGATAGTTTCTTAGCAACATCAAAAGCTAAAAGTTATCTATGTTTACAGTGATGTAATCTCATTTCTATTCTTTATTATAATAATAATCCATGGAAATATTTAATTCAGTATATATATACATTAAAAAAATTTCTTTTTAGTATCATAAATGTATTTTTTCTTTAGATATTGCAATATGTTATAATGATACAATTGGGGTGAACCTGAGGTGATGGGAAATCATCATTATCAACCCCAAGTCAAAGACTCAAAATTAAACATATGAATATATAATCAATATGAGCTTGAGAGAAATGAGCATAAAAATAAAGACTAACTGTAAGTTCATCATGATTACACAAAAGCAATAATCATGCCTCATCATGAATGATCAACAATAAAACTCAACATTCAATATAGTGACTGGATTTAAAATAGGTCTACTATAGACCAGGCTAATTATTTAGTCCTTGCCAGCTTGGGGCAGATTATATAAACAACAATTTGGGTGTACTAACTTAAATGCTAATCCATAAAAATATAACAATTAAAAAATAGTCCTGGGATACTAAAACATACTGATCATCATCAATGCCTTGGATACTTAGTATCATTAATGTACTGGCCAACCACAAACAATTTCTAAATAAATAATTAAAATGAAATGTAGTGCATGGACATTAAAGATATTCCTTTAGGTCAATCCAGGATTAGAAAAGTAATGAAGTCCTCATCAACTGAATGTCCTTAATATTAAATATAAACCCCTTTTATATAACAGAGCATTATGCTCAAATCCAACTCAGTGAGATCAGTGAGCAAAAGCTCTACCACTATTACTGTGAGCAAGAGATATAATACAAACATGTAGTAAAACTATTTTAGGATTGATTAAATTTACTAGAATAACTTTGGCAATGAAATATACATTTGTTAATTAGAAACATTAAAATGAAATTAAAGTCTGCTGAGTATGCCATAAATATAAATTCAGAATTCTAATTTTGATTAGTACAAAAAGAAAAGCTATCACATTGTGATTTACAAATATTTCAATAGGTTTACATATCAGTTGTGATAAACTTATAATAAAATTCAATAATTCATTTTAATAATTCATAAAGTATAATTAATTTACATATATATGTAGCTATATGATATTAATCTATTTAAGCACGGACATATAAACTACAATTACATACCAGAATTTGTAATAAACTAATAATAAAATTCAATTCATTTTTAATAATACATAAGTGCACATTTATGTATATATATACAAAATATAGATAATCTGAATTAAAGCTATTACTTAGCCTCTTTTTTTTAATAAGTAGTTTTTTTTTTTTAAAAAAAAAAAAACAAAAACTATTATCATTTGGAAAGTTTCATTTAAAATTCAGGTCCTTGTGGCCTCATTTTCAATATTTAAAAAAAAAGATCTTCAGAGTTTTCCTATCTCTTTCTTTTTTTATGAACAATAATGGGAACAAATAATTTAGACACAAATGTCATTTACTTTTTTTTTTTCTTGTTTTATTTTTAGTTGACAAAAGTTATTTACTTATAAAATTTGTTAATTTGAGGTTTTTTTTTCATATGTCATAGCATCGGCCGGGACGCGAACCCACAACCGTCTGCAACCAACTACTTGCTTGCATGGCGGCTGCGATACCTCTCGGCTAACAACGCAAGACAAATTTGAGGTTTTAACTATCATTTTCAAGAAATTATTTTAAAATAATATCATTCTCTAGATATAACACATTCTATTCACCAGCTGTACTTTATATAAATGATGCAGTACCTTTGTACTTCACTGCATAGGTAAAACAGTATAAATATAAACTACTTCAGCAAGCTGATGAAATCTCTGGGTAAGCTGATCTCTTCTAAATCAGTAGACAGACTTATTGTCATCTCTGGAAAAGGGTATAATCTGGTAACTGTTCACATACTTACAGTCAGCTCCATTTAGTCTAAAATTTGAGACTTTAGGGATACCATCTAGTACACAATATATATGCTCTAATAAACCACAGAAAAGCTGGTTCTGGCCTCTATGTCAATCAAAACTCTTCCATTGTCACACTACCAGCAGCATCTGGATACTCTGTCCCTTGTCTTCAGTTATAACTTCATAGTACTAATAATCTTGTTATAATCTGTCTAATATTTTTTCTAATCTTTTTATATGTCAGGATGGAATTTAAAAACAGTAATTAAGTTTTCTTTATCTTGATTGAAAAAAGTTGACTCTTAAATTCACCTTCATCCTCTCAAAAACAACTTTGTAGGATTGTTATCAAAATATGTTATACAAGTCTTTAATTTAAAAAAATTCTTAATCTAATCAAAACAGCAGAATTTTGTAATTACCAGTATATATATATATCTATTGTAACCTAAAAACATGCTTGTTTTAATTTCAAAATCAGAATAAAATATTAATTAGATCTTTTTAAGTGTTTAATTTATAAATAATTTTTTTTAAATTCAAAATTATTTAATTCTTAACTGATAGTGTAATGTAAAAAATATCTATATAAAAATTTTGTTTATGTTTATTTCTAATTTTCCTTCCAACTTTTATATATATACATGCACACACACTACTAAATTGTTGTATGCCATATATACACATATATATTTCTGCTTAAATCTTTAATTTTTAAAATAAATGTTTTTAATGAATTCTTTGTAGTATATTATTTTTTAACACTACATATATACTATAAAACGTATGTATAGATTGAATCTTACACTTGATTATTATGATTAAATTACATATACATTGTCAATGAGTGTGAGTGGATTGCAATTATTTGACAATTATATTCACATATATATAATTTTATAGATAAATATGTGTGGAAAGAAATGTTGACTTTCTTTGTACTTACTTCATTGCATTTCTCTGCAATGACCAATACTATTTAACATATTTATGCAGTGATAAAATGTTGCAGATTGTTATAGATATTGTGTCTAAAATAATGTCCTTGGCAACTTTTACTATTAAAGAATTTCATTCAATTAGAATAAAAGTTGAACAATTACAATAACTTGTAAGGTGTTTCACAGAAACAACCGATTGAATGTATGTGAGTTATATATAAGAAATTTTTAAAATCTTTACATAAAAGTAATAGTGTATATACAAAATTAGACTCCCTCTATCATATTTTTATCCTTTTTAACTGTCCATATATATATTCCAAAGCAATAAAAATAAGTAATAGTATGTGAATCATGTTAGATATAGATAAAAAAAATTCTAGTCAAAGATTAACAATATAAAGAATAAAAGTCTCAATTGAAATATTGCCGTAAACAATTAATTCACAAGTGAAAACAGCTAGTTAGAAAAACATATTTATAGAAAATAAATAGAATTTGAACTCAGGATTTTTCAGTATATTCATCCTCCACTTTTCCTCAAGCAAATGTTATACATGACCACACATATGCAAAAATGATATATGACCCCCAATATATGTATTTTGTACAGACAAAACTATCTATATGTATTGTCACTAAGTGCAAGCCACAATCAATGGATGCCAGAAGGCTTGTACATAAAATCCCCATCTAATGCCTACTCATCCAATATCCCCAGACTAGTTTCTGGCTTGTGGCCTTCGTCAGTGAGAATCCTTGGATCTGAGAGCATCCATTGATTACCCTGGCTTGCACTGATTGGCAATACATATAGAGAGTTTTGCCTGTTTTAATAACAGTTAAGAGCAAGCATAAAAAATGTTGATCATGTGGTGTTTATTTTGTACAGAACCAGCAGTCATCAGTTGGGACAGATCATAACCTCATGCACATATATACAATCGGTTCTTGGGTTTATATTAAGATAACAATTTCTCAAACTTTAATGGACAGGCTTCAATCTTCTTATCCTCCCAACTACTCAAATGTCTCATTGGAAAACTGAAAATGGAAGATTCAAAGTCCTTGTTGGATTTGATATTATATACCAACATAGACATTATGTCATTCTAACCCCTCAAATTATCAGACATCACATAAACATATATAATAATAGGAGACAGATGGGCTGAACTTCTATTAAGATGCAATCTATTTCCCAAGTAAGGCAGGATGTCATTTGCTTATACTGGATGTTTCCTATATATGATGTGAATTCAGGATTTTTCAGTTAATTCATCCTCCACTCTATCTATCTCAAACACAGCTACAGATGACCACATACATGTGGAAAAGATTCAAGATCCCCACTACATGTATTTTGTACAGAACCAGCATTCATTAGTTGGCAAAAAAAAAAAAAAATCAGATAAGAAAATTGAATGAAGTGTGTGCTGTAATTGCATTCTTGATAATCCTTTATCTCTCAAGTAATTAATTATGGCTGACAGAATAAAACTTATAAAAATTCTTATTAGAAAATATATCAAAGGAGAGGTAAGATTGTTTTTGTTTTTAATCTATAGTGGCCAATACCATTAGGTGTTGTGATGCCCATAGATAGAACCTTACTACAATATTTGCACACCATTTTACTTATGAGTCAACAATTATTGGACACAAGATGACAGTACTAAATAGAGCACTTAGACTTTTTCTGCCTTCTTATCATCTTCATAGGAAGCACTGTCTTCATTATAAATACAGAAATTATTTTTTATTTCAATTGCACTATTCAAATTAAGAGTTTGACATTTTAAATATCCTAAAATTTTGAGCTCAAACATACTTAGACGTTTATTTGTGTAGGCTTGCCAATATGCAAATAGCTAAATATTTTAATAGTCTCAAATATGGAATTATCTTTGATCTCTTGGCAAAAAATGAAATATACCATAAAAAATATGCTTATATTTTTGTAACTTATGTATAATCTGCATTTAAAAACAACCATCAACAATTATTATTAAATGTAGATTATAGACTGAAAAAATCTATCTGTGACTATGTTTGGATAAGCCCATTAAAATATGCATATGATAGTCTCTTATTGCATTAACTGCCAGATCAATTCTGCTTGATAAAGCACCATTTGTTTCCTAACATGGATTTTAAATTAGTTTAAATGCTTTAAAGAAACATAGTTTTTAATTCTTACCTTATAGACATAAAAAAATCTAACTAAGATCAAGATAACTAAGTTCATATTCACAAAAACCACATTATTGACTGATTATTCTATTTTTCTTTTGATTTTATTTTATTAATGCACTATATTCTACTGAAACTAAAAATGAAGTAAGTGGGATGTGGCCTAAAATTTATTAGAAATCAGAGAGGGAGCTATTTTACATTCAAAATCTTTGAAAATTGATTGGAGCATTTTCTAATACAAATAGATTACTTTTAATTTTCAATATTCTATGTTTGACAAAGTTATATCAGCTGTAGCAATCAGAAAGATTCATAAAATACTCGTTGATGTATGCAATATTTTCTGACAAAAGGTAATTTGAAGTTACGAGGCAATAGAATAATAGGGCTAAGTGGTTGCCATTTCCATACAATTTACTCTAATATTTCAATACTATTAACTTCAATAAGAATTTCTTAGTATTGTAAGGCACAATTACAGATAAAAAGATTATTTAAGTTATAATACTAATAATTATGCTTATCTTGCAAAGTAGCTATTTTTAACATTTTACATAGTTCACCCAATGCATTTTCAATACTGTGGACATCTTGAGAAATATCCAGGATTAAAATGTTTGTATATAAAACAAGTTTGCCAATAACATACAATATCATAAAACTATTATAAATAGAACATACAGAGTCAAAAAATGCATTAGTTTATTATTTAAATAGAAAAATTATTTACTCCACATTTAAGTATAAATATTAATGCTATAATTGGTATTACATAATCATATGAAATAATTTATATCTTGAGATCTGCTATAATGAAGGCTTGTAGGTAAATAACCAGTAAAATGGACACCTTTTCGCAACAAATTAAGATTTACATAACTAATGTAAAAAAAAAAACATATAATGAACACACGAACTACTGATTCTTTGTTGCATAAAATTTTGTTATCAATTTAGTTTGCATAACTTTTTCTACTTTTAGCAATATAAATGTCATAATATTTTTGTTTAAATGTAATCTTCTAGGTATATATATTATAATAATTTTAGCCATGAGCTATAAAAATCTAATTTGAAATCTGATCATGCTGATGTCAATTTAGTAATTAATTTAGTTTTAGCAACGCATTATATTTTTAATGATAAAAATATTGTACATATTCTTATTTAGAATTTTAATCATTTTAATGATAAAATAAATAATTTTAAAGCTTATCAAATATGTACTGTTAAGAATACAAAGCTATTCATAGGGTAAACAAATCTGACTCCATTATTATGAATATTTCACAAGATGGATTCTAAGAATCATTTAAATAAATTTGCAAATAATATCTATCAGCAATGTCAACATAATTTTAAAAATAAAAGATTAACTGACAAAACAGATTGACATTGACGGAACTAAAGATTGTCATTATTTACAAGATTATTTAAATGATTCTTTGAGATCAAGCTTGTTAACTATGTTAGTAATGTATTCGGAATTATTAGTTTCATGAATAGGTTCTTATTTAAAAATATTCTTCCAGATGTGTGTACTATAATCATTGCTTAATGTGTGTGTATATGTATGTATACACAAAATACGTATAACTAGTAATAATTATAAATGTAAAACTAACAGATTGCTAATTGTGTATTATAAGTAATTAAATGATATATTAACATTAAACTAAAAGTATGTGCATGGATTCCAGGGGCATTCACAATATTTGATAAAGCATTAGACTAATTAAATAGTTTAATTAAGAAGAAACTATAAAGTAATTTATCAAGAAGGATTAGATAATGTAAACAAAGCCATTGCTTAAAATAGACAATTCTAAAGTCGTGGCATTATCTAATCAGGGATCAAATAGGAACTAAAGAGATGACCACCATGTGGACAGTGGATGGCCAATCAAGGGAAGCTACTCTAAAATCAAGGCATGAGCAGTAATGGATCTAAAATTGAACTGAGACCATACACTTGCTAAGTGAAGCTCTTGAAAGGTAGATGTGCCATTTCCTCGGGTGCTCCAGTCAGCTCCTTCCTTCACTTAGCGTTGCGGACAGGTTTACCTCCAGACATCCCAAAGTAAACCTAGGAACTATAACAGGTCGTATCGATCTCATTATTATTTTGCTATGCCTTCGGACCCCTTATTTACATATAATAATAATAGCGTGTGTATATTAGTCATATTTTGTATATATTAAGAGTGATTAACTCATATATAATTCTGTAAATAAATCTTTGTTATTTAAACCTACTTGCCGAGCTGCCTCATTAATTATTATATATTTGTGTTATTGATATTTGCAATCCAGCGAGCAATAGAGTGCCACTGGACACAGTAATTAGTTTTACATTTATAATTATTACTAGTTGTATGTATTTTGTGTATACATACATATACACACATTTAGCAATCATTTAAATCAAGAACATAAAAACAGATTTGAAACCTGATAATGTTGATATAAATATAATGAGGAAATCAAATCTTACACCACGTGACTTAATTTAATAATCTTGTATTTACAAATGTAAATGCCACAAGAGAAAGCATTTAAAATCTCTAAATAGAGATTTGTAGAAATTTTAAATGCTTTCTCTCGTCGCATTTATTGGGGGGGGGGGGCTTGTTTAAATCTATTAGCACACTCATTATATTTATATTTATAAATACAAGATCATTAAATTAAGTCACTTGATGTAAGACTTGATTTCTTTACTATATATATTTCAAAACAAAATCCTAGTAAAATGATGGAAATTTAAATGCTAAAACTTAGTTATTAATTTAATTTACTTATCACTTTCTATTTCTAATAGTAAAATAAACATTTTTATTTAAAAGTATTTTCCTATAAATGTATAATGTAATAATTTTAACCATGAGGCACAATAACCAAATTTGGAATGTGATAATGTTGATATCAAAAAAATAATTTCAAAATGCAAAAATGGTGAAAATCTAATTAATAAGCAGGGTATAATTAAAGTGACACACACTGCTGGTTGAAATAAAAACTGTTACAAATATTACTGGCTAGATGTAGCTGCAAATGTGAAAGTATTTCAGCTTTGATCTGCATTTACTTTTTTTTTCTATATCTTACAACTTTATTAGTTTGTTGTTGTTTTAAAACTATTTTGTATACATACAAATATTAATTTTAATTATGATCCAAAAATTGAATTTTTTTAAAAAAGATCGTTTACCAAAAGAAAGCTGTAAAAAAATCAATTTAAATTCTGAATAGTATATGATTAAATCAATGACTTACACCATTTTAAAAACACGACACATTAATAAGTGCATTGATAATGAAAAGAATTTCCTTACAATATAATGAACAAATGGAAACTCTTGCAAATGTGGATTAATCAAAAGCAAAGGCAGTTGAAAACATAAATGAAACAATCATTCGTGAAAAGGTTAAGCAATTGTTTGAAAAAAATCTTGCTATGGTTTTTTGAATCTAATGTCCCAACTCCTCACTGAAGAGACCATAGGTCGAAACCTGTCTGGGGATGGGGACAATCTAAGATAAAGATGATTTGAATGCCTTCTCTTGTAGTAGCATTTATCATAATAATAAAAAAAAGCGTAGAGCGTTAGCATGCTCTTAAGTTTACATATTGGTGATTGCAAGCTATATATGTCATGTGACATCTGACTTTTTATTATTACTATGGTTTTCTAATAAAAGTACTGTCCCAATAAAGGAGTTTATTGCCAATAAAATAAGATTTACTGGATTCAGATAAAGGTTTGGATTGCTTAAGATTACAAGACCTGATACAGGCAGGACTGTTGCTAAACGTTATCTCGCAAGAAAGCAAAAGTTTTGAATTTAATGATTTGTGAATTTTTATAAGAATATGTAAATATACATTTTAATTTAATGCTTTTAAAAGATGAAATTTAGTTTTCATTAGAATACAACATTAAAGTTTAGCAATTAATTTTATATGTATTTACATTTATATGTTTGATTTTTCCTACTTAAATGATTATTTTACGTAATATCTTAAATCTTGGCCATGGCTTGGAATAGATTATCCCTAAATATATATATATAGGTCAGTATAAGTTACCAATGACTTATCAAATGGAATTCTGGAACTAATTAACTCATTTTGTCAAATTATTTTACATTAAATACTACATTAGTACAATGAGAATTCCATTTAAATTTAGAATTCAGTGTTAATAAAATTTTGTGACAGTTAATAATTTTTATAGTATACTTTATAAAATATTTCCTCATGTCTACAATTATAAGTATACATGATTAATGAATAGTGACTTAAAAATTAGCTAATATTAACATGACAATAAGTTCCTTCAAAATCTATACATAAATTATAGAAATAATTTGATGGTCGTTTCCTTTAATCTGAATATTAAACAAATTTTAACGATAATGAAATTATTTAATTCTTTATAATTAAATGTTAGATAAAATTATTGTGCCAACATTTTAATTTTATTTCAAGCATATGTATATAGCTAATGATAGTTTATCCACATTTCATAATTTGAATAAATTTATTAAGATATTAATAATAATCATATGCTTAGCTGCTTGAAAGGTCATATGATATTTAAGCAGCCAAATGCCAGAGAGAATTTAACAATTCCATTTAACAGACAAACTGATTTTTCTTGCTTTACTCATCTGAGACTCAATATAAAACCTTTATCTATTAAGTCTGTGCTCTATCACTGTGCCAAACAATATAGGACATTAGGATGTCAAAATTGCTGATAGAAGAATACAAGTTAAATAAAAACAAATAATCAATCAATTAATAATAGATTAATCAATTAGAAATCAATAATTCAAAAAATTATAAAATCAAATTCCAATTATAGATCATAAGATAGCTAATGGATTATCTATCCACAATGTCCCAAGATGAAGTTACATGGCTTCCTATACGACTTCCATTAAATAGATCAACATCAGATACAATATAGAATCAGTGTTTGTAATGCTTTAGTGAAAATAATTGGTAGAAGCAAAAAAGACTAAGGGATACAGGTATTTGAAAGAAATAGATATCTATATTTTAAAAATTGTATCCGTTTTTGTAAGAATTTGTTGCGAACATTTGCTCTGAGATATTAGCTCCAACAATAAAAAAAAGTTTTAACACAGAATATGCCATTTAAACAAGTAATTAGAATTACAGTTTGAATAACAGTTTAAAAGGTATGTGAACTATAATTGCTGCTTTACTGTCTTAATGGGGATGGGTGTTTCTAAAATAAGAAAATATTAAAATACTTTGCACTATGCATCATCATCATTTTCAACCATGACTAATCCACTACAGGATGATGGTCTCTCTATATTCAAACCACCTTCAAACGTTGCATTATGAAAATATAAAAAAATCCACTGAGGTTTTGGACCAATAAAAAAGACTGTAGAAAATTAAATATCAACACCTAGCTGGGTGTTTGGGAATTTTATATATCAGTTAATTTATGTAATATATTTGGAGCAAAAAAAAACCTTCTATATATATAAATGACATAAGTGAAGACACTTCTTTACCAAAGGATGTAATATGCATTTATTTGCTATCTCCTCAAATTCATAGAATCTAATCACATATTTAAAGTTAAATATAAATTTCAAAATGCATTACCTTATAAAAATAAAATAAAAACTTTTCTATTAATGACTGATATTTTCTTCTACCAAGAACTGTGTAATTAATAGGCACTAGATGGCAGTGCAGAGTTTTCTCTTGAGTAGTTTCTAGATAATTAGTTCTGTCTTGATAGAAAGTATTTTTCTGTATTGCATATATCCACTTTCCATTTTTGCAAAGAGATCCAAGCTAAAATTTATTAATGTTATCACTAACTATAAAATATCAAAAATGATAAGAGAAAAAAACTTTCTTCCATTAATATTTTAATTAAACACACACAGATATAAAATAAAAATGCAATACAATATTCTTAAATTTAGTAGATTTCAAATCCGAAATGTAAGTTAGTGATTCTACAAGTAACTAAAAAATTGCATGATAAAATTGGGATTCTTTTCAATAGATAACATTAATTAAAAAATAAATCAAAACAGATTGCTAAGATAATAATGTGATGGTAGAGACCAACATATAACTAAAATATGATAATCTTCAATTTTTACTGAAGAAGAATTCTACACTAATAATTACTGATAGTTTGGATTATTATTTATAGCAGATATTAGAAAAATAATGACTAACTACTTATAAAATACTTCATAATAAAACATATATGTGTGTTTATCATACACTCATTTAATTATTAGAATGAATAATTTGTGATTATAAATATACTCAACTCTCAACCTATCAATTACGCATATAGCATTTTTCTGGAACCATTTCCAAATTCAGTGTTGTTAAAATTCATGTTATAGATATATAGATCCAATGTTTTTGGACTGCCATTTTTCATATCTCTTGTTGCCATAGTTTTTCATATGGATAATGTTTTTTTTTAATTTACAAAAACACACAAGTATTATTACTGTAATTAGTTTGCATCATTATTAAATTCATACATATATACACATTAGAATTACTTTGCTCATTACAGAATAACCTTTCAGATCATTAAAGTTTCAAAATGCTAATTATGAATAAATTAAAATATATACAGAATAATCTTATATTTTTCCTAAAAACATTTTAATTAATTTTCCAATAATATCCCTTTCAAGTTTCTTTTACAAGATTTAAGAACTTTATTATCATTCCCACAAAAATATTCCACCTTTTTTTTTTTTAGATAGTACTATAAATTATTTTAAATCTCTCCAGACTGAATCAGCTACAAATAAACTGAATTTAAACAAAAGGAAAAAAAATAACATTGTCCTGCATGGTTTGGCATAGTTGGTGGAGTGTCCGACTTGTGGTCGGGATTTCCCAAAATTGATTCCAGCGCTCAAACTTCTTTTGAACCCTGCAGCATTAAAGCCATAGATCTTTTTATCCTGTGCGGTTTGGCACAGTTAGTAGAGCGTCCAACTTGGGATTGGGAGATACCACGATTGTTTCTGGCACTTGAACTTATAAACTTGCAAGCAATAAAGCCATAAGCCTTTTTTTATCCTGTGCAATTTCACACAGTTGATAGAGCGTCTGACTTGGGATCGTGAAGTCCCAGGAATAATTTCTGATACTCGCAGGTCTGATGCTTGAATTTCTTATGAACTCAGTGCCTTTTTATTATTATTATTAAAACAGGCAAAACTCACTATACGTATGCCACACACAGCAAACTAGTGTAATCAATGGATGCCAGAAGGCTTGTGCATAAAATCCCCATCTAGTGCCTACTCATCCAATATCCCCAGACTAGTTTCTGGCTTGTGTCCTTCGTCAGTGAGGAGCCTTGCATCTGAGAGCACTGCAGTGCTCTCAGATCCAAGGCCCCTCACTGACGAAAGCCATTTAGTGTGTGGCATACGTATAGTGAGTTTTGCCTGTTTTAACAACAATTATACACAAGCATAAGAAATGGTGGTCATGTGATGTTTATCGGTTATTATTATTATTAATATTAACTTTGAAAACATACAGAGTATACAGTATGTAAATACTGTGAAAATAAAAGTATATATATGCACCCATTTTCTTCAAATAACAAGTATAAAATATTTTGAAGTAGAAAGTCTGAATTGTATTTTACTTGTATTACAGTGAATAATTACATTTATAGTATATATGCTTATTTATTGTAATTATGAATAAATTTAATTTATTTATTTTTTAAGAGTCTCACTACTTATTTGTTATTACATAACTATTCTAATTGTTCTTTCTAATGCAAATATTCAAACAGTATCATGTGTTTTGAAACAATGGGTAAATCAAAATCAGGACCAGCACCATTTCTAAGACTATATAAAGAACTGTTCTGACACCACTAAGCTGAATAGCTTTTTCCAAATCTAAATTAGCAGACAAAATGGACAAATCATTAAAAATCATTGTCTTATTTATTCGAAAGATATCCAAACACTTATACCTGTTTAAAATATCACTGTAATTACACAAGAAAATGCCATTGATGATTTAATAAGATCACAACTTATATATTACTTTTATTGAATTAGTCAATGCATTTGACTCAAATAGATAAACAGACCTATGATATTGTTTGAAATTAATTGGTTTTCAGTCAATGTTATATATGGTGAAATGAGAGGAAAGACAAACAAAATAAAACTTGGTGTTAAACAGGGGAGTGTACTTGCTTCAACATTGTTTTCAATTTTTAGGATTGTGGTCTTTGGAACTATTTTAGAGGGATTAATGAACAAGCAAGAGATCAAGATGCAATATTGGTTTGATGATAAATTTTTTAATTTGAATCAATAAAGGCAAAAATAAGAACTTTAACTTCTTGAATTCTGTTAATTTCAAAAGATGATTTACAAATGGTAAAGTTTTAAAAACAGCATATAAAAACTTAAGTTTTGATAATTAATGTTTTAAAAAAATCATTTGTTATCCTCTTCAGTAACCTTTAGCTTGGATAGCTATCAGCATGAGAATGTAAATCAATGTAAATATCTTGGTAACTTTAAATAGAAAGATGGACTTTAGATAATAAATCAAAAGATAGGATACTTCATTGCAGGAAAATAACTACTGCATCTAACTTAGCTAAATATAGTTTACTAAATTTCTACAATATATATTACACCATAATATTATCATTATACAATGGCAAATTAAACAATCCCTTTTTTCTTTTAAAATATATATGTTCTCCAACATCATAAATAAATTCATAAACTTCTTTCCAAAAACTTTATTTTCATATATTACCTATATGAACATATATATATAAATTCACATATTATACATTTCAACTATTTTTTCCACCATTACAGTTATTTTCAAGGATCTATAACAACAACAAAAAAAATACAAATCCCTACATAATACTCTAAATACAAAATCTTTTCTGATACTAACATTGACACATCAAATTCATTATAATAAAACATTAATATACATCATTATATTTTACTTACATCTCCCTCCCTCTACTTCCTTTATTATAAAACTTCCTTTTTTACATATTAAGTATAAATTTTCAAAAAAAATATTAGAAACCATCTAAAACACCAATAAACAAAAAACTAATTAAATCTATTTAACCCACCCATAATTACAAATTTATTCCTCCTTTAACTATTTTATCTAAATATTCCCTATCTATACTTTTAAATCTATATAAAATATAGAACTGTAGAAGTGAATCTTGATCAGTCTATCACTGTAATACCAAGATATTAGAAAAATTTCCTTGAAGAATCTTCAGTAAAACTTTAAAAATATAATGGTATGTATTTTTTGATTTGATACTATGGAGTCCATTATTATAAAATCACATTTTCATTGAACTGGACAAATGAAATTAATGAAAAGTACAAGACTTCCTAAAAAGATGTTTAAACAAGGCAAAACTCTTCATACAGTAGTGCCACCCTGTGCCAATCAGAGTAATCAATGGATGCCAGAAGGCTTGTGCATAAAATCCCTATCTAGTGCCTACTCATCTAATATCCCAGACTAGTTTCTGACTTGTGGCCTTCATCAGTGAGGAGCCTTGGATCTGAGAGCACTGCACCTAGATCTTACGATCTAATGCAACCCTCCAGCAGCCACCTTTTATCTCTACTTAACTACAAAACTATGAGAATGAAATTGAAAACACAGTAATATTTTCAATTTGATGAAGGCCACAAACCAGAAACTAGTCTGGGGATATTGGATGAATAGGCACTAGATAGGGATTTTATGCACGAGCCTTCTGGCATCCATTGATTATTCTGGTTGGCACAGGGTGGCACTACTCTATGGAGAGTTTTGCCATGTTTGTAACAATTATGTGCTAGTATAAGAGATGGTGATCGTGTGATGTTTAGTGGTTTAAAAAGATGTTTAATGGAGAATTTGAACATGACTTTTGTGGGAGAAGTATGTTATAAAGCCTATCTCAAAAACAGTCTAAGAAAGAGCAATGTTGATTCTTTTCATTGGAAAACATGATAAAGTAGAATATATTGAAAAAGTACAATTAAATGTGGTATTTCAAAAATAAAAATTTACTGTAGAAGAAATTAAAAGATAGTATCTACAGTTATAAAATGTACAGCATGGACTAGTGTATTCTGTAGATGGATGTATTTATGATTTGCAAATTGATTTGCATAGTTATGACAAAACTCATCTCTAGTTTATTATATACTTTTTGGTCTTTTTTAAAACTTGGAATTAAGATCAAAATATAACATTGATAATAAGATTTTTTTTAACCAATAAAATACTTTAAGTAAATTAAAATAAATGTTTTAATGAAATTTTTTTACTTTCATCACTATTATGAATTATTATTTGCATTGTGAACCTAATGCTTCCAAAAATATTTATATTACATTTATTTAAGCATTTATTTATTATTTTAATTTTTAAAAACTTCAAACTCAAAATATATTTAACAAGGCAATGAAAACTGAGTGGGGAAATACGTCAGACGTGAAAACAATAAATCTATTTTGCCTTGCAGAATTGAAAAATCCTGATTATCTAAATCCCATATGAAGTACCCCTGTAATTTATTACAAAATGTTCATGATAAATTGAATAACTGGTATCAATAATAGGCTTCTAAAATCCGAATATTTCAATTGTAGATCATTAAATTTATTCAAATTTTTGGTAAATATAACTATTTATAAATAACAAGAAAAAAAGACTTTAATCAGTAGAAAAACCTAGACAATGGTCTATAATATGTGGTGCCCGTAACCTTAACCTATTCATCTTGTAATAGACTTTAGTAATTTTAATATACTTATCAACACTATTTTAAATTTTTTTTATTCTTATGCATGCTGGAACATGATGGCAAAGAAAGTAATGGTTTATTGTAGCTATGGAAAATGAAAAATATTTTACAATAAGTCCTATAATAATAATTATAAGATTTATAAACATCAATATATATATATCCTAAACTGGATTCCCAGAGACTGTAAAAGACTTAGAAAGAAACTACGTATGAGATGGATGAATGAAATAATGAAGTGTGCTGGAGTAATGTGGAGAAAAAAGGCTAACGATCAAAGAAGATGAATTGAACTCAGAGAGACCTTCATCCTGCAGTAAATCAATAACGGCTGAAAATGATGATATATATTATAACCATTAGCTTTGGCAGAAGTTAAATGCTAAGTCTAATTTTGTGCTATGACACTTAAAAAAATTTTTTTCTTATGTAGCTTAATTTTATAAACTATTGCTAATACTTTATAATGCCATAATTTTACATATGACAGCTGCTATATCAGTATTTTACCTGTCATATAGCTATAAAATAATTTTTACATAGTCTAAATTATAAGAATTTTAACTTAAATAAATATTTAAGATGTTAGTCTTTAAATATTTAAAGAGCTGATAATGTCAATGATAAATAGTGCAATTTAAGTTAATAATGCTAATTTAGTTTTAGTTTGATTGTCAAAATGTTTTAAAAAGCTTATATTAATTTTTAAGGTTAAGAAATCAGGTTCAAACTCTATATTTTTGGTTTTCTGGTGTTTAAAACTAAAGCTATAATATTTTAACTCATTTTTATGTTGAAACATAAAATTTTAATTAAAAATTTAAAGTAATGAATAAATGAATACTGTGTGAATGAAAAAGTATTATACTTATTTAATATTATTTATTTTAAAATATTTTTAAAAATAATTTTAAATCTATTCTGAAACTTGTTTAAATTTAAAAGAATAATAAATAAGAGTATTAAACTATATTATTATTTACATTATTAAAAATGTGGTATAAATTTTAATTATTTAATAATTTTATTTTTATACTAGTGTGTAATTTTTAATTGGTTATTTTGTTTACAACCAGGAAGTGTTTTTAATTAATTTCAAGTGTCTAGACAAACACTGATTTATTGTAAAATTAAATATTTAATTAAATAATTTTTGATTAACAACCTCTGGTAGTGATAAATAGGTCAAATATTTAAACTAATCAGGGAAGAGGTTGTATGTTAAAAGGTTAATAAACAGTCTGGTAAAATGCTCACATGACCAATAGTATAAATATATGAGATTGTCACCTGATTAAGGTCCTCAATCAATTTTTAATTTTATTTTTGTTTATAATAACTGAATTTTAAAACTCCTGAAATTTAAAAAAAGTATAATTTTATTTAAACTTCTTATTTTCCTAAGAGTATAGTAGGGTAATTTAAACTATCTTGACATAATTGTATGAACTGAAAACACCAAAGGAACTGAAGTCTCTATATCTGCCAATTTAATGGTAATATATTTCATTGTTACGATGTTTAGAATATTATTTTTAAAGTTTACTTCATTGGAAAATGTCAAAAATTATTATTACCATTATCTTAAGTTGGTTTTTTGAATCTAGTGTCCCAACTCCTCACTGAAGAGACCCATGGGTCGAAACCGGTCTGAGGATGGGGACAATCTAAGATAAAAATGATTTGAATGCCTTCTCTTGTAGTAGCATTTATCATAATAAAAAAAAAGCTTGTGTAGAGCTTTAGCATGCTCTTAAGTTTACATATTGGTAATTGCAAGCTATATATAAGTCATGTGACATCTGACTTTTTATTATTACTATTACCATTATCATGACTTTACAATCATTGTCAATTTCCTAGTCCAACAGAACTGTGATATAAATTTAAATTGCCATTGAATTGTTAATTATTCTATTAGCAAGAACATTACAGAAAATATTAATAATTTCTTAATATTTTCTTTAAAAATACTCGTTTATGTCAAATTGTCTCGAATTTAATTACCTGTGTAAATAGACTGTAATTCAAGATAAAAAAAACTGGTTATTGATATAGTGAATATGTAAATTCCAGACATTTAATAATAATTTAAATCTATAAAAGAAAAAGTTAAACTAATAATAACTTTATGCATCAATAAAATAATTTACTTGTGCTGCATCTTGTTAAAAGATTACTTGGAAAAACAGTTTCAAAAATTTACTTATAGTACATATTTGTTTGTTTTTTTTCTCCTATGAAAAATAAAGACAAAATAACCATTTTCTCTAAGAGGAGTAGTAATACAAAAATCAACTCACAATGAACTGTTTAATTGATAATATTTAAAATTTAAAAATGATTCACATAATAAATGGAAATATAAATGTACTGGCAAAAATGACATTATATTTAATAAATTTAAATAATTTTTACATTTAAAGGTTTATAAATGCCCACAAAAATGTTTTAAATCAATAAATTATTTCTTCCCTCCGAGCATTGCTATGGAGACTGTTGTGGTCAATAGGAGGTTAGAATTAAATATTTTCTCCTACAAATATTTAATCATATTTGCTAAACATTCTTTATTAGTACTTTATTATATATTTACATTGCTGTTATAAATTTAAATAATTTGTATAATGGATTAATTTAGAAAGCCTGAGTTCAAGTACTTGAAAAATATTTACTGCAGTATCATGAATATTTATCATAATTTAAATCAATGAATATGTTTAATGACTGGCCATGAATTTATCATATATTTGCTAAAATAATTACTTGAAATTCACTAAAAATATCCAAAAGTAATGTTCTAATTTTATAGTTATACTATAAATTTTAATATCTTACTTATATTGTATTATATAATTGATATGTTTGCTGTCTGCAAGATGTTGTTTGCCACATTCTTCTTCATATTCAAGTTTAATGGAGAATAATTCAAGAAGGAAGCAGAAGGACATTATTTAATTTATTTTTTAAATGTAAAAGGGTTGAACTTATTTGCATTATGATTTTCATATTGTTTTCTTATGTACATATTTTTATATTATCTGCCATATTTTGAAATATTAGAGCTAAAGTTCTCAGAATAGTACTTTATCATATTTACGTATTTTAAAAATAGTATGTCTCCCTTTTTAAAATATGAATAATTTATTTATGAAAGTATATTGTTATGCTATAAGCTGAATAATTGGATGTATATGCCCATGACCTTGTTAATAGAACCATATTTGGCATTATTATTTAACATATTTCACATTTGTTAGCTGTTATATTTTTATTAGACATTAGATTTATTCTTTCTTTATTTTAGAAGTACTTTTATATGCCAGTTTATTTAACAATGATAGTGTTAGGCTCCATCAGTTTTGCAAGCTTATTTTCCAAAAAGGATGGTAGCATTGTCTCTTATTAATTGTTGTCTTGCTAGCACTTACATGCTCCTAGCATATATTTTAGGGATTTGTCTAGTCTCTCTCTCTATTTAAGGCAATTTGTATGTAATATTTTTTGTTCCTGATGCACAATCTCATTATTTTTTCCTAACTAATGACAAAGTCCTAAATCCTTTGTTAGCCTTCTAAAGAAACTGCACCATAGATGAACTGTGCCATCATACTTTCACTTTGACTTATTGTATTGTTATTGAAAATAGATCTTGTTTGTAGTTTATAGTATATTTAAAAAAGCATGTATAAGATTTTACCATCACTTTATCTAGCATTTTTAGTGGTTTTATCAAAGTACTGAGGATTGCCATACATCTACAGTATTCTTGGTTGGCTTAAAATGTGAATACATTATAAATGTGAAGGTTCTATATTTGAGCTTTGCTAATTACCAAGACTAAGTATGATAAATAATTGTTTTTAAAATTTTAAAGTTTATTTTAGGCATAACTAATATACATCTGTATTATAATTCCCTCATCACTAAATTGGTAGCTATTATTATTATTGAGTATGGTAAATATTCATAAAAGAGACAGGTTATTACCATTATATGAATATATTGATAAATGAGAACTTTTGACTAATTAACAATAAAATTTACTTTAATATATTGGATATTTTGCTTAATCCAATGGAATTTATTTTAAGAAAGCAGTATGTAAAAATTTACTTTTGATCCTTCTGATAAATATTGCAGAAGCAACATTGTGAAAACTTTTAACATATGTGGACTCAAATATGGAATATTTGTAATTTTGTTTTGTCTTTCTGTAAATATATATTTGTTGTTATATTTAAAAAAATTCTCATAGTTGTTTCTTCATATCATTCCACTTATCAAACAGAAATCATTTCACATATAAAATATATAATTTTTTAAGTGTACTTGCTAAAAGAGTATATGACATTTAAATTAATAAAAGACACTTTACTGAATTATTTAAGCATTAGTATTACATCTAAAAAAGATATATTTGTTTAACAAAGTATTACAATTGGATTTATTATTTGGATCACTTTAATTAATTTGATTCGCTTATTTCAAATCACTGTGCATATTTATTCTAAAGTTATTTTCATATCGGAATCATATTTATTATTTTATGATAAAATTTAATTTTACAAGAACTTGATCCAAATTTAGAAGGTGTTTAATTAGATTTGTTCTAAGATGTTTAGAGTGGTTACAAAACCCCTTACTCATTCTTAATATCCGAGTGTAATCCCAGATTATTCTTTTATCTTATTCTAAAATTAAGAGATCATGTTTTTATATTGTTATTGTCATAACTTAAGGGAAATGTATGCCTTATTTATTTTATTAATTAAGATTTCATTCAACATTGAATAAATCTAGTCAGAAAAATTTATGAGATCACATGACCCTGAGATATCATGATTTAATTTAACAGACCATATTATTCAATTTATTTTGGTATTAAAATTTAACATTATCTTAAATGGCATAGATTTTCAAAGAACATTTTAAAATTAAATAAGAACTACAATAATGTTTTAACTGATCAAAGCAATGAGATGCTTAGAAGGTGGATTAAAAAAAAAAGGTAGTTGTATTAGATCTTTGGAGAAGAAAGAAATTTAAATGTAACTTTAATAGCACATCCTGACAGTTAGTGATGATAGTGTTCTAGTTGGACCATTTCCATCATCTAATATGTATATTGAATGTCTTTAGAAAAAATTAACTTTATTTTAAATATTCCAAATACATTCAACTATTAGTAATAGCAAATCAAACAGGTTAGTATATGCACAATGTTTTGAGAGGTATTATTCTCCCTTTTTCTTCGGGTGTTGCTGGCATGACCAGTGACAGTACTAGCATGGAATTCAAACCTGCATCCTTAGATTTATGAGTATTGAATTTTAAGGTGACACTCTAACCAGCTGAGCCATCCTGCCAAAGGCAACATGCCACCTGATTTCTCCACTTTTTCCGTAAGAGCAAAGTTGATTAGTGATTGCCATACATTATGTATAGTCATACTAGGTTGGCTTATGGAATTTTTTGCCATTGTCATGTGAGCAGCTTCTTTTTACCTTTTCTTCTCTATCCAATATTTTTGCATTTTCCTAATTGAACATATATTCATTGGCGTGTACATAGTCTGCTACCTTAGACCCATCTGTTTTCTTTCTTCTAATCATCAGTTTTGTGTTCTTGCAAGTGCTTTTCAATGGGATGACTGGTCTCACCAATATATGTTCTTCCACATTCATATATTTCATAGATGCAATTTTTTCTTTTCAGTATTTCAAGTTTAGGCTTTGTAGATGTTAGAATTCCTCATAGTGTGGTATGGCTCTGGAAAGCTGTTCTGATGTTATACTGCTTGGAGATTTTCCTTAATTTGTCTGCTATTCTTGATAGTATAACTTCATGTTTTGTGTTTCTGGTGTGATTGGATGTATAGGCTAGGTATTTTTATGTGTGTGTAGATTTTCAGTAAACAGTAATTTTGATTTTGCCATGAGGGAATCTTGTCATGCCAATTTTTGTTCTTGTTCTGATCTCCTTCAATTAAATTCACAATAGAATCAGAACAAAAACAAAAATTCGCATTCTTAGATATTCTTGTGACAAGACTCCCTTATGGCAAAATCAAAACTACAGTTTAGCAAAAACCTACACATACAGAAAAATGCCTAGCCTATACATCCAATCACACCAGAAACAAAAAACATGGAGTTATACTATAAGTATGGAACAGAGCAAAAGTAGTTTGTTCAGAAACCAGCAATTTGGAAAAAGAAAATATCTATATAGAACAAACTCTTATGAAAAATAGTTATCCATCAGTTGTTATTAAGAAAATGTTAAATAGACAACAACAAAAACCACCAAGAGAAAAGACAATTATGGTACTGTAGTGTACCCATACATTCCAAAAATAGCAGACAAATTAAGGAGAACCTGCAATCAATATAATATCAAAACAGCTTTCCAGGGCCATACCATACTATGAGAAATTCTAACATCTACAAAGTCTAAACTTGAAATGCTGAAAAGAAAAAACTACATCTATGAAACATCATGTGAATATGGAAGAAAATATACTGGTGAGACCAGTCATCCCATTAAAAAGTGCTTGCAAGAACACAAACTGATAATTAGAAGAAAGAAAACAGATGTGTGTAAAATAGCAGACCATGAATGTGCCAATGAACATATGTTAAATTGAGAAAATACAAAAATATTGGATAGAGAAAAAAAAGTACAAAGAAAAAAATTTAAAGAAGCTGTTCACAAAAGAGTGGGAAAAAACCCCCAAAAGCCAACTTAGTGTGACTATACATAATGTATGGAAACCACTAATCAACTTTGCTCTTAGAAAAAAGTGGAAAAATCAGGAGGAACCTCATAGATAACTATATGAAATTTCTATTGACTGTTGCCTTTGGCAGGATGGCTGTTGGTTAGAGTGTTACCTTAAAATTCAATACTCAAGAATCTAAAAATCCAGATAAGAATCCCATGCTTAGTACTATCACTGGTTAGGCCAGCAACACCTAAAGAAGAGGGGAGAATAATACCTCTCAAAATATTGTGCATTTGGAATATTTAAAATAAAGTTAAATCTTTCTAAAGACATTCGTTACACATATTAGATGATGAAAATAGTCCAGTATAAAAATACAACTTAATGGCATATGTTTACAATATCAATATTCTTTTACTTATGCAAGAGATTTCTCTTCCTCTTCAATTATTAATATAATGTCGCTTTGTATTTTATTATACTGCTTCCTCTATATATCTTTGTATTGTGGCATATATTATTGGACCTACTGAACATAGTTATCGAGAGATATTTTGACTTGTACTTTTGTTGAACCTATATGTTACTATTATAAGTTACAGAATGTGCTTGTCCGCTGCACTTACTTATATTTATTAGCATTGTCAATTCTCTTTATTGTTGTCTGATTCTTTCCTTATTAGCTCCTAGGATAGCAGAGACATTTTTCTTATCCTCACTCTCTATTTTAGGTTACAATATATTGTAACGATATATAAATATGCCGTTACATTAAATTGAAATAAAAACTTTTAAGTTCGCAAATAAAAATAAATGTATTAAAAAAAACTAAACGCTAAAATTAAAATGTTTGTTAAACGTATATATTCGCACAGATGCTAAACTTTAAAAATATTTTTTTATATATATAAATAAAAAAAGGATATTTGAACTTACTTTTTTTATAAAAAAATACAAGATTTAAATATAAAAATATTTTAATAAAGAAATAACGTAAATAAAAATAAAAACAGGTATTAATTAATTCCTGTAATTTGTAAATGGAAATGATTGTTTATTAATTATCCAAAAGCTGTGTAATTAAAAAGTCAGATGAAAAATAGATAAGAGAATAAAGAGATTTTAGCTTGACCAATGGAAGCAAATAAAGGCCCGGACCATAATGAAAAAATGGAACAGTGACATCTTTGTTCGTGGAATCCATAGGAGGACTATAAAAAGAAAAATATTGAGTTCCAGTGAGTTCAAACTTGATTTTGTGAGAAGAACGACAAGACGCACTTGTCGTTCTCTCTCATTTATTTTAAAAATGAAAAGACTGTGATACCAGGATTGTTCCAGCTAAGGATGCCTTCAAATAGACCAGGTTTCAAATAAAGACTCCATGGAAATTAACACCAGGAACTGGGAGTTCTTCTACCGTAAGCTAAATGAACTGAACAATTGTTAAAATCATAAAATTAATAAAGAACTTTCGTCAAGAGTTGACAAGTTTAATAAACAAGCTAACCTAAATTTTGAATGGACTCTTATCTGATTTTTGTAAGTTTCAAATCAATTAATAATGTTTTAATTTTATATGTTTGCGTTTGATAAAAAAAAATCATTTCGATTTATTATTTTATTTGTATTAATATTTATTGTTTAAATTTTAAATGAGGATATTTAAGGTTGGGTATAGATGTTGCATAGATTCGTTAGCAGTTGATTATGTTGTGGTTTTCACATTCGATTTGAATATATAAGTCAGCGATGTCACTGCGGCATCTTACGATGAATGCTATTGGGTTTAGTGTATTCCCTATGCAATTGACGTTATCGATGATTTTGTATTTTGATCAGTTGTGTTTATTTTGAAATGTTTTTAACCATGGAATCTGAGCAGCCGATCTATACTAGACATTATACAACAAATTGTATAAAATTCATCTGTGCGAACATATCTAAATGTTAAATTTAAGTCGGGCGTGAATGGCTATATAGATTTGTAAAGTTATATATATAGTTTAAGGGAGGGTAATCTTAGGTTATTTGTTTCATAGTTAAATTGGGTCAATGGATTAGATGTATTGATGTAATTAGTAAATGTAGCAGGAGATCCACTATGGGCAGGATTGCATATATACACCGCACACCCCCTGTTTGCCTAATGGAATTGGATAGTAAGATGGAAGACACGGTCCATTCCTATGGAGTTTTTTGTTTATTGTTCTTCTCGCCAACAGATGTAGCATTCCTGTTTGGTTGAGAGACAATGTCTTCTCTAACTATACTGTTCAGATGTACATTCCTGACAGTATAGTATATTTAGTGCTGTTGTATTTTCATGCTACATTGAATACATTAATGTATCAGATGGATTGACGCCGGATTGTCTGCGAGCTTTTGGCCTAAGGTTAAATAAGGAAAGAATATTTTCTTTTCAAATGCAGATCTATGTAGTCTATTCATACTTGACCCTCTAAATAAATATTAAACTCATTATTGCAATCTATTTAAAATTAAAGGTTAATATAAAAATATAAAATGTTAAATGTATTCCTCAAAGTTATTTATACGTGCGTGCGTTAATAAATATTGTTTCTGTGTTAATTACTGGCAGTGGCTTTTATTTTTTTATATATACAAATTAAACAAGTTATTTCTTATCTCTGCATCTCCACTGAGCTAGTGACAATGGGCTAACGATCTGAATATTTAAATAAAGTGGAACCTTAACAGTGCATATCTGCCTAGGCTCAAATGCCTAGATGGCGCCCTGGTAGTGCAGACTGCGGTTAGATTCGATCTCCACTTGCTTTTCGATCGTTACAATATATATATGGGTGTGTTAGTTTAGTGATGTAAAGAGTTTAGAAAAGTTTATATAATAACTATAAAATTGATATGCTATGATAATTGTTAAGAGAGTGTCAAGAAATGGAAAACTACTACTGATGATTGTATTTTTATATTGGACTATTTCCATCATCTAATATGTATATTGAATGTCTTTAGAAAAATTTAACTTTATTTAAATATTCCAAATACATTCAACTGTTAGTCATTGAGCATCAAACAGGTTAATATATGCATAATTTTTACAGAGATATTATTCTCCCATCTTCTTCAGATGTTGCTGGCATGACCAGTGACAGTACTAGCATGAGATTCGAAATGGAGCCTTAGATTTTTGAATATTGAATTTTAAAGTAACACTCTAACCAACTGAGCCATCCTGCCAAAAGCAAAAGTCTGTAGAAATTTCATATACTTATCTATGAGGTTCCTCCTGATTTCTCCACTTTTTTCTAAGAGCAAAGTTGATTAGTGGCTTCCATACATTATGTATAGTCACACTAGGTTGGCTTATGTGATTTTTTGCCATCCTGCCAAAGGCAACAATCTGTAGAAATTTCATAAACTTATCTGTGAGGTTCCTAATTTCTCCACTTTTTGCTAAGAGCAGAGTTGATTAGTGGTTGCCATACAATGGCAAAAAATCCCATAAGCCAACCTAGTGTGACTATACATAATGTATGGAAGCCACTAATCAATTTGCTCTTAGGAAAAAGTGGAGAAATCTGGAGGAACCTCATAGATAAGTATATGAAATTTCTACAGACTGTTGCCTTTGGCAGAATGGCTCAGTTGTTTAGAGTGTTATTTTAAAATTCAATATTCAAAAATCTAAGGGTCCAGGTTCGAATTCCATGCTAGTACTGTCACTGGTCATGCCAGCAAACTCTGAAGAAGAGGGAGAATAATATGTCTCGAAACATTATGCATATACTAACCTGTTTGATGTGCTATTACTAACAGTTGAATGTATTTGAATATTTGAATAAAGTTAAATTTTTCTAAAGACATTCAATACACATATTAGATGATGGAAATAGTCCAATATGAAAATATAACTAGAACACCATCGTCACAAATCTTCAAGAAAATACTACTGATGATGATTAAGTGAAGTTACTTGACTGTGCACTTTATGTGCCTTGGGCAGAGAAGTTAAACATATGCATGTTCAACAATATTAAATGTCAGTCTAAAGTGAGCCACACACATATTGGAATAAAGCATTAAAAAGAATAGAAATTACAGTCAAGCTACTAATGACAATCAAATAAACGATTTTTAAGATATGTGATTATTGTAGATATTATTCTGAATAGCGTTTTAAATCAAAAACTTTATTTTTAGTAAAAAGCATGCACACACATACTATATATATAAAGGATCAAAAATATGTGATGCACATCAATAATAATATATTAAAAATAAAGTTTTCATATCCCTCTTCTTTTTCAAATTTTTATATTCAGACAATGTGTGAAGCCCAATTTCCTTTCTTTATAAAATACTACAAAACTTCAGATTTTATTTTATTTTGCTCCAAGCAACACTCAACTTTCTTTCATAGGCAATTTTTCCAATAATCAATATTTCTTCCTTTTTTTAAAAAAAAAAAAAAAAAAAATTAAGGTGAGAGATTGGAGATTATTATTATGAATATATAGTCTATGGTTTGTAAATTCATCTTTAAGAATTTTTCGCTATTCTTTTAAAATTTTGTATTTACTTATTTAAATCAATTAAGTCCTTATTTTCATATAGAAAAAATTATTTTGTGTCTGAATGTGTCTTTTTTATACACCAGCTGAAAATAGTTAGAATGAGACTAGAATCAGAAGTGAATGTATTTAAACAATTGCAATCATCCTGGCAATAATTCTTTACAATATGGACATACATATTGTGACCGGAAGGTACTAGATCCTCATTTGATAATCCTTTTGTTTCAGGTAATACATATGGCCATTTATGATAAATTATAGACAGACAAAATAACTTAATCATCAAGGGTCAAGGGCAACGGGACAACATAAATTATTTCCATCAATATGATTATGGAATTATTATAGTAAAACAGTAGGAAATTCATTTTATCTGCCTATTTCCATGTACCTTCCAATGTACTCTCGCTATTCCACGGAATTCGAACTCAATATAGAAGATATAATGTAAGTTTATGGTAATGAAGTACTGATAATCTATTATTGTCCCTATAGCTATTAAAGTTTATGATGGAACTTAAAATATAGTATTTCAATTTTGGTAAAGAAATGGGCATAAAATAACTAAACAGCATGATGAAGCATCATCATAATGGAAATTATATGTGATAATAAAATATTATGATTAATGTAACTACCTTAACAAATATAATCACCAGGATGAACTATCTAGTATTATTAGTACGACAAGTACCACTGATAATCAGTACTATTATTACGGTAATGTCTATTGTTTATTTATGTAAAAATTAAAAAATGGCTAAAATTGGCTCATTAGAAGAGTTCAATCTGATCTATCTTAAAAACTGGTCAACCTACATGAAGCAAGTGCTTATCTATATGCAAATGAATCGGATTAAAAAGCTTGAATTAAATTTAGCACATCTGCAATGCAGCTCTGAAAATTCCAGCCGAGCTTGATTCTGATAAGGCACCATCTCTTCTGTAAATCTTTTTTATCCAAAACCCTTAATGATAATGCAGAAATATTATTTCAAACTCTGTATACAATAGGAAGGGAGAGAGCATGAGATTTTGCCACTTAGCTCAGGAAGATGGCACTTAGCAGTGAGTTTGGAGATATAATTAATAAACTCTACTATACATTTTTAAAGTGAATCTTGCCATTTTATTTTCAGAAGACATAGCTTTAATGAGGTCATTATTCTGTGATGTCATCATACAAAATGACTGCCATCTTTAAAAAAAGGTGGATATTGTTCAGGATAAGTTACAATTTTTTTTTAAAAAAATCATAATAATGAATAAGCAATTGTAAATCAAAATAGTGTATACAAACTGATAATGGTCAATATAGTAAATCTTCATATAAAATTTTGTCCATCACTAACTGAGGTAAAGATATGCAAAAAAATACAGGACAAAATAATATATTATAATTATTATATAAAACAAAAAAAACAACAACTTAGGAACAAATATAATTATAGAGATACATAAAATATTTTTAATATTAGAATACAAGTATAATTTAATATACTTGGAAATTAGATGTACTTGTAGAGAATTTGAACACAGACTTTCAAGTACTCTTCACCTATCAACTCTATCTCATATAACCAATACACATGTCCACCCACACATGAAAAAAATAAACAATCTCCACTATCCATATTTTGTGCCGAACCAGTGCTCACCAGTTGATCCAGATAATTATCTCTCTCACACATATATAATCAGTGCTAGGTTTATATTAAGATAGCAAATCTTCAAACTTTAATGGGCAGGCTAATCTAGTCCACCCGTCAACTCTTCAGCCATTCATACCATTAATAATCTGGTGATTGAATGCCCAAATCCTTTGTTGATGCCAATATTATTATGATGTTCACGTTGACTTTAAATCATTCTGACCCCTCATATATACAGAAGAGAGATGGGCATCACAATAATATTGGCATCAACAAAGGATTTGGATATCCCATCAGATGTTCAATGGTATGGATGACTGAAGAGTTGGAGGATGGAGTAGATTGAAGCGTTTCCATTAAAGTTTGAAGATTTGCTATCTTAATATAAATTGAGCACTGATTACATATGTGTGTGAGAGATAATGATCTGAATCAATGATAACTGCTGTTTCAGCATGAAATACATATATTGGAGATCGTTTATCTTTTTCACGTATGAGGTCGTGTATCAGTTGTATGAAATAGAGTTGATAGCTGAAGGATGCTTGAAAGTCTGCGGTTCAAATACTCTACAATAACATATAATATTTTTATATGTTTGCAACAAAAATAAATTTTATGTGTTTTTGAGTAATTACAATATATCATTTTTTAATGAAATCATGTGAATTTAAACATTGTTGTACCTGTGATAAAAACTGTTTGAAAATCAAAACTATAAGATCAGAAAATAAAACTAAAAACAGAAACCAATGTTGCATCATTAGTGATAATAAAAAAATAAACTAACATTGTTATCAAAATATTTAATAAAATCATAATTTTTCATTATCTTCATTATCATCATCATCATCATCATCATCATCATCATCATCATCATCATCATCATCATCAGGAATAATAATAATAATAATAATAATAATAATAATAATAATAATAATAATAATAATAATAATAATAATAATAATAATAATAATAATAATAATAATAATAATAATAATAATAATAATAATAATTGAAATAACATTTGATGGTATCCTATAAAAATATAATCATAGAAGAAAATGGGAAGGATGGAAATACGTTATGGGAAAATACAGTCTTGAAGCAAAAAGTCCTTTAGAGTTTGTTTTACAATATGACACTGTGATTAGTATACTGAATTTCAAAGAAAACTATTAAAATAAAGATGGACATTGAATAATGAAAAAATAAAGAGAATAACATTTATGATATTAAAAAAAAAAAGATGAATAACATAATTGAACCAGTATTAAACTTTCCAAGAGAGAAGCATAAATTCAGACCATATCTCATTAATTTCAAATAATATGAAGTTCAATAATTTTAATAAAATTAATTTGCAGAGAAGGAAGTATTTAGCCAAGGTGGCAGGTACAAAAATAGTGGGGAAAATACAAGTAATCACTTACAAAGAAAGTAATAAACTACAGTAAAAGAAGAAAAAAAAATCCTAGTTGAATTGAGGATTTCAGTTTTGGGAAAAGTTTTATCATTGAAGCTATATAAAAATTTAAAAAAATCATACAAAAATTTATAAAAAAAAAAAAAGAAAAGAAAAAAAAAGCAACTGCTGAGAACTTGTAGATCAGCAATGCAATAAGATAAAAAATATGATTAAAAAAATCATAATGAATACAATTCCAAATAATATTATGATTAAAAAAGTGACAGAAAGTAACTGTTACAATAACAGGCATCAATTAAAAGTAATACTGAAAAATTGATCCATTTTGAGACATTAGATAGAAGACAACTCTTAATTATCTAAAGTGTATTTGAATAGCATATGAGTAAAAGAGCTTCATGAAAATTGAATCACTATATTATACAATACTAGTGATTGTTTAGTGCAGTGGTCTTCAACCTTTTCACACCTGCGGACCGGTAAAAATAAGGATAAGGTTTCGCGGACCGGCAAAAATAAGGATAAGGTTTCATGGACCAGCAGAAGTCTATAGATAAATTTTCTTAAAGATGGAAACAGCTTATTCTTAGATGAAGTTATATATATATGGAGTTTGTATAATAAAAAACTTTTTTTTTTTTAATTTTGAATTTTTTTAGAAAAGTAATAAAAAATTTAATCCCCCCCCCCCCCCATAAATATGTGATAACTAGAAAAACAAATTAATTTATGTATGACTGATTAGATTTTGTTCTGTTTCTTTTTTTTTAATCAGGTAAAAGTGCGATGAAAAAAATAAATAAAAATTGTTTATATTAATTAAAAGTTTAAAATCTTATTATTTTGTTATTAAAACTTTCTTGCCAGTCTATCGCGGACCAGCAAAGAACTTCTACGGCCCGGCACCGGGCCGCGGACTGGTGGTTGAAGACCACTGGTTTAGTGAATGAATAAATTGAAAATGTTGAGAAACCATAGAAATGTGAGATTAATTGGTAAAATGGTCAAATGTATGGATCCATATTTATTTTATTAAATTTATAACTGTAAAATATTATATGAAAAAAGATACAGTATCTCAAAGTGTCCATAAAACCACACACAAAGAAAGCATCTTAAATAAAAATGTAACAACTCAAATTTAGTTTTATGTAACAAATAGAACTTTATCTTATTTGAGAAAGTATTAAATAAAAGAAGTTTTTAAAAATGTGTCGAGTTTTGTACAGTTTCAAAAAGCTTTTGACAAATATAAGCAAAAGATCACATGGGTGATACTTAAATAACATGGAATAATTAAGCTACTTTTTTAAAGAATATAAATAACAATCAGTTATTAAGCTATCAACAATCTCAACCTGTAGTCATGGCAACCTTTAACAATAAAATTAATATCACCTTTATCTATGGTCTTATATATTAATATAGACACTAAAGATTGCAACTTGACCAAGGAATGTGAGATTAATAATGCAAATAAGTTTAAACAAAGCTCATTAATCAGGCAAATATAACCTGTTCTGAAAGTAACTGATAGTCATTTATAATTTCTGAAGTTCGTATAAAGTATATATTTACTAAGACAATAAAGCCAATTATTCAAGGTTTTAATAAGTTTATAAATGTAGATGATAACAATCAATTCTTAAACTATCAACAATCTCAACCTGTAGTCAAGGCAACCTCTTTAATAATAAAAATTATAATATTTTTATTTATGGCCGTATATATTTATATAGACATTAAATATTGCAATACGATCAAAGAGTGTCGGTTTAATAATTCGGTGTGAGATTAATAATGCACATTAATTTCCATTATTAATCTCATACTCCTCCTAGATGATAACAATCAATTCTTAAACTATCAACAATCTCAACCTGTAGTCAAGGCAACCTCTTTAACAATAAAAATTATACTACCTTTATTTATGGTCTTATATATGTATATAGACATTAAAAATTACAACATGATCAAGGAGTGTCGGTTTAATAAGTCGGTGTGAGATTAATAATGCAAATTAATTTCCATTATTAATCTCATACTCCTCCATCAACTTGCTATCTTTAGTGTCTATATAAATATATAAGACCACAGAAAAAGGTGGTCTCACACTCCTTCATCAAATTGAAATCTTTAGTGTCTCTATAACTATATAAGATCATAGATAAATGTGGTATCATCTGTATTTTAAAAGAGATTGCCTTGAGTACAGGATGAGATTGTTGATAACTTAAGGGTTGATTGTTATTATCTACATTTATAAACCTATTAAAGCCTTGAGTAATTGGTTTTATTGTCTACTTAAAGAATATGTACAATAATTTGAAGGCAGTCATGATAATATATAAAGAAATTGATGTTGATTTGAAATGAAAAAAAAAAGGCAAAATAAAACAATCAAATTTCACAAGAATATTCATCATATATCTGGGAAAATGAATGCGTAAAACATAAAAACACCTAATTGTAAAAAATAAAAAGCAGTATTACAAATAACATAAAAGTCACTAAAGAAGATGAAAAACACTGAAATCATCATAAATACTTTAAAAAAAAAAGAAAGAAAAAATTGAGATATGCATAAACATGGCCAAATTAAAAATTAGTATTAGAAAAAAATAAAAATGATGAAACCGAACTACATAATGGAGAAAATTGTCTATATCTAATAAAATCATTAATGGTTGTGTCTGTTAAATACTGAATTATAATAATTAAAACTAAGAGTAGCCAGACAAAACATATTTGATACTATGGCAAAAATGTAGGAAAATGAAAAAAACTATAATAAAACTAAATTACATTACAGTAGAGAAAGTAGATGATAACAAAAGATTCAGTGAAAAAGATTTGATGTTTGAAAAGATCTGCTATGGAAAATTATACCAAATTGCCAAGAATCAAACAATTTTCATAGAAAAATGGTACAAAAATTGAATTGGAATATAATCACAATAGCAGTTTGACTACATTTGTCAAATGAACAATGACTGGAAATTAAAAATTCTAATTTTTGATATTGCAAGGCATAAGCAAAATAGTTAAGAGTCAACAAACATGGAAGAATGGCAGTAAATAATGGTGTATAGTGATAATGCATTTATTCAGCCTTCTTACAAAAAATGATCAAAATTGAAGAAATTGTAAAAACGAGGGGAAAGAACCACACATGAACACATGATAAATTCGTATTTCCTAATAATGAAGATAACATTTTAAAGCACAATAGTGCTTAGTTAAAATACTGAAGCTTTCAAGTTAATATATATATATATCAATATATAGTCTTGTGAGTCTCAATCTCAAATGTTATATAAATAGATTATAAAAGAATTCACATTAAAATATATTACAATATTTTTAAGTAGCATTTCAGAGACTTTAGGATTATGTTAGTTTGTACTGTAAATGTTGACTGAGAATTTGATAATGATATAAAAGATTCAGAATAAAATCTGATCTATTTTTCATTAATTAAATAGTTATTGTAATGATTCACTTAATATGCAAAATGAACTCTATTCATATATAAACTTTTACATAAAAAATACTAACTACAAATAGGTAACCCGTTTATACCCTTCAGATGTGATGTTGGACTATTTCCATCATCTATAAGTAAATGTTGAATGTATAGAAAATTTTAAACTTTATTTAACTTTCCAAATACAAACAGCTTGTTAGTAATAACACATAAATAGATAACACAGGTTAGTGAGTTCTTTGTATTTGGAAAGTTTACAATTTTTTATACATTCAACATTTACTCATAGATGATGGAAATAGTCCAACATATCACATCTAATAATATACCATCATCACAAACTTTCAGACAAATACCATTTATACCCTTGAATCAATTATTTCCTCTTCTTATCTTTCTTTACATGTTAATATTGCTCTATAAATCTATGATCATCAAAAGCATATTTCTCTATTTTGCAGTATGTATCTTTAAAAATGACCCCCCCCCTCCAATAATTCTGTAATAGAGAATCTGAGGTATTTGCTGAATTTAACAAGTAGTATTCAAATTGTGATACAATGAAGGATAACAAAGACAGACTCAATGTTATCATAAAGTTATGTGTGGTTTTGCAAAATACAAAAAAAGATTTTATAAAGGAAATCCAGTTTTTTCTCACTTAACTACTACTTTTAAATAAGCATAATAAATAAGTTCATGATCAAAATAAACGAAATTCTTATATTTTATTACTATTAAAAGATGTAACCAAAACCATGAAATGATGAAAATTGTATATTTATATATAATTTATATAGTCATCAAAAATCGAAAGGAATTTAATCCATTACAATATTACTTCGTATAATTTTTTAACTCTATAAACAGTAATAATTCTATATATTTATTATAAAAATAATGCAAAAAAAGCTTTTTACGCCAAAATTTTTTGCCCATCAAAATATGATTGTAAACTATTTTAAAACTTCATGCGATGTTTGATGTGATGTGATTGCACCATGGCTTCTTTTTACGAGTCAAATCTCTCAGCCACTATGCCCAGAGAAAACTGTTAATCACCTTACCTTCACTTTCCATTCCCCACCCTAAGTTTTTCCCATATTATTCACTATCCTGCTCCAATCCCATTTCTACAACACAATCTTGGTCAACACTATGGCCTTTCTAAATCTCCCTTATCTTTTCACAAACCCAGCATAAAAACCAAAAACCACTTTCTGTATAATCACTTTGTTTATATTCATTCTGCCACAACTTCATTATTTGTACCATTTCTGCTTGCAGGCATTTACATTTAATTAACAGATGCCTAATATTTTCTATGCCTTTCTTAGATAACTTGCAGACTAACCCATATTTTTCCATTTATGTGTATATCCCCTTGTTGCTAAAGATCCTGCTTGAGTCTTAAACACATAACTATTTTCCTTGCTATTATCATAAATTAACTTGCATCCAATATTCTGTTTACTTCTATATATATTTAAATTCTTTTTACTCTCCATACTAGTTCTCCAACTCCCTATTTTTAATTAATGCATCTATTTTTCAATCCCATTCTTTGCCACTATAACAATCAACAATTCTCTTAACACAATCATCCCATCTTTTTTTATAAGTATACTGACATAAAATTTTTATCCAAATCTTCTGCATACCATACTACTTTTCTTACTCATTTTGTTGCCTGTCCTTTACCCATAACCCAATTAAATACTATTTTGGCAATTTTCTTATTATCCACAAATTGCAACCTATCGAACATTTTCATTTTGCTTTTTGCATCTCTCATATAAAAACTCGACCATCCCATTTCTCCTTGAATTGCCTCTTTTGCCACCCACACATCTGCATCTAATATATGTCTCAATTTACATTGTGTACATAGTGACATCTATCATTTTAAAAATAAAATTCATTAGAATTAAAAATAATTGCAAGAAAATAAAAACAATCCAATATTTACAAATATAACATACAAAACTAAAATTTATTAAATTTTAAAGCAAAATTTATCAAATATAACAGAGGGAAATTTTTTCATAAATACATGGTATTTTATAGTAAAATAATTAGTTGTCTTAACAATAGGATATAGGATGTATAACATTAATAAGCATTATAATTTATAAAATGGTTCATGTGTACAATTTGCATAACTATATATCAGAAATAAATAAAATCATGATGAAATTCCTTAAATATAATCTCTCAAGTTTTATTTTATTCTGATCAGTGTTTTTATATACTCTCTCAAAAGAAACTTTATCCAAGGAAATATAAAAGCACAGATATTTCAGTTAAGATGGGGAGGGGGGGGCAAAAATTACAAAGATAATCAAAGAATGCTACAATGAGGACTTTTCCACAGATAAATTGGCAAATGCTTTGGGAAATTCCTACGTCTTAGAACTAGGATGAGATCATTCACGCAGAAGAAAAATCAACAGGTGGAAAGACCTGATCGCTATAATATACAGAATTTATTAACACTAAATTTTATACCGAAAAATTCTATTTAAATATTCAGCCACTACTACTACTACTCTGAAAAAATAAATTGTGATGTCTAAAACATAAGCAAGCAATCATGAATATATAATAACATTAATGAATTGGACCATCCACTTGCAGATCTTTCTCTGAATGATTTGCCTCCAGGCTCTTGCATATGTGAAAACTTGAAAAATATTTAACATATGTATCAGTATTTTTCTTAAACATTTAAAAGTTTCTCTTTTGAATTACACTTTAGCTGACTACTAATAAAATGAAGCTTTTATTCAGAGATAAATGCTAAACAAAAGATACTTCTTCTCACAGATGGATTAAATATGTGTCATATTTAATATTTCTATAGTGTAATTTTCATTGCACCATTCTCATGCAAAGTAGGAATTGGATTCTATCTGCTTTAACAAATTGTGGAGGACTGTAATCATATACATATGACCAAAGACATGTGAAAAAGATGTATAATCTCCAAACTGCATATTTCATGTTGAACCAGATCTCATCAGTTGGCCTCCACAAGGTGTTAAAAGTAGATAGAATCCAGTCCCTACCTCACATGAGGAGTGATGCAGTGAAAATTACACTGCAGAAATATTATTCATTAAGTAGACAAATCCTAGTTTAATGCACAACTAATAAAAATTATTAAATGTGTATGCCTTGAGTTTGAAAAGAGAAAACAATTGGCGCCCAGCAATCAGGATTGCAAACTTTTTTTTTTTAATTAAAAAAATATCTGTCAATCTATTTTTGCTTAGAAATAGACCAAGAATAAAAATAGTTAGTTACATTCTTTATGTTAAAAGAACATATTAAAATTTAATCTTATTCTCATTTTCTGTTCTTAGAATATAATATATTCTGTTCTTTAACAAGAAAAAGAAAAGATATTTAATCAAATTATTTATTAAAGTAATATATACAAAAGAATGTTCTCTATTAATCTAGTTTATTCAGAAGTCAAAAATCAAATTAAAATTATTGTACTATTAAATTTTTTTATATTCTTTAATATCATGAAATTTATTTCCTTTCCTATATTGTTTTTTTTTTTTTTGTTCTAATAAAAATTAAAATAGTCAGGCATTGGTGGCCGAGTGATCAGCACAGCTGCCTTACAAGCAGTTGTCCCGAGTTCGCTTCCAAGCCAATGCTTTGACACATGAAAAGAAAATTTAAAATGCGATCCATTTTCATTTGGGTTATTCAGAAAACTGACTATAGCACTTAAAACCATAAATGATAATTATAGGATGTCAGCCAAAGACAAGGTTTTATATATAATGAATCATCAATAAAGGCAAATATAATCAGGATTCTAATAGACCATCACTCCAATTTATACTCATATAACCATTTTCTTTTTGACCTATAAGAATGCCAACTATGATATCTAAAACTATAGCTTTTGGTTCGTCAATCAAACCCTCAATGATGACAAATGTTACAGTTAATACTCTAAAAGCACAGCAACTTATACTTGAATGAATATCAGTTTAATCAGTCTTTGTTTTTTGTGAAAAATAAAAATTCACCGTTTGTTGTTTCTATTCTATATTTTGAGAAATTTTTTATTGATAAGTATAAAGATTCATAATAATATATAAATATCATTTGTGAATAAACAATTTTTCAATTTAATTTCAATTTACCGAAGTTATTAAATACTGGAAGTTGTCAGACAATTTCTAACTCTCATATAATATTAATTATTAAGGAATACAAATACTTTTAAAATAATTTACAAGAATTTGCTAGAAAAAACATTGATTTAACTTTTTACCCCCTTAATTTATTTATTTTTCTTAAAATATTTTATTTTGTTATAATTTTCATGTTTATATTTTAGTATGTTTAAAATTATTATAATTGTTTTTTTACTGCAATGTTTTGAAATGGAAATATTAAGTAACATATTCATCATCATCATCATTTTCAAACATAATTAACCCACAGCAGGAAAAATGTCTTTCCAAATTTAATCCAGTTTCTGTAATCCATAACTTTTCTACATCATTCAAGCAAACCTATTTTTCTTATTATCCATTCCCACATAGTCACTTTGTAGACTAGTTTCAAGAAATTCAATTTTAGACTAAAACTATCCACCATTATCTTTCCTTCTAGCACCATATCCAGCCAAGCTTCACTTCAGTCTTTTAATTCCTTCAGTGATATCCATTTTTTCTCTCCTATGTATTATGTATTTGATCCTTCCTTGTTACTACAACATCCTCTTTTACTAAGAGTCCAACTCTCACATCCATAGAGAAAACTGGTCAAACATATATATTAAAAAAATCTTTTTCAAACAAATAGGCATATTTTTTTTTAAGTTAAATCAACCAAAAACATTTCATCCAAGTTTGATTCTATGATTAATTTACTCCACTATATTTACATCTGTATTAGTAATTGTAATTGTTAATATTTTCTAATTCACAATTATTAATCTTTATTTTCTTCTTAGGCAAAAAAATATTGAACATTTCTAACATTTATTTTTAATCCTACTTTCTTGAATCGAACAAGGCAAAACTCTCCATTCAGTAGTGCCATTCTGTGCCGTGTCTACATATCCAATATCCCCAGACTAGTTTCTGGCTTGTGGCCTTCGTCAGTGAGGAGTCTTGGATCTGAGAGCACTGCACCTAGATCTTAGGATCTAATGTAACTCTCCATCAGTAATCTCAGATCCAAGGCTCCTCACTGACGAAGGCCACAAGCCAGAAACTAGTCTGGGGATATTGGATGTGTAGGCACTAGATAGGGATTTTATGCACAAGCCTTCTGGCATCCATTGATTATTCTGTTTGGCACAGGGTGGCACTACTGGATGGAGAGTTTTGCCTTGTTTGATAACAATTAAGTGCTAGTATATGAGATGGGGTGATCATGTGATGTTTCTTGAATCTACAAAATCTAAATGACTTAAATAATTTCCACTTATTTTTATTCCCTTAATTTTCCATTTTAACCCATAAAATAATGGTGGAAAGTTTTGGAAATGTGGAGTTGATTCATTAATCTTTATCAATTATTAATCTTGGGTGCTTTCTTATTTTCTGTCCTGCCACTGCTAGAGACGTCATTTCTGCAAAAATTGCAGAAAATATTCAGAGTAGGGGGCCAAAAAGCAGATGACGCAACTTCTGGCCACTAGATGGCACTGTTCACCATGCGTATGCACAGCAACAGCATGCCATGTGGCCAAAAGCAGACGACGCAAAATAAGAAAGCACCAATCTTGTTAACATATAATCTAATCACTACTGTTGCATTTTGATTAATAGTATTCTGAATTTGACATTACTCTGCAACTATTTGTTGATGTTCCAAATGCTTATAGTCAAATGCCTTTATATTAATCTGAAGCATAATAGCAACTCATTGATACTTCTATATTTTCTCTTAATATTTAGATGTGATCTACTATATGAAAATGATTTTTAAATGCAGTTTGTTCTATTGGTTTGATTTGAATCCAATGTTTTCTATAGAAAATAGGTTTGTAATTTCTAATTATTCTCTCCAATTTTCTTAAATATTAATATGATTACTGCATTTCTCAATATTTTGCTCAACTTTATCATTTATACATTTGATATATAGATTTTTCAACAATTTCTCTACTTGTTCACTTATTTCTTTAAAGATATCAATGATTACTATATCAGAATATGATGTGAGCATAGTTTCGAGTCATTCACTGACAAATAGAGAGCTTTATTTAATGTTGAAAGGAACTATAGTTAATGAACTCAATATAATACTTATACAGCTGATCATTGAAATTTATTGCAGATTGTAAGCTGTTAGTAGGTATGTTTTAAAAATATAAAACAACACTTTAATCACTTAAATCCTTGAATGCTACAATAGTTAAATTAACTGCTGGAATATAATTTTAAACTGAAATATAAGAAAAGGAAAGCTGTTGATAGATATTTTCTCAAAAAATAAAACAGCATGTCATCAGTTAAGTTCTTGAATGCTATAGCGGTTAAACTTGCTGTTGGGGTATACTTTTTAACTGAAATATCAGAAAGATAAAATAATACCACAACCTGATGCTCTTTAGAGAGCAAAAGATAAATCTGAACCAGTTATAGTAAATGTAATAGTTAATTATGCAGATGATTTAATTTCAAAAACATAAACAATCAACATGCAATCAATTGAATAAAAAGTGATTATGAATTCAAAATTCTGACAATTTGGAAATCAAAAGAAATGGAAAATCATCAGGCAAAAAATTCTAGAGAGAGAGAGAGAGAGAGAGAGAGATACTCACTATTGTAAAATTGCATCATTATGGATTACAAAATGTTAATAACCATGATAAACCAGAAAAAAATATAAAGTCTCATACCATAAATATCAGGCAAAGCATTAGCTACAGGTTATGCGCGGTAATCTCTTAGACAATATGTCAAATTCTGCAAATCATACCAAAAAACACTAAAACAATACATAGCTTGGCCAAGGGTAAATAAATCATCAAACCAATTGCGCACTGTTCTCAATGGATCCTATATGAACCATTTGCTTCTTATAATAATAAACCCATATTCAAAGTGAAAAAAGAATAGTCAAATATGAAGGCTCAGAGAAGACTATTTCAAAACTGAAATTTTTGCATGTCAAGCATACCCAATATGATGGTCTCTGATAATTGTAGAGGATTTATACCAAATCTGAAGAATATGTAAAACAGTATGGAATAAGACGTATTTTGACATTCCATATTGCTCAAAGTTGAATAACATGGCAGACAGGATAATCCAGCAATTATGCTAGCACTAAGAAATTTCAGAACTTCAAATATATATGAAATTATAAAAAAAAACAGTATTTATTTTTCAATATAGCATTCTATCACCCATAGTAATAAATATATAAATTCAACATTCCTTTTCTTTTTAAAACTTTTTATTCCAACTATAATTTTCTTTCTCCTTCCAATACAACGTTTCAACTACATTCTGTAGTCATTATCAAGTTTCCTTAAAAAATAATAATAATAATAATAAAATAAATAAATAAAAATAAAAAACAAAAAAAATATAAGAAGAGTATTAATTTATAAAGGTAATTTAAAAGAAATAATTAAAGATAGGGAAGGAGGTAAATAATTGTATTTGTAGATTATAATAATATTATGGTTTTAATTGAATATTATATATTTGGAATGTATTAATATTTTATTTATTTGTGTTATTATTTTTGTTTTGTTTTTTTATTTATTTATTTTATTATTATTATTATTATTATTTTTTAAGGAAACTTGATAATGACTACAGAATGTAGTTGAAACGTTGTATTGGAAGGAGAAAGAAAATTATAGTTGGAATAAAAACAAGTTTTAAAAAGAAAAGGAATGTTGAATTTATATATTTATTATCATGGAGCTATAATTTAAAAAGAAAAAGATGTGTATATAATTATATATATCACCCATAGTTGAAATAGCTCAACCAAGATGCTGTATATAAAGATGTGTATATAATTATATATATCACCCATAGTTGAAATAGCTCAACCAAGATGCTGTTTTGGGGGAAAAGTTAAAAAAATAATCTATCACTTTTTACTAGCACAGACAAATCTTAAAACCATGAAAACAGAATTTTCAAATACACAGGTGATGAGATCTGATTAAGAAATAGAATGGGAAAGCACTAGATTAAAAGAATAATTAGAAAAATTCTACTTAAACAAATACTAGAACTTAAATCAGAAAATGGTCTAGTAATGGATAGACATTTTAATCAAGGTTGTCAATGTAAAAACAGTAACATGAAAACACTAAAACAATAGAGAAAATAATTTTTAGAAATTAGTCAGATAAATTAAAAAAAACAGAGGAAATAGAAATCACAAAAGACAAAAAAAGTAGTAAAAAAAATAACTGGAGGATAGGCAAATGAGTTGCCAGTCTTAAAAGACTATACGATGAAGCTAAACAGTTTTCTGAATAGAGGAGATATCCCATAAAAGAAATAGGAAGCATGTTCAGATTTGTTAAAGCAGTAGTCAATAACTCTAAGATCTGAGAATACAGAAAAAGAATAAAAACTTTACAAAGAGGAGAAATCAGATCAGACTAATGCAGTTCACAGAAGCAACAAAAGTCAGTCATCGAAGAGCTAGAAATGCTAGGCCATTGAAGATGATTTGAGAGAAACTAGCAAGTCTGAATAGTTAAATAAAGAGCATAGAACAAGGCCTGGCTAACCAATATCAGCAAACTTTATGACTATAGCATGACAAAATAGACACAAGAAGTTACGTCCTCCTAGTCTTCTTTATGATTTGATAAATCATATCCACTTTATTATAAACAACTTTACTGCATTTGTAAATCTCTAAAAATATTATACTAACTTAACTGACCAACACTTTTGGCTAATAAAGTAACAATATATTAGTCTATTTTTATTGCATATCAAATACCTAACAGGATTATAGTTGATGAATACCTTGCTCAGTGTTTATGATTATCTATTTAATCTTGTTATACCAAATTTGAAAAATTGCTAAGACAATATAATATCAAAAAATCTCATTCTTGCACCTTGAAATCCAATTTACTCCAGAATATGAGTAGATTGCTGATCACTCAACTAAAAAAGGTATCTTATAGATACAAAAAAAAAAAGCCGCCTAGTGATGTAACAAATTCAACATGCTTTCAAGAGCAGCCTATTAATAATTCAAATACGTAATAAACAGCTTTAGAACAGGGTGAAAAAAAAGTTTTTAAGAACTTTATAAAAGTTTTTGTTATTATAGATAAATGTATTATTCCTTATAACAAAAATATACCTATTGCTTCTAAATATTTTTTTTTATACTCGTAAATATATATATATTGATTTTTTATCTACCTTAGGAGCTTTAAGTGAATCAAATCCTGCTCCGTATGTGATTGAATATATATATATACTTTCTTTCTTCCAAAGGTCAATGTGTTTGGAGTTAATTTATAGCTGAATACTTGCTAGACAAGATTTATATAGCTGCAGAAGTTTATGAATAGTATTCAAAAATTTTAAATAAGTCTGATCAATTAGTCAATGTAACATTAATTGCAAATATAAATTCTGAAGATAAAAAGGAGGGGAAGGGGAGTTTTTAAAGAATAAGCATATGTAATGTATATATAAAAACTTTAAATTAAACATAGCTCAATGTATATAAACAAATGGAGTAAATCATCCTCCCCCAAGTTATGAGTTAGAAGCACTCTAAATGTTGATCAAAGGACCAAGAATAGAATAAATCTACATGAATCCACCTATTCTTGGTAGCTCTGATATTTATAAGCATACTCTTGCCAATTGGTAATTCAGAGTAAAATTAATTTATCAACCAGATGGAATATGCATTAAAGAGTTATTAATCTCATACTCAATTATACAAGATTGGAGAAAACATGTCACTTTTAACACCTTGATTGTAATAATTAAACATGATTTAATATGTAAACTTTAAATTAAACATAGCTCAATAATAAGTAAACAAAGGGAGCAAATATTCCCCCAAGTTATGACTAATTGAACTATGTTTAATTTAAAGTATACATATTAAATCTTGTTTAATTATTACAATCAAAGTGCTAAAAGTGAAATGCCATCTCCAGCCTTGTAGAATTAATTGTGAGTAACTCTAAAGTGTTATTAAACCAGGCAAAACTCACTATACATATTGATCATGTGATGTTTATTAACTCTTTAAGTGACCTATTCCATCTGGTAGATAAATTAATTTCACTCTGAATTACCAACAAAGTTGACAAAGATATGCTTATAAACATCAGAGCTACCAAGAATAAATGAATTCATTTTATTCTCGATTCCTTTGTTCAATATTTAGAATGGTTTTATGTCATAGCCTGGGGGATATTGTAACTATATACTGTTAAAACATTTTTATGGTATATATTAAGAAATGGATGTTTCTAAAATCAAACTTGAAAAAAAAAACGTTTAATGTATTAGTAGCCTATTAATTTATAGCATCAATATTCTTTGTTTAAAAAAATAAAAATCACACAATATTCAACCTACAATTCATATGTTTCACAGGCATGTTTCAGTAATAAAACTTTCATATCATCAGCTTGGAGAGTGCAATTCACCAGAATGGAAGTAAATTATCCAGAAAACAGTAACCAAAGTCTGCAGGCATTATTTTTGAAAAGAATTGTATGGGAGTGTATCTTTCTAAGTGAAATTTAGTCTGGCTGCAAAAATATTGATTAATAATTCTATTGAGATTATATATCTCTGTTTAAATCCATGTCATTTCATTATTTCAATCATTAAATTTACTATCGCTATTTTAATTGACTTGCTACTATTAGTATGATCATGATAAACTGAACATGGAATTTGAATTTGAAGAAGCTAGATTTTTAGGTTTTTGGAGATTTTTCATGTAAGTCTGTAATGGGGGAAGGGAGAACTGGGTGATATAAGAAATCCATTTCTTGTCCAGTAAATGTGTATCTAACTACTCTTAGTTGAAGGACAAATTCTCCAAATTAACTTGAGTTGATGAAAATAATGTTTAAATGTTCATGTAAAGCAAATACTCAATTGTAGTATGATACCAAATGATGAGAAAAACATCATGTTCCCATAACAAGTCAGTCCACAGTCTACCTTTAATTTATTGATAGAATCAATAAACGCCAGATGGCAATTTCAAACAGATTAGTCTGTTATTTACATGACATTTATCACAGGAGTTACTGTTTGAATAGTATTTACCAAGTGATTAATTTTAATTTTGTTGTGCTATTCAAATTTATGATGTTTTTTTTTAAAAGATCCAATTATGGAAAAGATCTATATAATTCTTTATAACTGAATAAAATTACTAGCATGAGTTCAAAATTTTTAGAATGTTAAAGTTTTTCATCATTAGTCTGAATAGGAATAAATTGGTCACTGACTAAATTCTAGAACTCAACAGAAATTAAAACAAAGATAATTTGTTTAGCTTTGCAATCTCATCATCATCAACCATTATCAATCCACTGCAGGATGAAGATCTCTCCAAGTTCAATCCATCTTGTCCCAACTTTAGCTTCTCTTTTCCACATCACCCCTGTACACTTTCTTATTTCATCCATCCATCTCAAATGTGGTCTCTTTCTGGGTCTTTGTCCATCTATTATCATCACTTCTAACAATATGACCAGCCCAACTCCACTTCAGTCTTTTAATTTTTTCAATGAGGTCAGTAACACCTGTTTGTTCTCTTACCCATACATTGCGTTTTTGATCTCTTCTTGTTACTCCCAACATGCATCTCTCCATACTTCTTTGAGTGGCCTGAAGAAGTGAGAAAGACATAGACTTGTGGAGTTTGCAGAAAAAGAAAAACTTTATATTATGAATTTGCAATCTAATATCTATTAAATCAACCAGTGCACATATTAATAACAGCAAGAGAATGATAAGGTTAATATTATTTGAAGAAATTTAAACTGCTTATAAAAGTCAAGTAAAACGTATTTGATATTGTTATATGTGAGACATCTCATTTTCTAATGCCAAAGTAGAAGCAACTGAAAAAATGTATAAATTTCAGATAATAGTTAGACTCCCATGAATGGTTTCTCATTATTTTTCCTTCTTAGAATCCATATATCAATTCAATCTTTTATTCTCATTCTATTATTCAAACAAATGGCTTACACAAATATAGATTCAACATTCTCAATTATAACTTGACTTAGATGTTTTTGAAAAAAGAATGAATCACATTAAAGGTCATTTTTAAAGGTCAAATGATGTTTAAATTTTACATCTAATTAAACCCTGATGATATATCTTCTCTTATTCAGATAGCAAAATGTAAGCAATGAGTAATATGGTAATTTACAATGCAAATTATAATCTCCCACCAAAAGGATCAAACAACCAGATAGTTTGCTGGATTGTTACAAAATTTAAATAATATATTACAAAAGTCATTGTTGTATAGATAATATAAATAGATGATGATAATGTGATAAGATGTTGGAATATTTCCATCATCTATCTTTAAATGTTGAATCTCTAGAAAACTTTAAATTTTATTTAAACTTTTCCATAATACAAGCAACTGTTAATTATAACACCCAAAGATAATACAGGTTAATAGATTATACAATGTTTTGGGTGATATTATCGCTCTACTTCTGGTGTTGCTTGATTCAGATTAAATAGTCCAACATATTATTACAACTAAAATACCACCATAACAAAACTTTGAGAAAACTGATAATCTTTTGGTTATACTTGTTACAAGATCATTGATTTAAAGAACTAAAATTATTATTAAGGCTTGATGGAAAGTTGTACTAAACTACCAATAGTAGTCCACTAAATCATAAATTCTGATTTCCATCAGATCACTTATCATATAAACATGAACTCAAAAAAAAAAAGACTCAAATTTTAGACATATTTCAAGATATCTATAAAAGATACCACTGAAATATGTGATAGTCACAAAACAGATATCATATCTTTGAATTTTGTTTTGTTTTTGGATTCAAATTATATCAAGTGAAACCTATAATATGTCATATATAAATATATATTTTAAATTGCACCAACTAATTACAATAAATAAAACAGTCTTAAATAGTTCATTGCAGGGCAAAGTCTCTTTCTAGCATTCTTTTACAAAAATGTGAAAGTAAAAACATCACCAGGCTAGTCAACTGCTGGGTAGTAAAGTTTTCATTGTTATTCTTCATTGTTTTATCATATAGATAAAAATATATAGATCCCCATTTTAATAATTATTTGGTTGGCTACTGAACAGCTTTCTGAAAAAAGATTATAAAGTATATAATAACTGTCAAGCGTTGGTGGCCTTGTGGTTAACGTGGCTGCCTTTCAAGCAGCTGGCACGGGTTCGCTTCCCGGTCAACGATTTGACATACGAAAAAAAAAAAAAAGTATATAACAACTGGAGAATTTAAGATCAAGAACATGGCAATAGCCCACATTAACTACTACCCTACAAATCCTTTTATAAATAACAAATATATATATAATTTTATGTTAGAAATAATATACTAAATAAATAATAAAAAGTTATTTAATATTTAGTTAATCTAATAGCTGCTACTATGTTTCAATAAGAATGATAAAAACAACTTTTTTTAATATGAACTATCAGTGACCTCAGGGTTTTACAAACAAGTCTTAATCTTTTTTACTTTTTCATTCTGTTTGATAATTTGCCTTCTTATGTATTCATTTAGTATTTCCAATTCAGTATTCAAGAAAATAATTTTGAATCACCTTAACAACAGAATAAACATTTGATGTATTTATCAGAGTAAAACAAATAACAAATAACTTATAATTTTAAAATATAAAATTTAAAGATTTATTTAATTAATATATATACACTTTTTCTTTTGTTCAAGGTATGTCCATAAATAGATATAGCACACGATTATATATAGGTTTAGTATGATTTTAAATATATATACTGTACATTCATTGTGTATGCATACATGCTATAGTTATCTAAGTTTATTAAAATTTATGTAAATATATATAATATATCCTTGTAATAATTAAATATAAATATAGTGTCTATACTGAACTTAATGCAATTAAAAGAGATTTGAACTCAGATTTTCAAGGTCCCTACAGCCATCCTCTCCATCTTATACAATCAATTCACATGACCACATAGATGTGAAAAAGATGATTTCCAATATACATATTTCATACTGAACCAGGATCAATTAATAAGTGCTGATTCAGCGTGAAATACATATACTGGACATCATTTATCTTTTTCTCACTTGTATGTGGTCATGAGTATCAATTGTATAAGATGGAATGGAAAGCTGTAGGGAGCTTGAAAGTCTAAATTCAAATCCTTTATAATTATATATTTGTACTATCTTCATTTTATCCAAGATTATATTGATATCTAAGTATAATTTACATAATGGTCATTTTCAAGAAAGTTATATCTTTTTTTAAGTATATATATATAATAATAACATGCAGGTTTATAGGTTATAAATGACTCGAACCAATAAAATTTATAATTAAAGAACACCACTGTGCCATTTTCAAACCTGTAACACTAAAAACAATTTTGGGAATAAATAAAAAGAATGATTTGCCTCCTTAATCTGTGCATATTTTTTGCAATACAATGGAGATGTAAAATGGTTGTGCTTTTTAGACCAATATCTGATAATACATCATTCTTCTCCTAATAATTGTATCTTTAAATGTAAAATTGTTATTATTTAGTACTGTTTTTAAAGACTGGAGTAATAAACATTATGAATTAGAAAAGGGATAGGTTTACCACTTTAGTTCATCTATCATATATTTCAGTTTTAAAATGTGCATCTTATTTATAAGTTTTACCTAATATAATTTACATTCAAGGTTCTCATTACCTAATATAACTTCACATGCAAGGCTATTCTAGAAATATCTTTATTCAATGCTTATAATTATTTTTATTATAGCTTATGATTGTGAAAATTAAAATAATATATATGAGAGGTTCTCATTTAGTGAACTGTAAATTCCAAAGAGTTTACAATTAGTTTCCAAGGATTTATAGCAGAACATCAATCTTTCATCTATTTTATTCCTCAATCTTCTAATCACATTTTGTTAATTATTCCATTTAAAATTTTATATGCCTTATCTAAATATAACTTCACATTCGTGACTCTCCTAGAAATAGCTCAATGTTTATAAATATTTTTACAGTTTATGGTTGTGAAAGTTGAAATAATAAAGATGGGATATATTATTTGGTGATTTGTAAATCTCTATGAACTTTATGACCAGTTTTCAAGGATCCTCTTACCCTTAAAGTTGCTCAACTATGTCAAAAATATATATTTCCTCACAGACAATATGCATATTCTATATATAATGTTACTTAAATTTCATCTTAAAAAACAGCAAAATTCGTTATGTAGAAAAATATTTTCATTTTATTCTTCTGTTGGTTCTTGTTTTGACCCTGTAATGCAGCCGCATGAGTTGCTGTTTCTGTGTCAATACACAGAAGCATTCAGGTTGCAGGGCCAAAAGCAGTGTTTCTTATTATAGCCGCTAGATGGTGCTGATCGTGACAAGTAAGTACATTTACCTTACGTTGTCTGCTACCAGAAACAAACAATAAACCAGGTGGCACTGATAGCCAGGCATAAGCAAATTTAGCATACGTCGTTTGCTAACAGTGACTAAGAGCAGAAATAAAACTTAATGCAGAAATATGTTTGCACAGTGTTAAAATATAGCAAAAAATTTGTTCAAATAAATCAGGGATGGGTAATCTCCACCCCTGGAGCCAATTCTGGCCCTTGAAAGCTCTTGATACGACCCCCAGACATTTTCAAAAACATATATAAAGTGGCCCTGTATACAACTTATATTCAAACATTCATGTAGATCAAATATAGAATTACGAGTTAAGTAAAATAAAATATTTATTTCCCCAATTGCATCCAACCTTTATAATAGTTCTAGTTCATTCTATTAGAGGTGCAATATTCTAACAAATCATCTATATTATGTGCTCTATATGACTACAGATTTAATCTACAACACCTAGAACATTTTGTTTGTTTTTGGAGTAATTTTCTAAGACTAACTGTATATTCGCAAAAATAAAATTAGAATTTTAGTTTGTTTTATTATTATTATATACCATTTATTTCTTTTATTATGATAGCTACATGAAAAAGAGCTTTAATAAGTGTTTGACATGTCTCATACAAAGTCCAAAGGAAGTCAGAAAATTCTGTGAATGCTAATTATATATATATATTTAAGAATAGAAACTTTGAAACCATTTTTTGAAGGGAAATTTATAAATGACTGCATTCTAGCTGCTGTAGAATTAATTTGTCCAGAACATCAAAAATTTAAACAGGCAAAACTCTCCATACAGTAGTGCCACTCAGTGCAAGCCAGAGTAATCAATGGATGCCAAAAGGCTTGTGCATAAAATCCCTATCTAAGATGTGCCTACTTATCCAATATCCCCAGACTAGTTTCTGACTTGTGGCACTATTGTGTAGAGTTTTGCCTCTTTAATAACAGTTATGAGCAAGCATTAAAAACAGTGATCGTGTGATGTTTAGTGGTTTAACTTCAAAAGGAATTTTAAAAAAAAAATATGTCATGAAAAAATATAATAATAATAATGTTACTTTATTTTTAGTTCACAAAAAAAATTATGACTCTCATTTATTAAAAAGGTAAGTTGAAATTGGTATGCCAGCTGAAAAGATTGCCCACTTTTAATGATTAGGGGTGAGTTGATTAAAGGTTTGATCAGATGGCTAATTTTTAAGTCAATAGTTTGTAAGACCTATGAATGATATTATAAATATCCAAATGGCCTTTGGCAGAAAAAATGTTCCCTACCCCTGAAATAAATAAATCCAATATTGGAAGTAAAACTGATTGTATATGCCATCATATTTTGTTAGAGCTTCTCGCAAATTATAATTTGAATTTGTTTTAATAAAATATTTTAACTTTCAGAAAATTTTGTAAAATAAAAATATTTGATACAAAGTTTTGAGTATATTAAAGGTCATATATAATATTGCTGAATTATTTCATTTACTTCCTAAGAATGTCCCAAATAAAATTTTAGGAATTATTTTGCAATTGTGTTAAATAATTGTTTACACAACTTATAAAAGCAACAACTTTATTTCAGAAATTTTAGATGAGTACCCTGAACAAAAGATATAATTATTTTAAGAGTAAGAAGAATAGGTATACAATATTACTACAAGCAATGTATTAAACCAAACTTAAAAGTTTGCAAGACATTTTTGTTGATAAAAGGATTCACAAAAAGAAAAGAGTTGAAAATCATTGGAATAAATAGTACAAAAGGCATAACAAATATGTTACACAAAAAATGTAGCAATTTGTTTAAAAATTGTTTTCTTTCATCAGATGACTTGAATTGGTCAACGTGGCTCCAAAGTATAAGACCATTTAACAATCATAAACTAAGCCTAGACATATACATAATATTAGATATTAAGTTTTACATAGGTGTACCTATTTGAATAGATCTTAGAAGATGTCTGAATGCAACCAATAATAATTCTATAAAGTAATTACTAACTATACCTTAATCAGAAAATATATTCAAGTACTAGGCATCACGCTACAATGTTTATATAAGAAACCTTGTTTAGCCTCAGAGATTGTCAATTAGTAGTAATTGATAATTTCTTGGAAACATCAAAAGTTAAAGGTTATCTCTATTTACATGGATATTAACTCCCCATTTCTATTCTTTATTATAATAACAATCTATGAAAATATTTATACCCATAAATATATATATGCTATTATATGCAGTATTCATAGTCATCAGAAAAATAAGGAAGTATGTTCAAAGATTCATTTTCTTTATAATATTTCTCATTTTGGTCCATGTCATAAATAAATATGCATAGACTCTACACAAAAAATTTCAGATACATATGCAATACAAATTGGAGAATGATATATAATTATTTTATAAAACATAATTTTTAATTTTATTTTCATACTTGAAAAAAGTTTTAACCTTTCTTACTTATTTCTCATCAAAATATTTCTAAACCATAATGATTCAAATAAATGAGTTCCAAAAATATGAACATATAGGAAATGAGATCTTTGAAGGATTTCACACCACACTTGTTAGAGAATCCCCTTGCATATTCATAATCTGGAGCTTGAGTTTATGCAAGATGAATCTTCAAAATATTTTCAGAGTATAAAGAAATTTAGGATTTATCTTTCAAGTTGCCAATTTATAGTCAACTCAGTCAACATTTAATAGGAGTCAACTATGATTGTTAATTCCCAGATTGCTAATATATATAATTGTAATATGATAACAATTTTAATAAAGTTATCTTTACATTTTAATAACTTATTAAAAAAACCATACATAAAACTAAAAATATATAGATCAAAGAAAATATGATATAAGATTAATAAAATTATCAAAAGTAATTTTTAAAATTAGAAACAAAATATAATTTTATTTATAAATTTTCTTCTCTAGTTTACCAAAACAATGTTACAATCTTGTGAAACCGTTCATGATCTTTTAAACGTCATTAATAATAAGAGACTAAGGGTGTCCTGTGCAGTATTTTTCACTGTTGTAAGCTTATAAATAGATAACCTTCCTTGAGTTTAATTATTTAATATTTATGAGAATAAAAAATGTCTTAAATTTAATTTGAAATTATAAAAATTTAACAATGTGAAATTGATAATAAAAAAAAAAAATTTCTGATAAATAATATTAGAATCAAATGCCAAAAATTACTCCTTTTTTTTTGCTTCTGTATTTTTGTTCTCTAGGCACTCTTAAATAATATTGTCATTTATTTTACTGAGTTTAAAAAATAATAATTATTTAATATTTATGAAAGGAAAAAATATAAATAGCTTGAACTCCTTAAAATTAAATTCTGATCTGTTATCAGCAGTAGATTAAGAATAACATCTAATCCCATTCCGTAAATATTCCAGTTTTTTTTCTTTATCAACTAAATAATAAATAAAGTTTTGAATTAATGCATGTTACAGAAAAAGGTATATCTGCTTTAAATTATCTTCAAGATCTATACCTTAAAATATAGCAACCATAATAACTCATAAACATAAAAATCTGCAATACCTTGTATTTCTTTGGTTTTCTTCATATTTATTCCCTGATTACATGCCTAAAACTAATATCTCAGAACCCAGACCTAGTGGTTGAGATGAAGCATTACTAAAATAGGTTACAGATTAGGCAGTGGTATCTTTGAAGTTTTATTACAAGAATATTGTTTTTAACAAATTACATTATAGTTGACTTACAAAAAAGATCATTTCCAATATTTAACAAATGCAATTCAAGAAATAGAGTATGCCAAGCTCAATTAAATTGTTTAAGTATAAGAGCTATAAAAAATAAATTATAAAATCCTAGACAATGATGACATTTATTGCTCCACTCCAAAGCCAAAATAAATCATCAATAATTCAAATCAACAAATACTAGCTATAAATGCAGCAGACTCTTAAAATTGATTTCTCACTTTCTGATAAAAAAAAAATGGTAGTGTTTGGTTAGCTGTACCCCAGCTGCTAGAGGCACTTCACACTATCATTCTGAGATTACACTTTACTCTTCTCACACTATTTAAAGACACTATTTTTAAATGTCAAACATCTTAAATATTTAAGATTCAAGTCAGCCTGCTTGTATAAAAATTTATTGAACGTACTATAAAATAATTCAAATTTGCAAATGTTTGTTCATCCACATTACGAAGTAGTTTCTTTCTACTTTATAAACTAATGCTAAGTGCAGTTTTGGTGAAATTTATAGCTGACTATGGTGAACTTCACTGAAAGTGCACTTAGCAATAGTTTATAAAGAAGAAAGAAACCACTTCATAATACAGATAAACAAACATTTGCAAATTTGAATTACAAATACAAACAAAGGCAAAAATCAATAACACAATAAAATAATTATATTTGAAACAAAAAACAACTTAATTTTTATTATTTCTAGTATTTTATATTGTGTATGTGTGCTCAAAAGCCACAGTAATTAATAAAAATTATTTATGAAAGTATGTTAAAAATTTATCAGAAACAATAGTTAGTTCAATTGCTGAACTTTGATTGTATATGTGTGCGGAGAAGATAATCTGTACCACTGATGAGTGCTGGTTTAGCACAAAATACATATATTGGTGATTATTTATTTTTTTAACATGTGGGTGATCATGTGTATCAGTGGTATGAGATAGCATGGAAGGTCAAGAGTCATGTGAAAGTCTGAGTTCAAATCCCCTACATATTATATGAATTATAATAAATAAATAAAACAGTGCAATAATTCAATGAATAGAAATGTAAAATAGATTTGAAATGATAATAAATGTATAAAATATATATATTAAATAATAAAAGAAATACAGGAAATGCAAAAATAAAGCGATCTAATGGCTTCATAAACTTTCTTTTATTAGTTGACAGCGATCTCTTATTTCAATCACTTATATAAGCATCTTTAATACTTAATACAATGAGACACACCGATCAAAGATTTTTTAAAATAAATTCTCACTTAAAGAAAATAAAAAATTTCAATATCATTTTAATGCTGATTATCAAATGTTGCACTACCTTAATGACCATATAATTATTGGTTTATGAAGGCAGTTTACCCTAGGTGGCTAAATCAACAGATTCATATCTCAATGTTCTGAAATTAGCTACAATCAAGGAGACTAAAACTACTGTACTGCACTTTCCAATGACCTTTAAATTATATTATGCTATTTTTCTTTTAAGTGTCATAGCATCGGCCGGGACGCGAACCCGCAACCCGGGCAACTGCCTGCAAGTGCAAGGCAGTCGCGCTGACCTCTCGTCCACCAATGCAAGTCTATATTATGCTATTTAAGTTAGTAAATTGGAAAAATTCAAATAACCTAAGAATATAAATCCAAATCAACGTCTTTTTTTAGCTATAAAAACTTTGAATAGTTTAGTAACTAGATATCTCAATGATATCAGTTATAAACCATTAGCTCTGATTTAAAAACTATAATAAACTAAATAATGAACCATATTCCCTGATACAAAGCATCACATAATTTTCCTATGCTAATACTGTCATTGACTAATCCATCAATACCAGAAAAAAAGATAGGAGAAAAATACCATTTGAAATGTGTTATATACTAATCTGTATGCTGTTGTTCGTAGCTGAATATATTTGAAAAGTTTAAATAGCTTGAATTGTTCTAAAGACATTTAACAATTAATTTTCGAGGATGGAATATAGTTATAAGTAAAACATTATCATCACAAACTTTCAGGCAAGCACTATTCTTTCATTCATCTCATTTCAAACTCACGTTACATTTACTGTGTATAAATATATTACCATCATCCTGGAAAACCTCTAAATTTACACAAATCCTTGGATATTAATTTTATCTTTCTTAAAAATAAATTAATTGATTAACAATAAATAATTGGTTCTTTTTTGTGAATAATGAAATTTATTATAGAATATGAATTGTTTATAATTCACTCATTTAAATTAAACACACATAAAAACAACATTAGATAATGACAACATCTAAAGAAATATTAAAAATAAACATAAATTAACAATCATGATAATTATGGTACATTAAAAAATAATATATTTATTTTTAATATTTACTTATATTTGATTGCATATGTTTATTTGTTTATGTTTTAATTTGTAAATAACAGGTTCTTAGAATTTAATAATAATATTAAGGCAGGCATATAAATAATGTATTATTTTCTTTGTTCTAACATTAATTCTATTCAAGCCATACTATATATGTACTCATGTAGAACTTTTATTTCATCTGTTTTAGATGCAGATAAATTATATTTGCTATTATATTTAATTCTTGATTCTCATTTCTTTCATTCAAAAAAATAAATAAAATTAAACTTTAAATTTCCAAATAGTGCTCCTTTTATTTTTCTTATGTATTCTGATATTGAAATTATATGTATTTTTTTTTTGTAATGGAACTTTAACACAACAATACGGCACAAACAAAGCTATTTTCCTTCAACTGCTTTCTCATAGTTAAAGCAGACAGATAAATTGACTCTTTTTAAATAGATATTTTAAGTCATGCTAACAAATAATATGGATACATTTTAAAACAGAGGCAAAACTCTCTACACAGTCATGCCATTCAGTGCAACCAGAGTAATCAATAGATGCCAGAAGGCTTGTATATAAAATCCCTATATAGTGCCTACTCATTCAATATCCCCAAAACTAGTTTCTAGCTTGTGGTTTTCATCAGTGAGAAGTTTTGGATCTGAGAGCATTGCACCTAGATCTTAGGATCTAATGCAATCCTCTAGCAATCGCCTTTTACCTTATTAGCTAACTATAAAGCTTTGAGTTCAAAATGAAAACACAATAAGGTTTTCAATTCAAGCTCATTAGCTTGTATAGTTATATAGTCTTGAACTCAGTTCAGCATCCATACTTTCTGGTGTCTTTGTTTCTTTAATAACCACAGTCACCATAATCCTATTGGGCAGGATTGGTATTAAATCAGTAAATATCACATGATCACCATTCTTTATGCTTATACAAGCTGTTTTTCATAGAGGCAAAACTCTCCATACAGGAGTGTCACTTAGTGCAAGCCAGAATAATCAATGGATGCAAAAAGGTTTGTGCATAAAATCCCCATCTAATGCCTACTCATTCAATATTTCCTGACTAGTTTCTAGCTTGTGGTTTTCATCAGTGAAGAGCCTTGGATCTGATAGCACTGCACCTAGATCTTAGGATCTAATGCAACCCTCCAGCAGCCACTTTTTACTTTTTTAGTTAACAGTTTGTGTAAGCAGTGATCATGTGAATACATTTTATTTTTAGTATGCAATTATAAATAATATTTTATTTGACAGTCACCTAGTCTGTGTAAGGCTGACATTTATAAGAATTCTTAGCAAAAAATAAATCACAGAAATATCATATTTCAATCTTTTTATGCGTATAAATATTATCACATACAATTTATTTTAATTATAGAAAGGCATACAAAGTTAAATAAAAGTGATATGTTTTTTTAAATATTTTTATAATAACATTAATCAATATTTTTTTGTTGTTGTTAAATATAAGATAATAATATATAAAGACAATAAAATTATTTTTTTATAGCAAGCACACATATAGTACTTCAATATATTTACTTTAATTGATGAAATTCAGAAATAAAAAAGGAATTAAGTGCTACTTAATTGGAATATATTTATATGTAAAATCAAATAAATACATTTAGTGATTGATAAATTAATCACTTATACATAAAGTAAATAGGCATTCTTGGTAAAGTTTTTAAAAAGAAAGAATAATCAATTATAATTCCTATTTCAACAGAACAGCTATATATATAAAATCCCTATTTTCTCTGCTGTCCAATTGGTGAACGTATGTTTGTCCGTAAGGCTGTCATGTGTCAAATTCACAACCAATTAAAAAATATATAACTACATGAAAAAAGTAATTCCGCTAGCTAATAATAAAAAATGGTCAGAGAAAAATATCAGTACATGTGCTTTTAACTGCAGAGGTATAGAATTCAAATTTTGAAGAAAATGTGATTACAGCATATAAATTCATATTTGAAATGTGATATTTATTGAGAGGGAAAAATAGATGCTATAGTACTATATTTACATTAAGTTTTGGTTAGCGTATAATTGAAGTTGAAAATCTTTTGATTAATTTTCATTAAATCTTAAAAAAAAAATTGTTAAAGCAATCAATTAAAAAAACGATGGCCTACTTAGGACAGGTGCATCTGGTAATTATATATTTGCTTATATCTCTAAAATGTAATATATTTAATAAGGTATATATTTAATAACAGTTTTAAAAAAGTTTGAAAGTGGCAAAAAACGTCCACCTCCATTTGATAATTTTAATATTTCAATGATTCATTTTCAGTATAGCTCAGAATTTAAAAAAGATATTTAATGAGAAAAAAAATCATTTTTATCTACTTACTTTGACAACATTAGATAAATATATTAAATGTTCACCATATTATCTATTATAAAAAGCAAGATGATCTTAACACAAAACAGCATTGTTTAGTTTTAAATTATTTTTCTCTTCTTTACTTCAGAAATTATTGAGATATGGCAAAACCAATGATCATTTGAATTGTTAATTGCTTATGTATTGGATTCGATATTTTATATATATATGAGCTGCAATTGAACTCCACCATTAGTATTTTGATAGCTGTGAAATATGTTCCAATATTATGAATCATGGAATAGGAATGAGCACAATTTTGTGTTATAACTTTTTATGATTTTAACATTGGCTTATCTGAAGAAGAATATTATTTGACAATGAAGTATCATCATGAGAAACTGTCTTTAGGAAGTTCAGGGAATTTTTCAGGGGGCATAGTTCATTTCATGATAACAAGCATATGGGAAGGCCTGCTATGCACTCTCTGAAAATGTGGCCTGCATTTGTAAAACGATAACAGACAATAGACCCTATCCTCGGCATTGGATCTACAGCAATATATAAAATCTTTCATTAAAGAGGTGAAAGTTAAAAAGTGTTACAAGTTGGATTCCACACCAACTGATAAAGGAACAAAAAAGTGAGTGCATGAGAATCAGTCAGAAACTTTGCAATAACTTATAAAGGTAGTCACCTGATCATTTCTAAAAGATTTCTTTTAACAATGTACTGACATACCAAAAAAGCAAAATATGGGTGCTTGAAGATGACCCAATGTCCCAAAAATATAATATTCAAAGGAAAAAAATAATATATACTACTTTCTTCAGCTAGAAGACAGAAGACTTTGGTATACAAACATGAAATTCCACATGCCTGAGAATAAAGTGCTTAATACTGTAACATGACAATGAATCTTCTTATACTGTTGTGGTAACTTTAAATTTTCTATGGCAAATAAAGTTCAGAAATTATCAAACACCCATCAGACTTATCTGATCTTACAATGTGCAATTTCTGGTTATTCTTTAATCTCAAAAAGAATTGATGTTGTCACAGTTTTACTTCAGGAGAGATTGACATTGCTATCAGTGTTTTTGATCGCATTGTGAAAAATGAGTGTTATGATGCCTTCTATCTGAGAAAAATTTGTCTTCAAAAATGCATCAATGCTGGAGGGCTACGTCAAGCACTCATAAAGTTTTGTATGTATAGTTTCTATATATCTCAACAATTTCAGTCTCTTCCTCATATTTCTTGAAAATTTAAATCCTGTGCCATAACACTTTCAAGATGGCGGCTAACACATCTTTTCTATCAAAGAGTAAGACTAACAATTTTTAATTAGTTCAAATTTAGAAAAACAATATTCCATATTTGCAACAGTAATTCCAAATAGTCAAAACAATTCATAAAGCTATTTAAATATATGAAAAAAGTTTTGCACAATTATTAATATATATATAAGTTGAAAATTCTTTAGATGAATAATTACACGGAATTCTCCAAGATAATACTTTTATTTCACTAGAGTCAAAATTTTTTTTTTTCTCTCACCCATTAAAATAATTTTTAAAACCTTGTAAATGAATATTGTTGACAACAAGTATTTCCAAAGCATCAATTAATAATATTACCTTACCATGTAGTTATAATTAGAACTCAACAGACTTTCTATACGTCTGTGGCTGAACTTGGCCAGTGACTACATATTTTTCTCTGAACTAATGTAAGCAAAATATGTTTTATGTAAAACAAAATTTTAATTGATTATTATATTTTAAAGACTTGGCATAGCTGATAAAAAAGATTTTCTTAAACAAGCACTAAGCCTCTCATATTATGCTTCTTGCATAAAATCCAATATCTTATTACACAATTTGATTACTAAAACCTGCTTCATTCTTCTAACTAATATATTAAAAGTAAAAATTTAAAAATTGAATTTTAGTGGTCATTCATCTTATTAAATTTGACAAAAAAAACCAACTCAAGTTGCGATTTTTGAACTATGTATTGAAAAAAAGTAATGTTAAATCTAAGTTATCAACCATTCTAGCTATACAACGTTGGTTCTACAAAAGTATAAAACATTCTGTTTTACTAATTAGTGCCTACCCATATTCATGATGTAGGATTCAAATCTGAAAGTTAGGACTTCTATCCAGTTAGCAAGAAATGGACCCATCCAACTATCTACTTAATATTAATCAGTAAAGAAATATGGACCTATTTTTAGAAAAAAGAAAATCCGGAAGCAATCAGTTTGGTTAATTAAGCGTTAATCATTAAAAAAAATCGTAATCTATGCTACTTTTATTATTGGTAAAAGAAAGCAATGATATATTTACAGAAACTGAACGCCTTGATTTATCTTTAATAGACATGCTTGTCATAGTAAATTTTGTCTGTATTTAGTTACAACTATTCAAAAAGCTTGGAATTACATTACACTATATAGACCGAATATATATATACACACATATAACATATTTTAAACATTCATTTGGATTTTAGATATATATTTGTTATAATGTAAAATGAAAGGAAAACATTCAGTTAATTTATGAACTAAAAGTGGAAAAAAAAAGAGAGAGAGAAATAATGAAGCTCGTAAAATCTTATGGTAAACAGACACACACACAAAACATTGTTAACAATGACGACTCTTGTGAATGAATTATAAGTGAAAGTCAACATCATTATTTAGGTAATACAGGAGAAGGGATGCTAATGTAAACACTGTAAAATTAACTTTATTTTATGTTCACAAAACGACGAGCTTATCTCAGTTTGAGGGGGAAAAAGCCGTAAAAGAAAAATCCTCGAAAAAAAAAAAGATAAACATTTGTGACTACTTTTTGTTTATACTTAACAGCGGGTGCGTGCATCAATTACATGATAATAGATAGATAATTAAAACTAAACACCTAAAATATATTTAAAACTTTATTATTAAGTTTTAAAAAATGTTTATATGTTGTATATGATTGAGTAGAGATTATTGTAATAGTAATACACTTATTTTCAAATATAATGTTAGGCGAACGTTGGCTGTATCAGAAATTGGAGTTATTGATTTATTTGGGGAAGTGGGGGCAAAAGAATTTAAGGTAATCAATCTATCATTTATGATATTTCTCTAATTTACGCACTTAAAAAATATATATATATTCATACTTCTGTATTTGGCTTATATAGTGTATGAGTGTAATACAGTAATCAATATCTTAAAAGAAACAATTTGATTTCGACATTCCTATGCTTATTTCTAACACATCAATTCTTAGAATAATTGTCATACTCTAGATTGTCACCTGGATCTCACAATTATAAAACCAGGTATAGTGAAAATTGTACTACAGAAATAATATTCTTCTATTTCAAAAAATTAACAAAAATATTACTATCTGTTAAAAACATAACTGGATTTCCATTGAAATTTGATAAACATTACTCCTTCAATGGGGATAATCCTAAGTTACTGACAGAGATTGGATGAAGCTGGGAGGCATGATAATAAATAGAATTAAAATCATCTTTGTTAATTCTGAACCTGCAAATTCAATTCAATATAATCTTTATACAAAGCACTAATAAACAGGTTAACAAGCAGAAATCAATTTAAAAAAATATAATCAAAATAAAACAAACTATTATAATGTTGTTGTTTTTTTCATTTGTCAAATGCATTAACCGGGAAGCGAATCTGGGCCAGCTGCTTGGAAGGCCTAGACCACCAACACTTAATGGCAATTTGTTGTAACATACTTTAGTAGTATTCTTCAATGTAACCTATGTCAGCTTAGTCTAACCTCCTCCCCCCAACAAATAATTTTCCAAATTAAATAACTTCTTTTTTTAAAATCAAAAACAAACTTTATTAAACCAGAAAATAAATAAATAAATACATAATATTGTATAATAAAAACAAAATGCAAATTAAAGTTCTATAGGTAGAAATTGGTCTTCAAATGTCAATAAGATCCCATGTGCTATTAAATAAATCTTGTGATGATATCCTATTGTCTCTTTCTTTTATCATTCTGATTTTTCTAATTATAATCTTCAAAGGATCTGTACAATTAGAATTAAAGATAATATCACATCGAGTTAGTCATAAACTATAAATTAAAAAAGTGGCACTTCTAATATCAGCAAAAACTCCCACTTTAATTGCTTGTATCAATACATGTATCAATAAGCCTTTATGTTTATAAATAAAGCTAATAAAGTATCTACAAACTTGCAAATAACTGTATTCACCAAAAATATGTTCAATCGTGTCTTCATCTCTGTGACATAAACCACATAGACCATCAATAAAAGTAAATCCACAGTTTCTTGTTAAAAAACTACAAGTAGGTAGTGCATTTAAATTTATTTTTATCAGGAAATCAAAATATTTTGGCTCCAGACCCCATCATCTGAACTTTTTCAGCAGATTAAATGTTGTCAAGTTAAGACTTGAATTAATAGGCACTATTGCTTTATTAATGAGATAATAAGCCTCCCAGTATTGAACTTTTTGTTATTTGGATGGATTAGGAATTAAGTTCATTTTTTAAAATTTCAAATAATAACTCAGCCAACCAGAAATTCATTGTTGGAGGTGGAGTATCAGTAGGATCAACATCAATTAAATAAAATTCTTGAGGGATAAAATGATTCAGTCTCAAAAATAAGTTGAAGGTCCGCTGGAGTCTAAACACTTTCAGTGAATGCAGCCCAAGACCACTTAGTCTGGTAGATATGTGCATCTTTCTGAGGCTAATTGCTACAGTCTTCCCCCCACCCATAGTAGCTTAGAACAAATTGAATTGATACCACGAATGAATTTAGCTGTAAATTTAATAAAAGGCATGAAATAAGTAATCCATGGAAATAACGACATGTTCAAATAACTTCTTTAAAGCTAACAACTTGCAAACATTAATTAAATAAATATGGTGAATCCACTATTGATTATTACCACAGTTATCATTTCCCAATATCTCCATCTTGTTTTCTTTGGTCCCAAAATAAGAAAATCAATAAAATCATCCCTGTTTCCATCATTATCCTATATCTATCATTTACTTTTTCTGATCCCTTATAAAACCATGAATACAATTTTCACTATATTATAAAAATATTTTTTATTACAATCTTTCCCCAGCTATAGTATATATTCAGCATTCTGATAATGACTACTATTTTCAAAAACATATTTGGAAATTGTATGGACAAATTTAATGAAATGCAGCTTATTAATACTATATAAAAAAGGACGGTCATATTTACTGCTAATGTCTTTGTAGCAATATAATATAATTCAAAATAATAAGACTTAACAGATTCCACATCTTCACAAATTAATTACAAAAACACTTATTATATGTAAAAAAAATCATATTCCCAAAATATTAACATCAGTAAAATTATTAAAAGTAATTAAAACGAATCAGGATCTAATGTCAAAGTTTAAATTCAACATTTCATTATTGTCTGGCTGGAGAATATGTTTGAAATTATAATCAGAATTATACAGTTGAATATATTCCTCATCATATACCACACAAATTAATTTCTACTAATATTATTATGTATAGCCATTAGTCATTACGGCTTAAGTCCAAAACAATAAATCATATTGATTTCTAGTACCCAAACTAATATCAGCACTATATATGAAGAACTTTGTGTGGCTAAAACAAACACTACAATTGAAAATTCAAATTTATGTGATTCTAAATATCCTTCAAAAGGAAATGTCTTCATTGAAAATGAATCCATCTTAAAAATATCCCTAAAAAACAGACTAACTAACATGCAGTGCCCCTAATATCATCAACACCTTAATAATCCCACTATCTGTGCCCAAAGGATAACCATCTGAATCAATTATTAATTTTACATTCTTTCTCAGAAATGCAAGCATGTGCTTCAGATATGACTTTTCATATCATTAATTGCTAATAATTAAAAAATATCATAAATCTTAATGTCATTTTTCAAAAGTAAGTTTCCTATAATAACTATTAACATTAGGGAAATTAAAGAGAATTATTATTCACTTTATTAAATACAATAAGAGTGACTTTTTTTGTTTCATTTAAATACTCTGCAAAGTATTAGTAATAAATTAAAGGAATAATATTTTAGTTGCCTCAGAAAGCAGTTTGCTGTTAACTGAAATGAGACTGTTTCCTCCTTGAAGCCTTAAAGGAACAGAACAAGGCAAATTTTTAATGTCCACTCTATACATTTCTGTCATTCCAGTTACATGGTGAGTTTATTGGCTTTTTGATTCTAAGTTTAAGAGCAAGAGACATCATGATCTTTCTTTTCATTTGCCTAATAATTCTTAACTGTAATATCATTAAGTGTTCTTAAAGGCAGAGTGAATGTGTGAATATTTTTTTCCTTGACAAAACAAAATTATAACCTTACTTCCAGAAAGATGTAAAATTGCCATCCACAACAGCAGTTGACAGCCGAAGATGGAAAGTATTAAGAATTCTGTGATTATGAACTCAAGCTGCCATATGATAACAACTTCTATTTAGGCATCTACAATTTCAGATTGCTTTCAAGTACAAAAAAATTGCACAAACTGAAAAAAGATTTGTCTAAAATTAAAATGGATATCGTTGGACTTTGTGAAGTTAGAAAAAAAGGTGAAGAGAAAATTGATTTTAAAATTAGTTAGACATGTTCTTTAATACAAAGGCATGAATATTGGAAACACAAATGGAGTGGCATTCATTATAAATAAAAAATGAAAAAGAAACATTGTAAAGATGAATAATATATCAGACAAAATAGAAAGTATTCAAGTTAAATGAAGATACTAAATGCAGATATTATATATATAGGCTAACATAAAGGATTTTTATATTGATGTATAAAATGCTTTTAATTAGACCAAAAATTTTAAAATTATCATAAGAGATATAAAAAAATTAGTAAATTATTGAAAGATGAAAGTATTATGGATAATTTGATATGGTAACAGAAATGAGAGTATACAGAGTTGTGGAGTTTATAGAAAAACTATATATTATGAATTGTTTCTTTGAGAAAAATGCTAAATGGAAATGGGCATTATAGTATCAAATGAAAGTGCAACAGAATTGGATTATATTTTGGTAATTTCAAGATTGTAATATTTTTAATAGATTTAATACAGAGTGATCATTGATTAGTGAGATGTAAGACATATGCTAATGCAAAAATAGTAAAATCAAAACTATTAAGAAAGGCAGTATAAACAATTGTTTTCCCGAAAGTTTGTGATGATGGTGTTCTAGTTGTATTTTTATATTGAACTATTTCCATCATCTAATATGCATATTTAATGTCTTTAGAAAAATTTAACTTTATTTAAATATTCCAAATACATTCAACTGTCAATAATAGCACATCAAACAGGTTAGTATATGCACAATGTTTTGAGAGGTATTATTCTCCCCTCTTTTTCAGGTGTTGTTGGCCTGACCAGCGACAATACTAGCATGGGATTCAAACCTGGACCCTTAAATTCTTGAGTATTGAATTTTGAGGTAACACTCTAACCAATGGAGCCATTCTGCCAAAGGCTCAGTTGGTTAGAGCATTACCTTAAAATTCAATAATCAAGAATCTAAGAATCCAGGTTCGAATCCCATGCTAGTATTGTCACTGGTCAGGCCAACAATACCTGAAGAAGAGGGGAGAATAATACCTCTCAAAACATTGCGCATATTCTAACCAGTTTGATGTGCTATTACTAACAGTTGAATGTATTTGGAATATTTGAATAAAGTTAAATTTTTCTAAAGACATTCAATACGCATATTAGATGATGGAAATAGTCCAATATAAAAATACAACAATAAACAATTAATATTTCTAATCTTCAGAAACACTTAAGTGAATTAAAATTAGAACTTGAAAATCATTTTAAAATATTAGTAGACTTTGAAGATGGTTTAGACTTTCTGAAATAAATAAAAAGATATACTCAAGAATTGCAAGAAAAATAACTGGTACAAGAGAGAGCAGCAGTTTACTAGTAAATTTTCTATTAGGACATAATAATGAATGATAAAAAATAAAAAACGATTATAAAAATATTTTTAAATAATCCATTTAAAAAAATTGAATATTTGGCATTTTTTTTCTCTTTTTCTCAAGATTATTGTGCTCTACAATAAACTAATATAAAGTCAAACTATCTCATATCTTTGGTATTCCATTATTTACTAACCTAATTAGTTGCTCTTCAACAGGATTATTAAAAATATAGCTTTCTAGATCTTATAAAACAAGAATAGCAAAATACATTTCTGCAGTATGTACAATCACGTTTTATGGATGGTAGAATGTGGATTCTGAAAGTCAAAGTTCATGAAACGCAGTTGTTCTCCATCATTTCTGATGGTCAAACGTCATATGAATTCCTGAATGATAAACCATTCAATCTTTGTGGATTGTTTTGAAAATGAAAAAATTTAAAATTAATATGCTACTGGCCCTTTTATCAGCTTTGTATTAGTTACAAGATATATCTCTTTTTCTATACAATTATTAATTCCATCTCTATTGTTAAAAAGGAGATTGCCTGGCCAACAGTTTGAAATTGTCGATTGTTATTGACATCAGGATTGTCTAAGTGTTGATTGGTTTTAATGATTAATTATTAATATATACAGAAAAAAATCCGGTTAACATCTCTCGCTACTAATCTTATTTTTAATACTAAGAAGTTCTCAATCATCCAATCATACTAGAGGTGAAAGTCTTAATTGTTATGCTGGAATTCGTTATTAAAAAGCAAATATGTGGGTTACCTATCAATCTGTCTATCAGAGAATTAAAAAAAATTAATAAAAAAAAAAAACATCCGCAAGCAGTTTTCATTGACTAGGAAGTAATTCATAATGCAGCTCAAGCCTAGATTATAGATTATATTTTGCTCCTATAAATTTTCAACAACATTCAATTAAACCGCTAAACATCACATGATCACCATCTTTTATGCAGCACATAACTGTTATTAAACAGGAAAAACTCTCCATACAGTAGTGCCACCCTTCTCATAGTTTTCTAGTTAAGTAGAGATAAAAGGTGGCTGCTGGAGAGTTGCATTAGATCCTAAGATCTAGGTGCAGTGCTCTCAGATCCAAAGCTCCTCACTGATGAAGGCCACAAGTCAAAAATTATTCTGGGGATATTGGATGAGTAGGCACTAGATGGGGATTTTATGCATAAGCCTTCTGACATCCATTGATTACTCTGGTTTGCACAGTGTGGCACTACTGTATGGAGAGTTTTGCCTGTTTAATAACATTCAATTAAGACAATTGGGATTACGATCTTAATTTCTCACATTTAGCTTGGCTGAGAGAATTTGGTTACATAAGTAATGCAATGTATTAACAAATAATTAAAACAGGCAAAACTCTATGCGTATTGCCACTCAGTGCAAGCCAGAGTAATCAATGGATGCCAGAAGGCTTGTGCATAAAATCCCCATCTAGTGCCTACTCATCCAATATCCCCAGTTAAGAGCAAGCATAAGAAATGGTGATCATGTGATGTTTATTAACAAATAATGTGATGTTATCAGGCTCTTTTGCATTAAAAATGAATTTCCAAGGCTTATCTTTCAGCTTTTAATATATATAACCTCTTGATTTCGCGTAGCCTTCAAGAACTAATGATTATTCTGGATTAATGAACAAGTAAAATTATTTCCATAATATATCTATTATTTATTTGTTCATTATAAAATTATCATGTTGTAAATGCTTTTGTAAGATTGTAAATATTAAATAACTATTAATTTTAATGTCTACAGTTTTATATAGTAAATTTATTTCTAATAACAATGTAAAAATCATCAAAAATATATGCTTGATTTTATATTAGCATGCAATCTTTATATAATAATCAAAACAATAATAATAAACATTTATTGATTAAATTTTGCTTCTAGTTGTATTAAATGTAAATATTAATAACAGTCTTATTAAACATTTTATATCGCAATAATTTAAAAAAATAAACAATTACTGTTTCATTACACTGGCAAAGTTGGGCAATAAAGTTGATATTTTTTTAAAAGGTCAACTACAGTTTTTTTTTTTAATGCTAAAGTTTAAATTATTCAATTGTTATTTTTAAGGGGGGAGGGATAAAAACCATAAATTTCGAAAAGCAATTGAATTAAAATATAAAAAAATAATACACAAGACTTGTAACACTTATGCTTATAAATTTGCAGATATTAATCAAGCTGCGTTTTTCAAACCCTCCACCACCCACCCCCAGAATAAATTGAAAATGGTATTCAAGTAAATCATTAAGTTTTGATAAAGTAAAAAAATTCTCAATGCCAAAATTCGAAAATCCTTTATAATTGTGTTTAAATGATACACATTAACAAAATATAATGAGTTTAGTTTAGTGATATTTTACTCCATTTAACCATTTTAATATATATTAAGGCTCTTGTCTTTTAAATAAATCTTGTGTTAAGATTTGTAGAGATCCCTACTGTCATTTTTCAAGGGCATGGTCTTAAGGTTATAACCTTAATATATATTACTTTATGTAACGACTATGCACTTTACAAATTTAATTATTAACCATTTTAATTTAATTATAAGTTCATCATCATAATTACATTGTTACCATAGGACCAACTTATTTTCAAATTATTTCAACAAATTTTTTTTCAGTACTCCAATAAATATAAAAATCAAGATTAGAAAACAAATCAACTTTTATGCAATAAATTGTGCTAAAGTCACTCTCCCTTTTTACAAATTGTTCTAAGTTGCAAACATAAATTAGCCAATAGAAACAGGTGACTGTAGATCCTGGCTGTATCTCCTCAGCTCTTCTGGAAATGCTATTGATTAATATTTTTGGTTTTTAAAGTTTATTTTAGGGCCAACATTACACATTCTTCAGTACAATTTATTTAGGAGCTAAATCTTGTATTATGTACATAAAAGGTCAAGTTTTTTTGGTTATTCTAAATAATCCTTAATCTATAATGATAATTCCACATCCCAATTTTCTTAGCAGCTATCTTTTTTACAGTTAATCAATGTAGCAATAATCATATTACATGCTCCTTAAAGGTTAGAATTAGTTAAGTATATGGAGAAATACTATTTAACCTTTCCATATATTTTCTTAAGAATAAGGGATAATTATTTAATTTTTTTCTCATCATTTATCAAACCATTATAATTAATTATCTTGGTTTTTCTTTAGGCAGAAAAAAATATTTTAATTAAAAAGGAATGCCAAAAACTATTATTGTAATTTGGGTTTTTTACTTGATTTCCAAAATCAATGTTCATAGAGGGAAATAGCTGAACAATTGTTTTTGTCAAAATTGATCTAATTGGTTAACTATTAAATTTTATCATGCAGGAGACAGGATTTTGGTTGGATGAAGAGTTGTTTCAAAATTAGAGATATTGGTTAAAGAAGACCTGGGTATCTGGTAAGAAGCAGTTCCTGATCCAGCTGTTGAAGAGGACAGTTCAGTTAGGGATCAAGTTGTTGAAGAAAACAGTAGGAAAATATAACTGAAAAAAGTTTTCTAAAATGAAGACAACCACTTGCTAAGTTTAATTAAAAGCTAAACTCATCTACTTTCATGTAACCTGCTTCACTGAAATAAAATTTCCCTGAAGTAATCTGCAACCAAACCTTGTCTTCAACCAAGAGCATGGTTGTCTCTATGTGAAAGCCTAACCTGGAAAAGTTATTGGAAAGAAAAAAAATCAATAAATTCTTACTGTATATGTTAACCTAAAATATCCTAGTGCAAAATGAAGAAAAAGAAATAACTGTGTACAATTAACCTGAAATTAAAAAGTTTTCAAGAAAAACATCTACCTAGAAAACTTGCAAATTACAACTGCAAAGGACTCCAAAGAAAATTAAAACTATGGAATGAGTTTTTTTGGTATGCACATTAAATATAAATTTATAAAGATGTTTTTAAAATTAAGTAGCAATTGATACTAATTAATAATTTTATTAGTAGTTTTTTTAAGTTGAACATGTTTTAAATTTATTGATTTTTTTCTTTTTCACAATTAGTTTTTTTAGTAAACTTAATTTTATACAATTTGACATGTCTTTTTTGTTTGTTTTATAAGCTAATTTAAAATGCTTTTATTTCTGATTGAAAAGCTATTTTCCAACTTTTGTTATTTGAAGAAATAACTTAATGAAAGCAAAAGTTAATTAATTTAGGAAATAAAAATCAACTGGTTATTTTTTTTATTATAAAACCATACCTTTTGATAAAAATGTATAAATCTGAAATATATTATCATATCAATTTTTTTACTTTTTAATTAATAATCTGTGTATTAAATGTAGTTAAAAATATTCTAGTGTTAACATCTTTATTCTTTCAACTATCTGTTCCATGAATTGACAGTGCATGTCTTGATTTCAATAAAGCTTAGAGTTAAAAGAATTTTCAAATTACCCCACTCAAGTTATTAGCTGTTATATTTATTTATCTCTTGCTCACAGTAATAGTTCATAGAGTTCTTGTTTCCTGGGCTAGATTAGAGCATAATGGTTAATTATATGGATAAAGGAGTTATGTTGGTGTTTGGACATCCAGATAACCCTGGATGATACAAAGACATCACCTTTAAAGTTAAGTCACTGCATTTTTTATTTTATTAAAAATTAAGTTTATACTTGATCAATACATTAATAATATGTGGCTAGAACATTGATCATGATCAGTATGTTTCTGTATCCCAGCATGTTTTATTACGAGTAATGGATTAGCACAAGTATGTGCATCCAAATAATTGTTATATTCTGCCCTAAACCTTGACAGTGGCTAGATAAGTAGTCTATATATAGTATATCTTTTTTTAAATCCAATTACAAGGTTGATTGTTGATGTTGATTGTCCATGATGATAGATGATTTGCTTACTTATGTTTAATGCTGGGTAAACTTATTAGTAATATAATTTATCATGGATAATTACTATAAGTTAGGACATGCTGACTCTCTTCTCTTATTCTATATTCACTACTCATATTCTGTATTCTCCTTATTCATTTTTTTTATTTGTTCATTATATTTGTGATTAATGGAGATAATGTGTCCCATATTTCCATATTCACCCCATATAAACCTCTCACTCCATACTGATGCATTATATTATGTAAATATTTGTTTTAATAATACTTTTCTAAAAACAAACAAGTATATGTGTACTCTTTTTTATGTAACATCATACAATGTAATACAGTCCTAACAGATTAATAAATTACAAAAACAATTGATTAAGATGAAAAGATTTTATTATCTACCATTTCTAAAAGAATTATTTATTCTTGATCATACTTTTAGATTATTATTTACTCAAGAACTCTTTCAGCATTTTCATGTTATTAGCAAAAATTTTACTTGAAAAAAAAAAGATTAATAAATGAATTTAATATTTCAAAACTCATTAATTTCTATGTTATAGTCAGGTTGGTTCATTTTGTATTTTGAATTCATAATTAACCATGTCTTTTTCTTCTTAGCATCTTCTCTTCTCAAATTATGCTGACATCATTTGGTCAAAATACACAGCCTGTCTCTATTTATGTTTGAAAAAGAGAATAATAATCCCTATTGTATAAATATCTGTGTTGGCAACCTGACACCTAAATTTGCCATTGTGTCATGAATATTCTCAAATGGACAACTGGTTTGAGAACATTCAATTTTATACACTACATTAATCCATTAAAATGTGAATATTTTATCATTCATATTATTGAAAATTTATACAAGTTTAATGCATTTTAAAAACAAATCTTAAATCTCTAGAGCAAAAAATATTAATGGACATCCTAAACTTGGGAATGTATGGTAAAAATATCCATCCATTTTCTATTGTCTTTAGAAAATGTACTAACACAACCCTCATAAAAATTTTAATACATTTATACAGGGTGTTTCTGTTATATCCATATCTCCACAAGTTTCACAATTATGTTTAATAATATTTTCAATCTATATAATTTTATAATTTTTGTGCAGAAATGATCTAAAATTAGTCTCTTTATGTTTGTTAATTATGAGGGATTTTTGGCCCATATATTCTCAAATTCTGATAAGTTTGATTTTCATTCTATAGTCTATTTTTCATTTAATGAATGACAGATCTAAATCCAATTATGTAATCTTAATGCATGATGTAAATTCTGTTATAATTCTGTTATCAGATTATAATTCATATAATATGTTATTGATAGTTTTATCAGGACTATATATATAAAAAACATAATAAGTATACCAGTTGTATATTAAATTAGCAATAATTTATCATTTTAGAGACAAATACATTTTATAACTAATAGCATTACACTGCAAATAGCCATTTACAGGCAGACCCATAGCCCAATCATGCTATATGTTGTGTATGTTTCTATCATAGCACTGTCAATCCAGTGGATGAATACCTATGACAAACTTCATTTTGATGTAAATATGTCTGCCATGTCTATTAAGAAAATAATTATTTTTTTAATTCATAAATATTCTTTTCTTAATAGACACAGCAAATGTACTTACATTGAATTATAAGTGCTGAAAGAAAATAAAATAAATATTGAATGATAAACTTTATATTGCTTTTATGTAGTAATATAAATAGAAAGATAGATTGAATTATTACAAGAAAATATAAAACACCTGAGAATATCACTGTACTTATAATTAATAATTTAATCATGCTAATTAAACAAATGAATAACATATACAATCTACATATTCAAAAATATATATACTCATTTTCTTCTTTTTAATATCAAATTTAAATAAAATCATAAAAATCATATTACAATAGCTATATATAAAAAGCTTTATTTGCCACCTAATTTCTGCCCATTTTCAAATGTTAATAATCTATTTTGACATTAACAAATTATTGGATAGAATACCATCTAGTGTTCTATAATGGAAGTAAAATAACATCAGTAAAATAGAATAAAACCTTTATATAGAGACCCAATATAACTTCAAAGAATCGACAATATATTATAACAATATACAGAATAAATAATACATATGTATACAACTTTATATATACTATCTTATATAATTTTCCATTCATTTTTAATTGACCAGTTGTTAACTAGATTTATTGGAGTTTTATAAATATTCATACAATTCTTTGTTATGCTTAATGTAATATGTTTCATATATATATAATTTCTTTTTAAATCGTTAACGTAAATTTAAAAGGTTTAATATTTTTTGTAGCATCTATTTTATGTCCATATGTTAAGTAAAGAATGTATAAAGCAGATTTATTATCTTGCCTATTAATTATATTGTTATGTTCTTTGGCTTTTATCTTTAATTGTTTTCCTGTATGACCATGGTAAATCATATTGCAAAAGTCATAGTTAATTTTATATACAATTCCTTTTTTTATATCATCTCTTAATTTATAATTATCCTATTAATTTATGCAGACTTTTACTATTCGACCATCTGATATTTATTATTCATTATGATTTATATGAAAGAACAGCATAATAGATTTCATTAATTTCAATTTTTGATTAAATTTAAATAGTAATACAGGTCATAAGTTTATAACTATAGATATGTGACAATTCCTTTCAACCAAAAGTGAAAATGGCACCATATTATAATAATACTTTTGCTTTTTAACAAATGCAAATAATCTTGAGACATTTATTTTCACTAAGAATAGCTAAATGTTAATTTACTAAGCAATATTGTATAACTAACTGAATTTGGTGTAGGTTATCTATCTAAAATAATAATTAGCTCACATGGAAAAATCTCAGGAATATGAAATGCAAATTAACTATCCATTACATTATAAGGCTTTTGAGATAATAATTGAAAAAAAATTAGTGGAAAAATGGGGGGGGGGGGCTCTAAAATTCCAAACTTTAAGCCTTTAAATGCCAAATGTGCAGAGAAAATTTAATCTCAAAGCATATATATAATTATAATATATATAATTAGAAGGGATTTGAACCCAGACTTTCAAGTTCCCTTCAGTCATCCACTCCATCTTATACAACTAATACACATAATCATATACATGCAAAAAAGATTCTCCAATATATGTATTTCATGCTGAACCAGCACTCATCAATTGGTTGGGATCATCATCTCCCACACAAACATATAATAAGTAATTGATTTATATTAAAATAGCAAATTTTTAAACTTTAATGAACAGGCTTCAATCTTCTCCACCCTTCAATTCCTCAGCCATCCATATCATTGAAAATCTGATGATGGCATGTTTAAGGCCCTTGTTTGCCAATTTTGTTATCACACCCATGTTGACCTATGCCATCATCAGATTTTCAATGATATGGATGGCTGGGGTGAGAAGATTGGAATCTGTCCATTAAAGAAGATTTTATATCTTAATATAAATCGAGCACTGATTACATCTATGTGTGGAAGAAGATAATGCGGACCGACTGATAAGTGCTGGTTCAGCACGAAATATGAATATTGGAGATCATTTTTTTCGCATATATATGATCGTGTGTATCAGTTGTATAAAATGGAGTGGAAGACTGAAGGGAGCTTGCAAGTCTGAGTTAAATGCCCTCTAATTACATCATGCTTAAAAGTATATATACTATACTTGTATTTAAATATTAATATATAATTAACATATATATTTTAAACATATATGGCATAAAATAGTTTTTAGATGGCATAAAGTGGGTTATCACATTACACTTAACCTTAAAAAAAAAAGCTTTATAGTATAAATATTTTTTTAAAAAATGCTTCAAAGTCACTCTAAAGCAGGTAGGAGCAACTTTTTCCCAAGAATAGTTGCCAATATTTTTACGCCTTTTATTTAAAAAATGTTTATAAATCTAGTTTACTTGTTTTGACATAAACATCTTTGTAAAAAAAAAAAAGTCAATGACAGATTCTTAATTTTTTTCTTTTGCTTAAAAAAGATTTTGAATGCAATAAATTGATAATAAATTAATTAATTTTAATTCTGTTTTCCACAAAAAAATATTTAGAATAAATCAATCAATAGAGTTGTGCTAAAAACTACATATTTTTTTTTACTTTTCAATGGTTCCAATGAAATTGCATTTTTTTAAAGTATTAAAAAAAAAAAGAAAAGAATATCTTATGACGTCATTGATATAATTTTTTTTTAAAAAAAAATTTTAAATAGATATAAACTACACATTTAGATATGAATTAGCCATCTTCTTTACTGCCCTCTAGGTTTTGTTGCTCAGATACTTGCATCCTTTACACCCAGAGTTACTCCAATCTTAGGGCTATATTGAAATGTAGTTTTTCTTCTCCCTGCAATCTTTGATAAATTACAATTAGTACATACATAAAAAAAACTTGAAACCAGTAAACAAATCAGAAATACTATCTATAAGAACTTAAAGAAGATCATAGCATAATGTTACTTTATCAATCTAGGACATAGGTTCAACTAGAAAAAACTGATTGAACCTTGGAACATTTTCTAGTCTCAGAATTCACAATCAAATAGCTAGCATACATTATTGGTTGGCAAATAGGCATAACAGTTATTATTAGTAAAAGGCAAAGTTCCCATCTAATATGTTATCTGTAACATTAGTAGAAGAAACATCATTCTTCTAAAGCCATGAGTACATAATTCACCATTTTTAAAAAAGACTAAAACATAAATATCCATGATAAACCAAACAGTGAATTCTCTTTATGAATAATTGATATATACTATAGTCTATCTAATCACAAAGCACTTAATAAAATGATAATCATTGAAAAATATTTATTAACAGTAGTTATTCATAAATAATTATGATCATTCTAACCATCAAAGAAAAAAGAACAAAGAATGTCAAACATTAACATTTAGTTTTGTACTGATTATACAAACTGATGCATGTAACACAAATAGATTCTCATAAATTATACATTGATTTTTAAACTATGATACTATTTTTAGCTTCTTTTGCAACAATGTTTTTTTTTTTTTTGAAAAGTCTTCAATGCCTTGTCTAAGTGTAGCTGTCTATCATATTCTCCTCATTTATGTTTTCCTAAATGAAACAAATAATACTGTATCTCTTTAGAAGATAACAAGTTCAATTTTGTAATTGTGCACTACATAGTATCATTTCCTGCAAAGATCTATCCTTTCAAAAACATAGAACAGTCACATTTCTCTTAAATCTTGGTAATTCTTTAATTACAAGCATTGTCCATGATCTGATCAGGAGCATACCATATCAAGTTATGTAACATTAATATTTCCAGCTTTGTCATCATTACCATTATTGATACTGTGATTATTTCTGCTGCTAAAATTAACAATTCAACAGGCTTGGTTACTTAAGCAGAGATGCACCTCTTTCAGATCACCTTTATCTAAGTTTTTCCCCATGTGTGAAGGCAGATGAACTTCCAAATAGAGATGCCCAAATATTCCAAAGTATTTCGTTATTAAAATTTGGATGCCTTATGCAAACTCACAGCTAAGAATTCTTAAATCTGTAAAACTTGCCCTTGCTCTTATTTCTTCAATATGAAAGACTTTAGATAGCCACATATTTTCATACAAACAAACAAAAAAACAACAACAACAACAACAACAACAAAGAAAATAAAAGATTGGTGTCAAAATTGCTAAGTTTATATAAATAAAAAATGTAAATATTGTTGAACAAAAATGATCCCAATGTTCACAAAGATGAAAGATATCACAAAAAACTCAATATTACTTCAAGAAAAGTGACTCAAAGTAGAATGATAAAAATAAAAAGCAAAGAATGAAGGAATAAGCACATAAAGAAGCCAGAAGAGCCTATTTGTAGGGAAATAATATCTATTCTTTAATCAGCCAACACCATATCAAAGAAGATGGCAGAAGATATACCATATTGGGCAACTATTTATTGATTTATTCACATTTGATTTGTTTTGAAGGCACAAGTCACTACTGTCTATAGGCATATGGCTTTATTGCTTAGGAGTACATAAGAAGTTGAAGCACCAGATCTACAAGTGCCATAATCAATCTTAGAACTTCCCGATCCCAAATTGAATACTCTTATCAACTGTGCCAAACAGTGGACGGTAGTATTGTCCATGATAAAAGTAGAGCACAGCTTGTAAAGATTTTTAAAAATTTTATACCATAGTTTTTTTGAAGTGAGAACAATTCTCTTAATATTTAAATACAAGTATAGTATATATACTTAAGCTAAATGTAATTAGAGAGGATTTGAACCCAGACTTTAAAGTTCCTTCAGTCATCCACTCCATGGAGATCATTTATCTTTCTCATATGTACGTGGTCATGTGTATTGGTTGTCTAAGATGGAATGGATGGTTGAAGGGAGCTTAAAAGTCTGTGTTCAAATCTCCTCTAATTCTCTTAATAATTGATACAGATTAAATTGATCTAACCACTTAAGCTGAAAATTATATACTGTATATACAATAAATAAAATATGTTGAAAAAAGCTATCACTACTGGCTTGACAAAGATTACTATCTTGCTTCACTATGAATATAAAACAGTCTTCAAGCCCAATCAAATTAGCATCATTCATGTCATGATTTATAACATTATGGAAAGCCTCAATATAATGAGAAATCTGGATATGATTAAAAGTGCCAAGATTACTATGTATGTATATTTTTTATGTTATGGCAATGATACAGTACATTCAGTCTTGCCATGTCATTAATTGCTTGCAGCCATTCATAAATGAGTAAGGCTATTCTAATTATTAAAGATTAAAAAGATTGAAAGAGAGAAAGACAAACAAAAAATTAATGATTAGTTTTGCAATATCATTCCTCTGGAATTCCTGTCAACAGACTTGAATTCACCACTTAGCATTGAAAATATAATGTTTTCATTTATTTTAATATTAATTTTTTCTTTAATGCTATTTTTATTAGCAATATGTACATTTCTGTAATTTGGATTAAATCTGAAAAATAGTCATTAGCCTAATCTCCTAACCATGGATTAAACACTTTTAAATCTAAAATATTATCTCATGACAGAGACATTTAAAAAAAAAGTTAAAGGTCAATTCTATTTTCTTCATCTTTATATTTTTCAAAAAAAAATATCACTTGAGAAAAATCAAAAAATGCAACTACCAGGACAAAACAATAAATTATGACAAGCAATAAATTAGGATCAGATAAGAGTAGTATTAGAATTAAAAATGTATACGGGGAAACAAAGATATAATTTTTAATTAATATGTATTAAAGAGTTCAAGAAATACTGATTAGGGGGTATATCTATCCTTTCCTCCTTCACCCATCACAAAATTTTTAAAAACCTCTAATAAATTTTGATTATGCACAAGATTATTTTAATAATGTAAAGAACTTACTAAAATTATTGTTAAAGTTCTAAATACTGGAATGCTAAATTAGATTTTTAAAAGCATAAAATATTAAAAAAAATCAAGTGTCATTCTACTTTTAAGTTATATTAACATATACCACTGTAATGGGGAGTTAAATTGTAATATAATGAAAAAATATATGGGGTTTGAATGCAGACTTTCAAATTTCATTCAGCTATCCACTCTATCTTATACAACTTATATATATATTACATATAAAGTCTGTATTCTGCTCATCCCTCTTCTGCGTATTTAAATAGACAAGGTTCTATATATATGAGGGGTCAAAGTGGCTTAAAGTCAACATGGGCAAGACAATAATATTGGCATCAACAAGAGATTTGGGCATTCCATTATCATATTTTTAATGGTATGAATGGCTAAAGAGTTGAAGGGTATAGCAAATTAAAGTCTGCCCATTAAAGGTTGAAGATTTTCTATCTTAATATAAACCGAGCACTGATTATATACATGTTGGAGATGATGATCTGGACCAACTGATGAGTGCTGGTCCAGCAAGAAATATGTATATTGGAGATTATTTATCTTTTTCACAAGTGTGTAGTCATGTATATCATCCGTTGTCTGCAATAGAGTGGATAGCTGAAGGGAGCTTGAAAGTCTGGGTTCAAATCGCCTATATTAAAATAAACTCCAAGTACATAAGTATACTTGTATTCAAATATTATAATAGAAATAGTAAGCTTAATATAAAAACTCACAATTACTATAATCTTATAATGTCATTGAAATTAATACATTGAAGCATGTGATTATGCTTCAGATAATAAACTGCATAAGTGATGGATCTTTGTAAAATATAATTCTAACCATTATCATGAGCTAAGAATTTTAAAATCAATGATCCAATACCTCTCCCCCCAATCAGAATTGTTCAGTTTTCAATACTTTTTTAATCCAGTTTGATGGAAAGTAATCATTTACTTTTGAGAAATTAAACATGTATTATGACATTGAAGAAACTCATAAAAACAGCATGGCCTTAAAATGCAAAAGACTTCTTGATCGCATCAAACTTGAGCATTCATTTTAAATGTAAATAACCAGAGAAAATTATTTAATTTCATTCTATTATTTCAAATAGTATAATCCTTAAAAAAGCTGAAGTATCATTGAGAAACCCAAAGATTCAAAAAGCTGACAAGTTATTCTGAAGCAATGTTACTTATATCATTAATGGTCCATGTAACATCTGCATATAAATTTGCATAAAATTTGCGTTAATATTATAGTTATTAATCGAATACAAGTCGCCATGAATATGGGATTATAAACTGTCCCGAAAGCGCTTGGTGGTAAATTTTAATAATTTCACAGACAATTAATAGCTTCATTATCTGTACGCAGAGCACACACATATATATATTAATATATTAATTTATATCATTAACAAAAAACATCACATACAATTCTAGCTTGCATTTAATATTCATGTTGTAGCACTTCAAATATGAATGATATTCCCAAGCAAACTTGGAATTTTCTCTATGTAGTGTGCCTCTATATATATATAGTCATAGTCGATGCAAGAAGATATGCTTCTTATATTGCATTCTCTTCTTAGTTTCATCCAACTTAAAACAATCTTTATAAGATAGATCTATATGTTGCTTTTTGTCTTAAATATGTTATTTCTATCTTTGTTTTATTTATATTTCTTTAAATATCTATATTGGGAAGAACCATCACAGTTCTGTGTTTGAAATTGCATCAGAAAAACTAATCAAAAATTACTCTGTTTATAATATGTTAAAATTTTTATAAATAAATAGAATGACTTTCATATAATTATCAGAAGCCAAAATCAACTTGATGGCACCTTGTATTATTTAGTGCATTCATAACACCATCAGACATCAAACAATTACTGATTGATAAATTGGTATTTAGTCACTCATAGCTAGAAAATAATATATATACAAAAAACTTCTAAAAATCCTTCATGACAGCTTAGTAATCCAATAAGAAATGTTTTCCTTCTGTTTCTCTTTGGAAGAATGATGGAGGAACTTTGCATACAATGGGCTTTTTAAAGAGCTTTTTTTTAAAAAAAAAAATAATTTTTAAATAGTAAAGATCTCTCTCAGTTCTTGAAACATTGTCATCTAGATTTTATAATTCAACATCATGTAACAACAGACATCAACACTCCCTAACACAGTATATAAATAATAATAACAACAACACCTCTTCCAGCAGTGACAAACCCTCAACCAAATCAGGACTATCATGCTAAACACATATAGATGACCAGTTGCATCTGTACAATACCTAACTCAATCCTATCACAAGATACTCTCTCCCACAGCATACACAACAACTTTCATCCTGTATGCCTTCTGGTGCTTCACCATTGGCAACAACATCAGAAGGCACTCAGCTACCTTCATTAATAAGTTCCAAAAAATCAAGATCTGAGACAACAATTCTGCACCCCAGATAGTTTTGCTACCATCTGGTCACTACTAAAACAACCATCCAATCTATAAAAGTCATAGTCCAACAATAACTGCCCTGAATAGCATACAATGGTACCATCCATTATTCTCAAGATAGTTCACCTTCACTAACTGCCTTCAGCACCATCCACTACCAGACTAAAGAATTTATTCTCCATCTATTGCAATTCATCAATTGTCACCATATGTAATTCTACTCTGAAATGACTTTGTTCTTTGTATAACACCTCTAGCTTGGATAGTCCAAGATTAACAATTAAAAAAACAATAATCAAAATTAATTTAGTGACTGTAAATAATTTCCAATATGATGCCAGATTTTACTATCTTAGGTCATATCTATCTATCTATGAAGACGAATTTTATATTGAAGTGTTTTTTAAGACTTTAATGATTAAACTTGATACTCATCTCTACATCCAAAACTAATAGCAGCATTTTTTAAAAAAATATATACTTTGAAACCTGATTAATGTAATCCTTAAAATTAATCTATATAAAACCTTGTACAACATGATTGTGACTGTAACCCTTAACAATCAATATTATGTAAAACTATGTAACCCAAAGGATTTATAAAGATTATTAGATTATTGTTGAATCAGCATCATTATCATGATGATGATGATAATGATAATAACAACAACAGCAGCAACAACAATGGCAACAAACAACAACAACAACAACAACAATAATAATAATAACAACAACAACAACAACTTTTTCCTCCTCAGTCTAGATCCAACTCTATGACCTATTGGTTATAGAAAGAATTTATAATACATAAATCTATTTTGACCATCTAATTTATACTGACTATTTAATTTTATATTAAATTTAATTTAGGACGATATCAATAATGCTGAATCTAGTCTAGTATACAATAAAAGATGCAAGTCTATCAAAATTTATTTTTACTTAAAAAGGTAAAAATTTTGGAATCTCTTATTATCATAAAATTCTATTCAAATGATAATCAGCATACAATTATAATCATGATTTTATGTAAACAAATCTCTAAGTAATTCTCATTTATCTCTGTAAATAAGATAATAATTCTGAAAATATAATCATTAATAAGAATCCACAATCATAATTATAAAAGTACATATAGATCTTATTTAATTGGCTATATTCAGATAACAGTGATAGAGTAGAGAAAATATTTCTCAATGGAAATAAATACACCAAGATTTCTAATAGAAAATATATTCGCATTTGATTTTTGTGACTCATCTCAGTAACAAAAAAGTTTTCTTCTCACTCAATCAAAATCTTTTCTAATATAATTACAATTTTTATTTATAATCTTTAAATGACATCCTGCAATTATCATTATGACTTTTCTAAGGGTAACTATTTACAACCTACTATGAAATCTGTAGTTTTTAAAAAATCACCATTTTTCAATAACTGATAAAATTCTGCATATCTAAAACTCAATATTTCATAGCATTTACACCTTGCATTTATCTAAGTAGTTGCAGAAATGTGAAGCTCCTTATAAATAGAGCAATTAACATAATTCCATAAGACTAATATATAACTGACATAAGACTAATTTCTGTAATTATTAAATGATTGGATATCTTTGTTATTGGTTACAAAATTCTTGTAATAAGAAAGTACATGACTGAATAGTTCGAGTAGTTAATGTTTGCTATATGACAAAATATATACATGATAAATTCAGTACTTATTAGACAAATAGTAATTTAATACTAGCAAATAACATAATGACAAATGTAATTACCTTCTAAATCCAATAATAATTTATTCTCTTTCACTCTAAAAATCAAACCCTATATATTATAATAAAAAAATCAATGAACATTTAAAGACAGTTCAATCAGACTTCTATGATCAATTTCCATCTGAATGGCCTTTTAGTAAATGAAGGTCTTCTCAATAGACAGTAGTCTATCCTGACCATGATCTGAGGTCCAATGAAAAATCTCATATATATATGGTTGTGTAGCCTACAATCAATCCAACTAGTATTACAATAGTAATTAGTAATAGTTACCTAGTTATTTTCTTATCTGCAGAATATAGAAAATAAAACCAAAATACCTAACTCAAGTTATATTCTGAAACATATATGAAGAGAATGTATTTATATATTGGATTATTTCCACTAATATTAAGTATTGACTATCTTTAGAAAAATTTAATTTTGTTTAAATATTCCAATTATGTTCAACTGTTAGGAATAGCACACAGATTAGTATATGCACAATGTTTTGAAATGTTATTCTCTACTCCAGGTGAACCTGAAATATTGGACTCTTAAATATTGAATTTTATGATAATACTCTAACCATCCTTCTAAAGGCAACAGTTAGTAGAAATTTTCATATACTTATAAGATGTGATATGTTGGACAGAATAGCTCAGTTGGTAAAGCGTTTGCCTTAAATTCAATATACAAGAATCTAAAGGTGCGAGTTCAACTTCTAAGTGAATATTGTCACTGTGCATATAGGCCAGCAACACCTGAAGAAGAGTGGAGAAAACTACTACACGAAACATTGTATAATTACTAACCTGTATTGTCTATTTGTGTGCTATTACTAACAAGTTGTTTGTATTTGGAAAGTTTAAATAAAGTTTAAAATTTTCTATACATTCAACATTCACTCATAAATGATGGAAATAGTCCAATATATCACATATCATACACTTATCTATGAGGTTCCTCCTGATTCTTCACTTTTTCCTAAGAGCAAAGTTGATTAGTGGTTTCCATATATGTATAGTCACACTAATTTGACCTATGGAGTAATTTGCCATTGTCTTGTCAGCAGCTTCTTTGAATTTTCTCCTTTGTACCTATCCTCTCTATCCAATATTTTTGTATTTTCCCAATTGAACATTGATACATACATAGGCTGCTACCTTAGACACATCTGTTTTCTCTCTTTTAATCATCAGTTTGTGCTCTTGCAATCACTTTTCAATAGGCAACTAGTCTCACCGATATAAATTCTTCCTCATTCATGTGGTATTTCATAAATACAGTTTTTGCTTTTCAGCTTTTCAAGTTTGGATAGAGAGAAAAAGGTACAAAGAAGAAAATTCAAAGAAGCTGCTCACATGACAATGATGAATAACACCATAAGTCAAACTAAGGTGACTATATGTAATGTATAGAAACCACTAATCAACACTGATCTTAGGAAAAAGAGGAATTAGGAGGAACCTCATAGATAAGTATATGAAATTTCCACTAACTGCTCAGTTGGTTAGAATATTACCTTAACATTCACTATTCAAGAATCTAAAGGTCCAGGTTCAATTCCCATGCTACTGTCACTGTTCAATCCAGAAACACCTGAAGAAGACAGGAAAATAATACCTTTTAAAATATTGTACATATACTAAACTGTGTGCTATTGTAACAATTGAAGTCAAGACATTCAATGCTTAGTATTAGATGGTGGAAATAGTCCAATATATAAATAGAACTAAAATACCATCATCACAAACCTTTAGGAAAATACATGATGAAAAACTGAAGATGTATATTTGTTCTGCAAGTTTAATTTAGGTCACTGTCTTACTTTACATTTATCTATTTAATAAATAATAGAAATAAAGACTTACATTTAACACAATTTAAGTACAATTATATCTGTCTGAAAAACATTACAATTTATTCAACTAAAATAATTTATGAGTTGTTCTTTTTTTTGAATAGATGTAATCATAATGATAAAATCAAACACACAGGCTTGTTTCATTTAATTTATGCTTAAATAAATAATAAATGCATATGACTCTCTATGTGTATATATATATTAATCATTTAAGCATAAATTCAAATGCAACAATTTTATAATTTAATAATTATATCTGGTTGTAAAACCATTATAAATTATTCACCATGAATAATTTTACATAATGTTAAAATTTATTCCATTGAATAGACTTTTTTTGCATTTATTATTTTTTGGTTAACAATTAAAAATAAGTAAAACTTTTTTGCAATTTTGTAAAGATATATACGTAACTAGCAGTCATATGTCAAAAATAAAATGGCAGGAGGAAAACATTTTAAAACTATACTACTTCTCGAAAATTATTTTAATTAAATATACACACACATCCATTAAAAATAGAAAAGTAAAGAGCTAAGTTGTATTTGTAAAATTGGCAGATAGTTTTAAATTCAGGACAATTTTTTTGTTGCTATTATAGCTGAAGTGCGCACTCACTAATGATAGTAAAAAAAATAACGAAGTTTATAGCGCACAGAATAAATGTAATTATTATAATTAATATCAATAAAAGATGATAAATTTAAATTTATTTTTAATTAATATATATATAAATCAATACTTTTCAATAAAATATATAATCAATGTAAATAAATGATATTTCTGAAGTATATTTGGAAATACCCGAAGGTTAATCGTGTTTACATTTTTATTATTTTTTGATTTTTCTATCAATTCATCAATAAAAAAAAAATACATTAGACTCCAAAAATATAATGATCAATGTTACATTTTCAAAATCTAAATCCGATGCAATTACTGATTATTTTAAAATGTATCAATTATAGAAATTATGTGTTAAAATGTAATTTATTTATAAGAATGAATAATGCTTTCGGATACGCATTTCTAACTACACAAAACTGTCGATACAAAATGATACAAACAAATTTTGATTTAGATTAATATATTCGCCAATTTTATAAACGATCTTTCTATTTGGATTAAAATTATATTACTACTTTAAAATTTATTTTTAAAAAGCAGAATTCTTGACCATAAGATATATATAATATTAAATTGTTAATATACTATTCAAAGCATAAACTTGCATTTAACAAGGGAAGCACATCCTTAATATTTTATTCAGTTCATCATTTTTTAATTAAATATACTAAGAATAATTGAAAAGTCAAAATAGAATACCTTCAATTTTCGATCTGGATATTAACAAAAGATTTTAGGCATAAAATATTCAACAATACCCTATTTAAAAATTCCTTCAATTCATAGCTTTGACTTCAGATTGAAACTCTTATCAAATAAAACTATGGTAGATCATCCACACACACTAATGCTTGAACATTTCCCATACATTAATCAGCAGACTGACTGTTTAAATGCCTCAGGATTTTTGCCTCAAAATGATTGATTGATCTTTGATACCTACTTCAATAAACCAGACCAATTCTAAATTTTTTACTGAAATATATATCATTACCACATGTGGGAGCTCATGAAGATAAGTAAAATATTGAAGGACCAACAGATAGACTTACTCCAAAAGAATAATCCACTAAAGAAATGAGGAGGATTTTAGCATATTCAAATTCGAGCAAATCAAAAATCTATTACAGCTAATCCGGAGAGGGGGAGGGGTGAATGCCCAGAAGTTTTCATTTAATTACAACCACGATATTCTCCAAGTCAGTAAAATAGAGATATTAATAATAATTAAAAACAAATGTCACTAAATATATTCTTAATTTTACTGCAATATTTTATATAAACACAATTTGCACATCTTACTGAATTATTTGCATATACCCACATACAATCTGACGTTTTGACTGTCCTGCAGTCTTCCTCAGAGCTACTACTACTTCAGTTGCTTAGCTTGTGTATGTGTGTGTATATATATTATAAAAAATTGCTATAAAGTCTTTGAACAGTAAGGTGAACAAATTGCATTCAGAATAACAATCATTTTTCTTAATTTTATTAAATTGTTCAGAAAATTAATTCAATCTAAATACTGTATAATTAAAGTTTAAAATAAGCGAAATCAAAATAACTAAGTAAATGGCTAACAATCTATGGCTATTATTTACAATCAAATGTTATTGATTGATCAAGTATATTGTTAATGAATCATCAAAACTTTGTCCAGGTAAAAAAATGTATTATAAAGTGCACACTTTATTAGCAGTAAATCCATATTTACTAGTCCACATTCTTACTTAATTATCAACAGCAAAATCCATAAAAATTGTCCTAGAATGCCTTCAAATAATTTTTCTATCTAACTTTATTCTTCAAACACTCATATCTATTCTCTTTCATAAAACCATCTATCTTTTTTTTCTTTTATCACTTTTCTATCATCCTTCCAATATACTCTTTATAATTTTTCTACTATTAAGTATATATCCAACTATCTATTCTTCTCAACATTTCAATTTTCTATTTTTCCTTGCAATAAATATTTCTCATTAAAACTTGTAGCACAAACTTCTCCTTAAACGATGCTTGTAGAGATAAAAATAATCAATAGTTTTTTTTTCACTCTGAGTTAGAGTCTCATTTCTTTTAGAGCCATTGTTTTCACTGTTTATAAATTAATTTTGATAGTCCAGAAGCATGTTCACTTTTTCAAAGAGATGCATTACACAACATACACCTTTTATGAATATGAACAAACGAGTGAAGACAAATGACATATAAAAGCTTATTTTTTATATCATCCAATCAGGCCCAGATTAAACTGGAAATAAAAATTCAGAACTTCAACTTCTTGAGATCTCAAGGCTTGTCTGTCTGTCTGTCTGTCTGTCTGTCTCCCTACCTACCTACCTACCTATCTATCTATCTATCTACTTATTAACTGAGCATATGTAAGGGTTTTACATGATGTTGCACCTAAGCATCTGATGATATAATTGTAGCTAGCGTCTCTCTGATGAGTGCCAAAGTCCGAAACCATGGTCAGGGGGTTTCTGACAGATATTTTAAATGCTTTCTCTGGCTAAGCAGTTATCACAAAGCTTGTTGAGCAATTGGCAATACTAATTATTTATATCTTACAAGCTTAAGAGAATTAGGTCATGTGATCTATGACTCTATTTTCACTATTTATGCATCAGAGTGTTTTAATAGATTTTAGAAAAAATAATTTTTGGCAGGTGCAGTAGGTAGAGAATCTGACTTGGGATTGGGAGATCCCAGGATCTATTCTTGTGCTCACAGGTCTAGTGCTTAAACTTATGAACTCCCAAGCAATAAAGCCATATGTTTTTTTTAACCCTACATGGTTTGATGCAATTGGTAGAGTCTTATTTGGGACCAGATAATCCCAGGATTGATTCTGACACTAACAGTTCTGGTACTCAAACTTCTTATGAACTCCTGAGCAATAAAGCCATTAACATTCTTTTTTCTTCTTGGAAGAATAATATATATTTTTAGAATGAATTAGGAGAAGACACTTTTTGACAGGTCTTCTTGCACCCTCAGACTTTTTAGAAATATCTGTCATTTCATTTTAAAAACTCTGTTAATTAGAAGCTCTATTTTACAAAATACTCATCTCAAAAGTCAACATGAAATTATAAAATTAAATTGGTAAATAGATATAAATTAATACAAGCATCAAAAGAAATCAATTCTGTAACAAAGCTAATATTTTTTATTTACTGATAAATTTAGGCATTTTTAAAACAAAATAGGATTTAATTTTTAAAATTTAAGCACTACTATTAAGCCTTTATAAAGTATTTATTATTGATAAATAGATAGGAGTTGCAAATCAATGAAATTTGTCTAGGTATATAGTTCCCATTATTAGCTTAAATAACGTAATTGAAAAATGGGGCTGCTGGGTGGATACATGTAATCCACTGTTCTTTACTGAAAAAGGTTAATAGAATTGGTCTGAGGACATGATCAGTTCTACTGCATCTGCCCTATAAAGTTTAGCCTAGTGATAGAGTGAATCAAAACTTAAGCCAATAGGTTATGGTCTTCTCAAGTGACTAACCATTTCATTTTTTTATATTAGTCATTTTTGTCTCAACAGACAAGTGATGAAAAATAGATTGTTGTTAGAAAAGTCATGTGATACTTTGTTTTTGGTATATTCAATACATTGTTTGAGAATATAAAAACTGATTAATAAAAACTTCATAAATTTTAAAATAAACAAGATAAAAATTTAAGCAGCAAACTCAATAAATATTACACATTATTAAAACAGATTTAGTAAAGAACAACCACAGTAATCTTCCAAATTCACATACTACTGCCAATGAAGATTCAAATATAACTAAAACCAATGCAGTATAACATTCAGACTACAAGTGGTATCTCATACCACCCCTAAGAAAAATATTTGTTTATATAAATATCATTTCAATTTTTTGTTATTATAAGCATTATTTACAATACATATTAAAATAGTTGTATAAAAAATTAAAGAAGTGTAGCTATAACATTGCAATAGTATTGCAAAAAGGAAAAAATAAAATTTTTGTTTACATGGATTTGGTTGACTGCTTTCTGATAATCAATTATTACAATAAAATAAATTTTCTTTATATTATTGTTGCTATTAGTTACAAATAACTTACATAATACTGGTCTTAAAAATAGAAAAGGCTGTCATTTGAAAAAGATAAAAAAAATAGTCATTTAGACTATGTGTGTTAAGAGATAGCACTATAGCTGAAAAAGAGGCATAAAATTTAAACGTGAGCTAAATTCAAAAATAATTTGATTTTTGCAAAATAGAGATATACTTAGGAAGTACTGAAAGGATTACCTGTTCAGTTTAAAAATAATATGAAATTAAGGCTTTGAAAATTGATAGCAGTATAATGTACTGCATATAGGCATTGCAAGTCAAAGATGATTCCCAATAAGTATTTTGATACTAGTCAGAAACTAAAAAAAAGGAATCAGTTAAATGAAAGATGAGACAGAGAAAAATAACAATTAGGAAAATCATAAGAGAAATAAATTTATATATGAAAAGCTTCAAATGATAAGAAGAAATTGCATTAAATTAGGTTTTAGTTCACAATAAATAAAAAAGTATTAAAAATATAAGAGCCTATATGGAGCTGATACACATTCCTATATTATATAATAATAATAAAAAATCCATGTCATACATTCTGTGATTTAATTTAATAAGCTTATATTACAAATGTAATTTAATGAGCATTCTAAAGCTTGTTTAGAGCTACTAGCATGCTCATTAAATTACACACACACACATATATAAAAATATTGCACAGTCTATGTCTTTGTGATATTCGAGTAACAGAAGTAATCGAGTTGGAATACAAATCGTGATTCTTTAGCTACTGAGTCCACTATTCTAACACACTGCATGAATTCATGCAAAACATCAAAATAACAGAAGTGGGCTATGATTCATGAATATTTAGTTATTAAGTTCACAACTCTACCAACATTGCAATAATTCATGCAGAGCACTGAAAGTATTAGAGTTGAGCTGTGATTCATAAATCTTTAGTTATAAAACCCTCATTTTATCACCACTGCATGAATCCATGCAGGGTACTAGAAGTGGCAGAATTAGGCTATAATTCATGAATCTTTAGATAACAAATTCACTACTTTACCAACCTTTATTCTAATTATTGCAGAGCATTAGAAGTTGGGCCGTGAATTTTTGAATCTTTATATTAAGTCCACAACTTTTCTACTCCTGCAATAATCCATACATGGCTTGGATTTGGATCAAGATTTACTAAATAGAGAATTGTGATTATCATTCGAAATAAAAAAAAACACCAACAGAAAAAAAAATTAAATGGTAATAGGAGAGAAAAAATACTTGCAAATATAAAAAAAAGTATAAATAACAATAAACACATATAAAAGGTGGGAATTATTAATATTTGAAAGTTTGTGATGATGGTATTTTAGTAGTCACTATAAGTTGATCGATTTCCATTATCTAATATAAATTGTTTAATATCCTTAAAAACATTTAAACTTTATTTAAAGTTTTCAAATACATTCAACTGTGGGTAAGATTAGTATATAACAATGTTGTGGATGGTATTATGTAAATCAAACTTCACATGATCACCATCTCTACACTAGCACATAATTGTTGTAAACAAAGGCAAAACTCTCCATACAGTAGTGCCACCCTGTGCCAAACAGAGTAATCAATGAGCTTAGATTGAAGATATTATTGTGTTTTCAATTTCATTCTCATAGTTTTGTAGTAAAGTAGAGTTAAAAGGGTGGCTGCTGGAGGGTTGCATTAGATCCTAAGATCTAGATGCAGTGCTCTCAGATCCAAGGCTCCTCACTGATGATGGCCACAAGCCAAAAACTAGTCTGGGGATATTGGATGAGTAGGCACTAGATAAGGATTTTATGCACAAGCCTTCTGGCATCCATTGATTACTCTGTTTGGCTCAGGGTGGCACTACTGTAAGGAGAGTTTTGCCTTTGTTTAAATCAAACTTGTGAATCTTGAATTTAAGATGATACTCTAATAAACTTAAGGCTATTCTGTCAAAGGCAATGGACAGCAGATATTTCATATACTTATCTATGATGGTTTTCCTAATTCCTCCATTCTTTCCTAAGAGTAAGGTTAATAAATGACTTCCAAACATTATGAATTATTGCACTAGGTTGACATTATCAAATGAGAAATTTCTTTTTTGTACTTTCTCTTCTCTGTCCAATATTTTTGTCTTTTTCCAATAAAACATATGTGATTTATTTCTTTAGATAGATATTTTTTTCCATTTCTAGTCATCAGTTTGTGCTCTTTTAATCATTTTTCAATAGTATGATTGATTTCACCAATATCAGCATTTCAAGTTTAGGTTTCATAGGAAATTATTAAATTGCAATAACGCAAATAGATTTTAACAAATAAAAGAGTAAACAAAAAGAATTATTAATGAGATGATGAATAAAATAATAAGATAAAAAAGAAAATCTTAATTATAAATAAAAATGTAAAACAAATAAATCAAGAAAAGAATGGTCAGAAAATGTAAACAGGGAGAAATTATATAATAAAACATTTTATATGACAAAAACAGGGTTTCAAAAATAAAATACTAATTAATGATGTAATTGATAAAGAAAATATATATATTAAAAGATGGAAATAATGTATTTGGAATTTTATGATAACAAGGCCTTTAAATTAATTTATTGCTGTAAATAAAAATGAAATAAATTATGCAATAATAAAGAAAAAAATTGTAAAAACTTTAATAGGAATAAAAATTGAAAATCACTCAGAATTAATGAAACTTCAATTAAATTATTAAAGAAGGTAAAAAATTGAGAATTGTTGATATTTGTAATTTATGACTCAGGAAAGCAGCCAGAAAATCTCTCAACTACAGTTATGTTCCCATTGAAGAATAAGTCCAATGCAATAAAACGTGAAACATTTAGTTTAATCCTGTATGTGATTAATATGCTGCTAATTAATCCTAAATGATATTTTTAATAGATTTAGTTTTATTTCTAACTAAGAGCAATCTGAATTTAGGAAAGGTGCAAAACAAAAAATACAATTATAGTGGTTAGAATAACTGTTGAGACATACACTGTATATACAGAAAGAGAAAGAAAGAGAAAAATTAAAAATAAAGATATAGATTGGAATAAGGCATTTATTAGAAAAATTGACTATGAATCAGATGATATTTGATTATGGTCTTTGCATTTGAAGAAATAAATATAAGAGGAGGAGTAAGGCACGGATGCACGGTTATTTCCCATTTTATTTAATATATATATATATATTAAGATGAATTGTTAAATGAGTGTTATTTTCGTAATGATGAAACAAGTAGTGGAATATGAATAAAGATATATATGGGAGATGGTATGGGCCAACTGAAGAGTCCTGGTTCAGTGCGAAATGCATCTTGGGGTCATTTGTCTTCTATTGTATCGTTATTTATATGAAAAATGAAAAGAGAAAGAAATGGAGTTTATTAATACATCAATATGAAAAATTGTTAATTACATAAGATTTTCTATATAGGATCCACATAATTTATAAATTTGTGATGAAAGTAAAAAACATAGTATTGAAAGTAGTTAGTAAGAAAAAAAAATAAAAATAAGCACTGAAGAAAAAAGGTTAGTGTTGATAATATTTGCAAAGTTGGTTAAATGATAAAAAAAATTGACAACAAAAATTGCAATGTTTAAGCATACTTTTCAATATATGATAGAAGCTTATTGTATATCCCATTAAAAGTAATTTAACAAATAAGCTGATTGTTTTAATTTGGATTATAACTTTAGATAGAGTATGAACATGGACAATTATGAAAAGTAAAAAGAAATAACTAGATTTTAGAGATATGAATCTGCATAGAATAGACAACATGATCAATTTTGAAGTACTGATTGATAAATTTCTTAATAGGTAATGAAATTGCATTGATAACATATTTAGAAACAGACAAATTAGAAGATATTCTAGAAGAAAATATGGAAGCCAACAACAGATATTAAAAGAAAATTGATTAATAGTCTTAAAGTTTGATACAGTGAATTTCCCATTGAAAGATGACTGGTGATAATAATAATATTTAAAAAACTAAATGAGAAATGAAGAAACATTAGAAAAATAAAAACAAAAAATGCATTCACAGTTCTGATATTTAGAAGCAGTTTAAATGATTAAATATATTATGATCGAGCATGATAATGACATTCACTTAACTCAAATCTAAGAGTAAAAGCATGAACACTATGTGAAGGGGCAAGAAGTTGACTCTTCTCTGATTAAGAATTCGTCGATTTTAATCATAATTTCCAAAATAGTTCTGGAGTTGAAAGAGAAATGATACTACCGTGTTTCCCCAAAAATAAGACTGGGTCATATGTTAATTTTTACTCCAAAAAATGGCTTAGGGCTTATTTTCAGAGGATGTCTTATTTTCCATGTACAAAAATATACATTTATTCAAGTACAAAAATGTATATTTATTCAAATACAAAACTCCACATTTATTTAATTTTAGTAATTTCAACAGCAGGTAAATAACTTTTACTACTGCTTAAATATATAATGGTTACGATCATAATCTTATCACAGAACCTTCTTATTCAATACAAGAATATTAAAAAATTATTTATGTTTTGTTAAAGTAGTAATATTTAATTTAAAATAATATATGAAACATTAAGCTGGCTTGATTAATTTATGAACTAAGATCACCATTAATAATAAGTTTCGGCCTTTTAGATATCAATGTTGATTTATTTACAATATATAGAATTGGAGATCAGATGAAAGAGGATTAAAATGATTAATTATGAATCTGCCTGCAAAATAATTCTGAGTAACTCATTTATTTATATATTCATTATTTTATAATTAAATACGTCCGTCATATGTTTCAATGAGCTGAAATCTTTAACTAGGACTTTTATTTGGGTAGGTTTTACATTATCACCATCTTGAAAAACCATGCTAGGGATTATTTACTGATTAGGTCTTATTTTTAGGGAAACACGACAATGTCAGCCATATGTAATTCCAAGGAGAAAGTTAGTATTTATTTATCAGCAATAGTTATATGATTTTCATTGGTGAAAGTTCGTATTGTAATCAATATATTTCAGCCATTATAAATAATTAAGACCTTTGCAAAGTATGATAAATTAAATAAAACAATCAAAATATATCGTAATCAATATATTTCAGCCATTATAAATAATTAAGACCTTTGCAAAGTATGACAAATTAAATAAAACAATCAAAATATATTCAAACAAAATCAGGAATTTTTATTATGATGATTGTCAAAACACAGAATTCTTTTTTATCTCTCAATTAAAGGCAACAGCTTTTTTTAAAAACTTAAAAGATTCGTGAATAACTTGCAGAATGCTTATTATTAATATCGTTAAAGGTTACATAAAGTCACCATTAAAAATCTATATATAAAGAAATAATTGCACTATTTCATAGATCAGGACCAGTTTGAGGCAGCAATAATTAAGTATGATTTTTAAGATCAGCAGTTTCTAAAATTTATAATTATACATATATAAAATTCCAATTAAAATTATTTACAAAATGTAAATTATACATATTTTCAAATATCTATTAACTGGATTAAAAGTTATTTTGAAGAATAATGATTACTAGCTTTATTTATCCTAACCTGATTTTTAATTTACATTGCCAGCAAGTGAAGAAAATGAAAATTTATAAAAATTGTATTAAAAAAAAACTGCAATCATTATATCGTTTTTTAAAAAAACAACAACCCAGTAACAAATAAAAATATAATTTTTTGAATGTTTCAGACCAATATAGAATGTGGAGGAGTCTTGAGCTAGTCCTGACTTTGATAATTTAATATATAAATTGATAGCTTCTGCACTCTTCCATAACACATAATAAATGCTGGATCCATAGTAAAAATTTTATCCAGAAACTTTTATGGATACAAAACAGATTCTTCAATAAAACTCGTTCAATCACAACTTTTATTAACATGTCTAAATCAGGCCATTGATGAATTATTAGTAACTTTATAAATATTCTTCTATAATGGCAAAGTTACATAATGTTCACTATCTATTTTAAATATATAATAGCAGTCACACTTAATACCAATATCAATAACAATCAACAATCTCAGTCTATTGTCAAGGCAACCTATATTTTAGAATAAAGTTGGATAACCGCCTTTGACTACAATCACGTTGCAAATCTTTGGTGTTTACATAAACACATTGGACCTTAGATAAAGGTAGGTATCTATCTTTATTATAAAAAGGAGATTGTCTTAACAACAAATTGAGATTATTGACTGTTATTGAAATTGGTATTGTTTAAGAGTTGACTGCTTTTATGTATTTACATTTGTAAACCTCTCTAGCCTTGAACATTATTAGCTTTCCTATCTATTAGTATCTAATAATGCCATCTATAAAGAATTGAGCAGCTAGAAAAAATCATATAATGTGAAATTTGGCCTTTATTTATATTAAAAAAAAATGGTGGGCCTAATTACTGACTCATGAGGCACAATTTAAATGCGCAACCTTTTTTAAAACTGATCAAAACAAAAGTCTATAACAGAAAATAGAGATAAAAAATTATTGTTGATTTAGACCTTAGAAATTTTTTGAAAATGATCGCAGCAATAATTTAACAACCATGACTGTTATTTAAATAGCATTTTGAGTGCAAAATGAAAGCAAACCTCAGGACGAATCCAGCAAATTATTGTTATATTATTTCAAAATACCATTTAAAAAATAAATAATTAAACTACCTAGTGTTGGCTAGTTATAGTAATGTTTATTATAATATGTAAATAATTAATGGGCATGGTGCTATTTTTTGATCATTTTTAACAGTCACGGTATATATGAGAATTTGAGAAGCTATAATAATTGCTATTATTATAAAAAAAATTTGTAATAGTCACATTTGATATTTAAGTATGTTAATTATTTAAATAGAGCATGTTTTGTTAGAAAATCTTTTGGATAATAAAATATGTTTTCTGGTAAAAGTATTACTAACATAGTAAAACAAAAAAATCCATATGAACATGAAGATTATTTTATTTATATTAAAAATAGAATACAGTACAGCTGCAAGCAAAGCTGAATTACCAGAATAAACCAAAAATAATTTGAAAGATTTGTTACTTAGGGAAATCTTTTGACGTTCAAGTGCCAAATGGTACATTGAGCTGTGGACCAATCACTTTAGCTCTTAAGTTCTTGCTTTTCCATTGCACTAATCTACTGTAAAATAACTATTTTACTCTTTCAGGATAGTTATCAATAGCCAAGTTTAAGCAGACTTTTATATATCAAATCACCTCATCAATAATAGCCAAATTAAGAAACAAAATAATTATTAAGAAATTAGTGAGCCAGGTTAAATCCTTGTAAAAATGATAGTGAATCCATATCATTTCTATTATTAACATATTTAATGAAATAGTGAAAAAATTATTTTAGTAATGCTAAATTACTAAATTGGATACTGTACTTAGAAAAGTTTTAAATTACTCAAGAGCCCATCTATTCACATTTCAAATACTTACTAAATTTAAACACAACTCCATTCCACAATTCATAATATCATACACTTTAGCTCAGCACTCTCATATAAAATAAATATATTATATTTATCCAACCATTAATCAAAAAATTACTCTCATTCATGCGCATACACACACACAAATTATTAAACTGTCAGTAAACTGTAAATGTATATTTGTAATTAACTTTTAAAGTTATCAAGTGCACATACATACAATTTAATTAATTCAGCCAAAGTTTTTATAAAAAAAAATACTCTGCCAAAAACAAATTGTGTCTAAAATAGTATAATGATGAATAAGATAAATATTCTGATATTATATAAATGGATTTTTTTTAAAAAAAACAGGCAAAAAAAATATATCAACCTGTTTTAATTAATTTTGATAACATTTTATATAATTTGCCATGTTTCATCCAAATGAAAGATTACAAGTTAGAAATGTTACAAATAGGGGGTGACTTGAAGTCAACATGAATATGACAATAACATTGAGATCAACAAGGGCTTTGAGTGTTCCATCATCAGATTTCCAAAGATATGGATGGCTGAAGATTTACAAAGTGGAAAGGATTGAAGCACATCCATTGAGGTTTAAAGATTTGCTATCTTAATGTAAACTGAGCACTGATTGTATATGTGTGGGAGATGATGATCTGGACTAACTGATGAGTACTGGTACAGCACAAAATGTGTATGTTGGTGATCATTTATCTTTTTTACATGTATGGGGTCATGTGTATCTGTTGTAGAAGATGGAGTGAATAGCTGTGGGGAGTTTGAAAGTTTGAGTTCAAATCTCTTCTAATTAAATATACTAAGTATATTCTTAAAAGATGAAAGATATGTGGAAATGATTTGTGAAGAGTAAAAGAAAAAAAAAATCTTTGTATATTTAAAAAATAAAAAAAAGATTTGAAAATTATTGAATTGATATAAAGTTGTTGTTTTTTTTTTTTTTTGCTTTTTGGCAAATAACTAAAAACACTATTTCAATTATGTTCTATGAAATTTACACATTAATAATATCTCTTAGTAGTGTCTGAAATGTCTTTATTAAATTTTGAAAAATCATTACCATTTTACACTAACATCTTTAGATATAACCATAAGGAATCTGAACACAGTCTTTCAAGTTCCCGTCAGCTATCCACTCTATCTCATACAACTGATACACATGACCATACACATGTGAAAAAGATAAATGATATCCAATATATATATTTTGTTCTGAACCAGCACTCATCAATTGGTCCAGATCATCACTTCCCACACATATATATAATCGGTGCTTGTATTTTAAATTTATGGCTAAAAGCAATCCTAGCGAGTTAAAATAAATAATATAATTTGAATGTTTCATAGTTGGGAATTAACTATTTAATATCCAACATTTAATTAGATCTTAAAAACCTTTCTACTTTTCATCAGTTAGTTTTATATTGCCAAAGTGTTAGTTCTGCCATGTATCATCATCAGTATATTATTGCCAGTAAAAGTTCTTGCTCTACTATAGTGATTCTCATTCTAGTATATGTACCACTGGTGATATGTGAAATATAAACTAATTTTTGAAAAATTATATTGAAATAATTAATTCAAATAATGTAATTCCAGTCTTTTTAAACTTTTCTCACAAAAATATAATTTAACACAAATAATACATGCAACATTAAAACTAAGAAAACCTTGTTTAATACTTTAAAATAAAAATGTTAAATATATCCAACATAATAGGCTGAGCATTCTTTCAATTAAATGGTATTCATACTCATACCTATAGTTATCCATGAGAATTGAGAGATTTATAAAAGAATCACAAAAGTGGTGATTTAGGATAAAATTCGATTACAAGATGTCAATGAATTTATTTAAGTGAGTCATCACAAATATCAATAGAATCAAGCTAAGACTAATACAGATATTAAATCTATTTTCCTCGAATATGAGTCTAAACATGCTCACAGCTTTAACCCATATCCACCAGTATTTGTCTGTTCTGAAAGAAACAATGCTAAATGTAAAGTTAAAGACCTGGCACATTGCCAACAATATACCTACAATCAATAAGAAAGAATCTTGCATCCCCTATCAAAAAAGTGGTTCATTTAAATACATTCATTTACATCCTAAAACCAAACTTTTGTAAATCACCACTTTTGTGATTCTTCTATAAATCTCGCAATCCTCTTGGATAGCTTTAGCTGAGTATGACTACCAGTTAGTTGAAAGCATGTATAGCAATTATGTTGATATATTTAGCATTTTTATTTTAAAGTATTAAATATTCACTTCTTAGTATACATGTTGCATGTATTATTTATATTGAATTATTCAAATAATATAAAAGTGATAAAAATATTTTTTTATTTGCTTACCAATTTTTTTATATTTTGATGCTAAAATTTTTTATGGTACAAAAATTTTTTGATATTCTTTGGTTAATAAGCGGAACCCAAAAAACTGAATGTTGTGCTCTACAGTGTAGAGTCTTTCATGGAATAGACTAGTTAAAAATATAGCTATCTTAATTTTTTGGTTTTGAAAAGTCTACATGTATCATTGTAAAGTAAGTTCTTGAGGATATCTTCAAATTTCTATTTCAGTATCTACTTTTTGTTTTCAATGTCCATCCAATTCCAAATTTAAACAGATTCAAATCTAATAGTGTTTTAATTAATATTCAACTATATAATTGTAATTAAACAGGCAAAACTCTCCATACAGGATCGTTGATCATGTGATATATAATTGTATTTGTTTTATTCATGTATACATTGTTTTAACTATATTGAAAATTCATTAAATCATTATTTATATGTTGCAATCAATCTATAAAAGATTACACTACGTGTACAGTATATCACTATACCTTTGTACTAAAAAAAAAAAAAAGAAATACAAAATATGCCTAAACCCTAACCATCGAGTCAAACAAACAATGTGAATATATTAATACATTTATTCCATTTCAAATATATAACAACCTCATTGTTAGTGGATCGCCTTTTCTTTAACATATAAAAAACCTTAATTCACGTAATGTCAGAATTATTCCACTTCACTCAATAGTGTACTTTCAAATTTCAGTTTCGGAGGTTCTTATAAAAATAATTCTTCAATATATATATTTTAATCGTAGTAATATTGAAAATTTCAATATCAGTGATTTTTTTGATAGTATGAGAAAAAGGGGTGACGAGACCAAAGAGATGGGCTGAATATGATAATTCCATTCAATTGATAAATTGTATATTTTTTCCATCTCTCAGCAGGGAATCGATCCAGGTCATTCTCGCCGCTACATTAAACAAATAGTAGCAAGTATAACTTTAAGCGTCTTATATATATTTTTTTTTACATAAAATAAAACATGATGATCAAAAAAAAAAAGTTAAACACAAGCTGATTGGCAGATTACAAATTAAAATAAACAAATACATGTATTCTTACATGTTAAATTTAAATAAATAAAATACATGTTGACTTTTTTTTTTTAAGTTACTACCCATTCCCCTTATTTTTATACTAGCACTGCTCTCGACTGATATATTGAAAAGTATTTTTTAAAAAAACAAATTCTCATGTCATTTACTTAATCAGGCTAAAAGTTCAACAGAGAAAACATTAATAATTTAAAATAAAATACTGCAAATCATTAAATACATTTTAGTAGTCTAGAGACAATCAAAGAATATTATTTATCACACTATTAGATACAAAAATTCTCGTTTCAAGTTCAAAACAGACTAATTCAATATAACATAATTTATTAAACACATTTACGTCATCAAACCTAATCTAGTCGAAAGCCGGGAAATATATTCTTTCTTTAAATAAAATTCTAACACTCAAACGCAGACGATAATTAATTATAGATTTTCAATGCGCGTTAACTAGGTTAAGTGGTATATCGACATTAAATATGACATCAGTAAATCTCTTGACGAAGATAACGGTGATCAAGCCGTGACTGATCGATCATCACAAGCAATTATCACTTACTTTCTCTTTACTAAAAGTTATTGTCCTTTTTGTGGTTTAGTGCAATGATAGATTGTCAGGTTTTAGAATGTAAGGTCCTCAGATCATTTATAGTTCTAGTACTTCTGGCATCGAACAACCTTCTTGTGAACTTTCCAGCATCAAAGTTATTCGATTATTTATTTTAGCAGCTAATATGATCTATAATAATAAAAAATGTAAAAAGTAAAAGTAACTGGTTTCAAAAACTTTAGTAGTACAACACTATCTCCATTAGCAGTGAGGGGTGCATTATATTAACTATCATACTTTTAATATAGACAATGGACTGTCACTCATTTGAACAACCCAGGAAACAGGAACTTTTTATCTTTTAGCTAAGTATCTCTAGCTATCATTATACCAAACATAATTGACTGATTTGAACTATTTATGGGCTATTTATATGAAAAAAATTCCCCAATTCTATTAGTGATCTAAAAACATTTCAAGGTTCCCCAGGTGCTCTAATCATTATGCCACGAGGGCTTCAATATAGAAAAAGATACTTATGTGTAAAAATTACACTTATAACTACATAAATTTCGATCTCTCTCTTCAAGTCTAGGAGCAAAGCAACAATACTCATAATGTATAATTTCAAAGTTTTTAACTAGCTATTAAAATGCTTTCACTGACAATATGCTACTGGGGGTGGGGGGTGGCACTAATTTATACTTGCACATTATCTTACATGACATTATTTATCTAGAAGATTATACTTACTGCCAATTTCATTTTTAACGTGGAGTTATCTTACTAATGTGTCTTTTTAAATTTATGCTCCCATTTCCCTAACAATAGTGGCCTCTATAATTCATAAGCTTTGTTACTTAAACACCATCTGTAGGTGTCTACTTATATCAAGACACAGTATTATTTTGCTGAGCTATGTAAATACTATTTATTTTATAAAGTGCAAACCGTATTTGAAATTAAATTGAGAGACTGCAAACCTCTCGCACTCATCACTATCCAATAGCCAATCAGATATTCTCAATAGCGATCAAATCAAGATACTTCAGACTGGCTTGGATATATAGAAAGAAAGTAAAGAAGAAGGTGGACCGCCTTCTTCTTGTTAAATTCTCTGTCTTGTATTTACAATTTTATCGCTATTGAGAACATCCGATTAGCTGTTGGATAGTGATGAGCGCAAGAGGTTTGCAGTCTCAATTTAATTTGCTGAGTTATCATAACCTCTCTTTACTTTTAATAGTACACCAGTTTATATGAGTCTTACTTTTCATATCTCCATGTTGATAGCACCACTTAATGAATTTCTAGATTGTTGTTTTTAGTCTTTTAGGAACCAGCATTGATTTTTCACGGTATCTATCCAGAAATCAATAACCTTTTAATCTTATCCTGCTGTTCAAACTAATGGTTTACAACTTTCAAATATTCTCAGCTTTTAAAGTCAAGCAAATTTGTTTGCCACATTTTATAATCCCACTTATAATTTATATACTACCCTTAACCTTTTGGCAAAAGAATATTAACTTCTCTAGTTGATGTGATGCACTGTGACTTCTTATACAGAGTCAGGAATCTCTCAGCACCTGTGCCCAGAGAAACCTGTTAGCCACTTAACTTTACCTTCCCTTTCCATTCCCCACCCTAAGTTTTCCCATAATCTGCTCCATCCCATTTCCACAACATAATCTTTGTCAACTCCATGCATGGCCTTCATATCTAAATCACCCTTATCTTTTCCCAAACCCAGCATAAAAACCAATAACCCACTGTCTATATAATCACTTTATTCATATTTATTCTTCCATAACTTCATTATTTGTATCCTTTCTGCTTCCAAGCATTTACATTGAATTAACAGATGCCTAATATTTTCTACGCCTTCCTTACACAACTTGCAGACTGAATCACCCATATTTTTCTATTTACGTGTATATTCCCTTGTTGCTAAAGATCCCTTTCTAGTTGCTATAAATTTGGAAGCAATGACCTCTCTTTTCAATTATAGAAATTACTGTATAATTTTTATAAACTGGGGGAACTAGTGAGACTTATCAGTTAGTATCTAAATATTACTTTCCCCAATCTACATAAGCTGGAATATTAATTGACAATAATTAGTCAATTATGCAAGCAGAAAATTTTATAAATCAAATGGCTGTATTTGGAAAACAAAAACATGTAATTGATAATGTCCCAACAGATTTCTAATATTTATTTTATGATTCACTCAGAAAGATACTTGCCAAAATATTAGACAACTATCAATGAAATATTCTCAAACATTAAAAACATGATCCATTAATATATTTTTATTTGACTTATCAAATCACCAAAAAAAAAAAAAAAACGCTCTCTAGATAAAACTGCCATGAATGCCACCAAATCATAACATTAAAATTATTATCTGCAAATCCAATTCAGAAATATATATTACTCCTAGGTTGATATCTACTTATTCTTATCAGTTAAATCTGATCTGATCATGTATTCAGTTCTAAAAGTATTACTCAAGAGATTAACATATGCCACTATTGATATAAAGAAGAAGAAAAAAAACACAACAAAAAAAACAAATAATATATATAAATTATGTACAGATTTTGTATAGCACAACTTAGAAGTTAAAAGTTTCTTTTCATGTATGCAGTTGCTTATTAAAAAATAGAATGTGTCAATAGTTATTATAAAACTCACTGCATGAACAATATATAATTATAAACTAATCCAAAATTTATTTGCATTGGAAAACAATGATCAATAGTTAGGAAGAAAGGCTTTCACTTAATAGAATTTATTAACAAACTGAATATATCTATCTATTATGTGTAGTCTATCGCTTAGAACACATATGGGCAATCTCCGGCCCAAGGGTCAGATCCTACCCTTTATGACTTAATTCGGGCTGCCACTAATCTATTTCAGCCATGTTTAATTCCGATTATCAAATTTTTGAATAGAGCCTAGCGAGAGTTAAGTTTGATTTTTATTTTATGTGCAATTAAATAATTATGATATTTAATAAATTTATATTTTATATCTTTATTTAAGCCTATTAATGATTAAAATTAAAAAAATTAAAATTATTAATATTTTAAAATAGCGAAAATAAATGTGAAAATGAAGTTCTTAGCGATAACAGAAAAGCTCGTCTTAATTAGCTGCATGGAATATATTGAAAAGGTTAGAACGAAATATTAGAATTTTATAACATTAAAAAAAATGATATATTTACAATTAATTATCATCAAAAACAAAAAAAATATAAAAGTTAATAAATTATTTACTGTTATTAAAAAATTATTTCCTACTGTTTATTGCAAAAAGCAATTTTTGTAAAGCCAGCAATGGCGATTTCTGCTTTTTCATAACATATTTCCTATGAGCAATCTTTTTTAAAAGAAAATATTTTTAAAGACAATTCCCTACTAGTGATGTAATTTTTGGTTTAATAATAAATGTTTTACAAAAATATTATGTCATAATCATTAATTATTACTGAAAATCACATTTGTTTTGTCTTATTTAGCTTCTCAGAATTAATACTTTGAATAGTTAAGATGTCATATGACACAGCAAAACACATCTCATTTTCTCCCATCAAGATCTCTTTCTCATTTTGACTAGCAGTGTATGAACACGTTACATGTTATTTTGTGTTGGGTTTGTGCCTTGTTCAATGCCTGCATTTATATTGGGTTCTATCTGCAGTATAAAAAGCAGTTCTGTTTTTATTTTAATATTTGCATTGGTGTTATGCCTTTTAGGTGCCTGCATTTATATTATTTTCTGTTCAGTATCTGCAGTGTTAAAAAGGTTTGTTTGACAATTCTGAATACATAGCTTTGAAATTTGGAACAATGTCAGGGATTATCTAAAAAAAAAAAAAAAGAAAAGTAGATACAGAGAATTGTCAATTTCAAGACAACTGGACAGAAAAGTATTATTTTATTCTGAATAAAGGTTTGCCTATATGTTTGCTGCTCACTGAATCCATATCAGTCAACAAAGAATACAACTTGAAGAGACACTTTACTTCAAAACATGCAAATCACAAAAAAATTGATGGACAACTACGAAAAGATAAAATAGAGAAATTGAATAAGAACTTGGATACCCAGCAACAAACATTCACCACGCAAAGAATGCAACACAGAAGCATTGTGAAAGCCAGCTTTGGGTTAAGTGAAAAAATTGCTAAGCATTCTAAATCATTTTGTAAAGGAGAATTTATCAAAGAATTTCTGTTGGATGTTGCAAGTATATGTCCTGAAAAAAAAAAAGATTTTGAGAATATTAGTTTGTCGAGACATATTGTTGTCCAGTGGATAGAAATCATGGCTGATGATGGATGACAGCACTGATGCCTCTGATACAGCACAACTAGAAATATTTATTCAGGGAGTTGATGTTGATTTTAATATCACAGAAGAATTGTTGGCACTTCGGCCACTAAAAGGACAACTACTGGTGAAGATATATTTGAAGAAGTCAAAAGTCTTAGAGATATTTGGGCTTAAATGGAGTTCACTATCTGGCGCATGCACTGATGGAACCCCTGTGATGGTTGGTTCATGGAAGGGATTTATTGGAATAGTTCATAAAAAAGCAATAGAACTACAGAACCATCATGAAAATTTAACAAATTTTCATTGCATTATCCACCAACAAAATCTATGTGCAAAATCAAATAAATTTATAAATGTTATGGAAATTGTAGAAGCCAGTATTAACTTTATTAAGTCACATGCACTTAATCACCACCAATTTAAGGAATATTTGGCAGACTTATTTTCAGATTATGAAAATGTATCATTATTATGAAGTGAGGTGGTTGAGTAAAGGTAAAATGTTAAAATGATTTTATGATCTGAGACAAGACATAGCAGATTTTATGGACATAAAAGAAAAAACATATTAACTAAGTAAGACATGATGAATGGGTGTGTGATTTAGCATTCCTTGTAGATGTCACTAGATACCTAAATGAACTTAATCTTAAATAGAAAAAACCACAACAATTGATTCATGAACTGTATGGATATGTCAGTGCTTTTTCTAAAAAACTAAAATTGTTGGAAAGTCAGATAAGACTAAAAATTGTTACCATTTTCCTATTCTAGCAACTCATAAAAATATCCCTTTTTAATTGTTATGGAGATGAACTGAAGGCATTAATAGAGCAATTTGATACAAGGTTTGCCAACTTCCAAAATAAAGGCTCCATATTCACTATATTTTCTCATCCGATGGATGGTGATATAAATTATGTGCCAGAAAATTTACAGATGGAACTTAATGAGGTTCAAGAAGATTTAGTGCTGAAGTAGGAAAGATTGCCCATGCCTGGCTTAGAAGATTATGAGATATCATTTGAGCATTAAAATTATAGTCTAAGCATGATAGTTTCACTCAATTGTTTCAATGTGAGATTTTTTAAAATTCTGCTTTGTTGGCAATTGAACTTTTATTCACTCTCTTTTAAGTTAACATCAGTGCAAAACAATACTGGGCTGGATACTATACTGATAATACCAGTTAAATAAAAGCAAACATACATTTTATTTTTATAAAATATTTTCTATATATATTGCCACTAGATCTTTAAAGATAATCATGTGATAAAATGTTTTTTTTTTAAACTTCCTTCCTATTACTATTTTAAATTTCCTCTTATAATATTAAACTCAATTTTAAATTTTTCATGTTTTTTTTTACTTTAAATTTTTTTGGCATAGTCTAAACAACATAGTCCGTTAAAATTTTAAATTAAGTTCTATATATAAAATACTAAGTGAAATATATTGAAGTAAATAATTAACTATCATCAAAAATGTAAAATCTAACATTCACTGTAAAATATTTCATTCAAATAATAATCTAATATATCATTATCATCAACCATTATCAATCCACTGCAAGATGAAAGTCTGCCCAAGTTAAATCCATCTTCTCTGATATCTAGCATCTCTTCTTCCCATCACCCCTACACACTTTCTTATTTCATTTCCATCCATTTCACATGTGGTCTCCTTCTTGGTCTTTTATAACATCTTGGAATTCAGTTTAAAATTTCAATTGCTCATCTATTACCATCTCTTTTATCAATATGTCCAGTACAACTACAGTTCAGTCTTTTGATTCTTTCAATGATGTCAGCAACACGTTTGTTCTCTTACCCATGTATTGGTTTTCAATCTCTTCTTGTTACTTCAAACATGCATCTCTCCATACTATCTTTGAATGGTCTGAAGTCTCTGTATTGCTCTTCTATTATCAAAGTTTCAGATCCATAAGTAAGAACTGATAAAACACATTTATTAAAAACCCTCCTTTTCAAATACATATTTCCTTTTAATATTGTTATTTGTACCAAATGAACTTCAACCAAGTTCTATGATTAATTTCATCCATTATATTTCCATCTGTAGTAATAATCTGACCAAGGTATTTTGTAGTTCTTAACTTCTTCTAACTCATCATAATCAATCTTTATGTTCATCTTTTGAGAAAATCCATTGAACATTACTTTAGTCTTTTTAATATTTATCTTATTGAACATTACTTTAATCTAACATTTACGTTTAGTTCTATTTTCTTATTTTTATCTGATAACTAGCAACATTTCCTAAAGCTCTGAAGCATTTTTTGCAACACAATTACATCATCTGTAAAATCTAAATGACTTAAATAATCTCATTTACTTTTACATCTTTAGCTTCCCATTTTAATCCACAAAATACTTTTTGTAGCACTGCTATAAAAAGTTTTGGAGATATGGAGTCACCCTGTCTTACATTCTTAATGTTAACATTCCTAGTATCATTATGTAATTTAATTATTGCTGTTGCATTTTAATAAATATTCTTCAGAATATGATAATATCCTGGGTCTATACCTTGATGATCCAATGCAATAATTAATCACTTAAGAAATGCTTATAGAATCAAATGCCTTTTCATAATCTACAAATTCAAAGCATAATGGCAACTCATATTCATTGAACCTTTTTATAACTTCTCTCAATACTTGTATATGATCTACTGTACTAAAACCACTTTGAAATCCAGATTGATTTTTTTTGGTTGATTGAAACCCAATATTCTCTGTAGAAGAGCTGCAATTATTTTGGTAAAATTTTTATATAAAATCGGTAAAAAAACTGATAGGTCTATCACCTTTTTAAAATATTAATACTGCATTCTTCCAATCATCTGATACATCTTTATCATTTAGATATTTGGTACATAACTTTGCCAAAAAAAAATTTGAATTATTCACCTACTTCTTTTAAGCTATCAATTATAATTCCACCATTACGTGGAACTTTTCCCTTCTTCATAAATTTAATTGCATGTCTCACTTTATTTAAAATCCTGGGCAATTCAGAAACAATAGACATAGGAGATACTTCTACTTTATTACTATATAATTCTTGATAGAAATCTTCTATCCATTTCATGATGTCATCTCTCTTTTTAGTAATAGTTCCATCTTTTTTTCTTATTGCAGTCCAATACCAAAATGTTGTTTTACACTCTTGAAACTTTTAATCTCTTCTACAGTTTTTCTTATTATTATTTCACAAGTATATTTACTTGTATCATTATCAACTTTTTTTTCAAACCATTTTATAAAATTAGAGAAATACCAAAATGTTGTTTTACACTCTTGAAACTTTTAATCTCTTCTACAGTTTTTCTTATTATTATTTCACAAGTATATTTACTTGTATCATTATCAACTTTTTTTCAAACCATTTTACAAAATTAGAGAAATTCAATCCTTCTAAACGCATTATTTTTATATATCTTCATATTTCTTCTTTTCTTCATAAATTCTCTAATCTCAGTAGAAATTTTATTGGTCAATTGTTGCTTTTTTCTACCAGATCTGAATCATATTCAAAAGCTACTAATACTTGAAAATGATTCGCAAGTTCTGATTTAAATTCATTAGAATGTTTTTGAAGATTAGGAATATCAATTGTAAATATTGTTTTTCTTAATAATTTGTCTCTCTAGTTTTGCATTAATACGTATCTTATATCTTACTAATCGATGATCATTTCCTGTGTCGAATTTATTATGGACATTACATTCTTGAAATATGTAATTTCTGATAGTCAAAATATAATCCAATTCTGCTGTACCTTCATTTGGATGCTTCCACATCTAATTCCTTTTAACATTTTTCTCAAAAAAAGAATTCATAATATAAAGTTTTTTCTTCTGCAAACTCCACAAGATCTATCACCTTTCTCATTTCTATTACTATAACCAAATTTACCTACAGCACTTTCATTTCTTTATCAATTCTAGCGTTATCTCCCACAACAATTTTAAAATGTTTAATCTGATCAAAACCTTTTGTATAACCATACACAAATCTTCTATCTCATCACTATGAGAACTTGTTGGGACATAAACCTGAGTTATCTACATTTGGTATCTGCTATTAAGTTGAATAATTAATCTTGTCATTCTTTTCAGTACACTAACAATCTCCACAATGTTCTTCCATTTTTTATTATAATGAATCCTACTTGTCTTTCCAATATTTGTATATTTGTAGTAGAGTACATGTCCAATTTTTAAATCAATTGTCTCATCTTTTCTTCTAATTTCACAAAGTCCAATAAGGTCCCATTTAATATGAGATAATTCTTCCAATCTTCCTTTACTTGAAAGTGATCTGCAATTGTAAGTACCTAATTAAAAGTCTTCTTCAAATGGTAGCCTGGATCTGCAACCAAGTGATTCTTAGTATCTCCATCTTCGGCCACCAACCACTGCCTTGGTTGGTGACTTTACAACCTCTTGGGAATAAGGACCATGATTTATTTTTGTCAGTCATGATTGTATATATCTATTGGAAAAAAAAAATTCATTCAAACACACATTCATGTTGCCTTATTAGGCAACTGAGAAGACCATGGTGTTGCCTGATCTTAAACTCAGAGGTAAAAAGCCAATAAACTCACACACTAGCTAATGTGTGTTGGTGAGAAAGTCCATTCATGTTCATATACTATATGAATAATCACATAGTAATAACAGCTGCAATAACAAGAATGTATGGAGTGGACATTAGGATGTTGCCCTGCTCAGTTCCTTTAAGATCTCCAAGAGGAATTAAAGGATTTAACTATCAGTTAACAGCAAACTCCTTTCTGCAGCAAATCTTATATATATATATTGTCAAAGGACAACATGAAGTAGTTGTTGGTCCAGCTGTTTGTCATATCAACAACCTGAGGTTCAAAACCAGATGAAATTTAACAATTTATATATATATTTTTTACATAAAAGAGACATAGCCAACCAAATTAATGATCCAATTGTGGTTATTCAGTATCTAGTTAATATTAGGAATAAAATAAATCAAGAAAGAATACCTATACAATTTTATCTTCAAACATTTGACAGGAGACCAGCCTAGTATCTTCTCTTTTACCATTTCTTTATAAAGAAACCCAAAAGAAATATTTATAGAACGTTTTATTTCACCATATAAAGTTTGATATAAATGAAGAAACCATTTGATAAAGGTAAATGGCTCCCAAGAATCAGCATGCATCAGTAGGCCCAGATCACAGCCTCTCAAATGCTTGCATTATCCTTGATCAATGTCTTAGTATTACGATTTAATCCAAAACTGTTAAACTTCTACACTTGTAATTATGATACCATTCTCTTCAAATAAATATCTTTATAATTATTAATTGTTTAATAAGGTAGAAATTATTATATTTTGCCCACATGTATTAAACTTTCATTAAAGATTAACAGCTTAAACTGTAGTAATTTGCTATCTATATATACTAAACAATGATAAAAAATGTGTGATAGATTGTGATCTGGGCCAACTGATGAGTGCTGGCTCAGCACGAAATGTGCATCTTGAGGATCATACATCTTTTTCATGTCATTGGTTATGTGTTTATGGTTACATTAGTCATAAGATGTTAAGAGTGGATAGAAATTAATCCCTATCTTGCTTAACAGTGCAGTAGTGAAAATTACATTGCAAAAATATTATTCGTTATTGAATAATCTCTAGTTTAATGATTAACATGTTTATTATTATAAAAGACAATCATTTGAGTAATTAATTCAACTGCATTCTTCTCTTTTCCCTGTGTAATAACTTAAATACATTCCATTCCACAGACATATACTTCAATCACATAAATTCAACTGCATTCCTCTCTTTACCATGTGTAATAACTTAAATACATTCCATTTCATCCACATATACTTCAATCACATAATAATTTGATATTGATTAATATTTAACAAGAATAATAAAACGTGTGATAGGTTATGAACTGGGCCAACTTAAAAGTGCTGGGTCAGCACGAAATGCATCTTGGGGAATCATTTATCTGTATTCGCGTGATTGAAATATATGTAGTAAATTGGAAAATTATAAGAATATTTAAGATAATATATGGAAACGATGAATGGAGTTGACTCAATTATTCCATCTGTTTGCTTTTGAATAATAATAGAAATATTTATTATTAATTACAGTGTATATATGAGCTAAAAATAATATAAAAATTTCTCCCCTAATAAAAGATTAATAGTAACTTTTATCTACTTATGAAGGATGGTGTTATACTTATGAGTGCAAAAAGCTTAATATTAAATTGCAATAATTTGTCATTCTCCTAATTAGTAGGAATTCATTATTCAAATATCATTACGATTAACTCCGATGTCCCATGTTATGAATTCTCTTACAATTCTAATCAAACTATCTACTACCTTAAGTAAATAACAGGTCCTTTCTTTTATTTTTCTGAACTTAGCTTATATAATTCAATTAAAAAACATCTCTTTTTGGCTCAGTTAAAATCATTACCCCCATGTAACGGTTTCTTTTAATTTAAAGCTGCTTTGTAACCGGAAAAAACGATGGTGAAAAGACTTCTGTTGAATAATTCTCTTAAAATCAGGCTACATTCTTTTTTTCAAAAAAATATGCTTGTTTATAGAAGACTTTAATTTATTTAAATATTCTTAGATAAAAAAGAAATATAAAGTAACAAGTTCTTGTAACTCTCGCAGACAAGAGTGTATTGTTTTATAACGGCTGTTGAAAGGTTTACTGTTGAGATTTGCAAGTTTCTGCCAGATTTTACTTTCTAAGATAAGAACTGACTCACTTTGAAGAATTTTTAACCTAAGCCGTCTCGTAGAATGATTTGATTAATTGGAAGCATCCCCTCCTCCATACTCTTAATGCATTGTTTTAGTAACATGTTAATTAATGTTGGGTAATTTTGAATCGTTTCACTTCCATCCGTGTTTTGTGCATTTAGTTCAAAAATATAATAAAACAACTATCAATGAAATAAATTTATAACGCTGTACTGAGATCCTTTTTTAAAACATACTTTGAGTGTGTGCTCGCATATAAAAGAGACGTTAGAAAAAAATTCCGCTGTCATTTGCAAATAGCTTATTTTTCTTTTAGGTCTTAAAGAAGGCACTTTTTGACACATCTTTTGACCAAGACTCTTCCGATCTTTTGTTTAACGATCACTACATTTAGACTTCTCAGTTTTATTGAGAGGGAGAAGGAGTGCCACTTTTATTTTATTCGCCAGTGCGTGTGCATTAATTGTCTGCAAGTATGCGCGCATGTGTTTACGAATTGAATTTATTTCATTTTCAATTTTTAAATATTTGTCAAAAGTAAATATAAATTTTATCTTCTTTCATGCATACACAATGCCATATATACATTAACTTTTATTAATATTGCCGTATCACCGGTGAGCTACTGAGGGGAGGGGGAGTTTTAAAAATGACAGTCTGACAGGTTAAAGCCAATTGTTCCATTCAGTCGCCAGACGAAGTTTTTTTTCACTTTCTTCAGTCGAATGGATCCAAAAATTTAACTTTACAATTGACAACTTTTAAAGATCGAGTCAAGTGGTCAAAGCATTAATTTTATTTACCCAATACCGTCCGTTTACTCCGGATAAATAAAGCAACCTAATGTTTGTTTCTTCAACAACCTCTAAATTAATCATGCAGTAATTCAACGCCACTTTTTTTTTTTTTAAATCTTCAACTTAATACAATTTGTATAATATTATAACTATTATTATATATTCTTTTATTATCATAGTAAAATTAAGGATGACAAATTTTACGTTATTTTCTATTCCGATTTTGACTTGTGTTTTAAAAGTATGATTCTTAATAAAACATTCTGAAGAATTCTCTCACTGCTAATTTGGGTTGCGTTCTAAGATTGAAATTTTTAGAATTTTCAACAGACTATTTTATTTTTATTCTTGCTATTATATTTATACTATATAGAATTAAGAAAATAATTTTAAAATTATAAGCTTAAAAAAAAGATTGAATAAAAGATAAACAAACATGATGATCTTTTATTAACTAAAAATCAACATAATTCTGTCTTTATTTTTGTCTCCATTCTCTTTTACTTTTCTATCTCCATTCACTTAAGTTAGCATACGACCATGTTTTTGTGAGCTTGGATTAGCTATAAAGAATGGAATTGTGCATTTGGGTCACATTTCTATCTTTTAATTACACATATAATAATTAGAACTCTAATCTTTGTAGAAGTTGTATAAAATGTTCATTTTATATATGTATGTGAAAATGTCTGGGAACCCGATTTAGAGCATAAGAGAGCCGGACTTGGCCTACAGGCCAGAAGTTCCCCACACCTGCTGTAGATAAAGAGCCTATGATTTACGGTCAGCTTTTCAGAAAATTACATGAACACAACATTTTTATATGCAGCTATATGAGAAAAATCAGTTTTGCAAAAGACAATGTATTAAAATAAAAATGACAAAAACAAGTAATAAATCTATAATTCCTAAAGTATTCAATGAAAATAAAAATAAAAAAGCAAAGACAATTTGTAGGAATAGGGAATAACTCCTAGCATACACTACTATATAGGCCAGCGAATAAAATCTCAAAGTGTCCCACCAAAATCTAGATAATTCACTGATTTAATTCAGAGTATATTAGATTAACTTCCTCTCAAAAATTTTCTTTTTTTTTTTTTTGATAGCCAATTTCAATTTTGGTGGCAAAAATTTTATTTTATCTGCTTGTATAGAAATATGTTTGTAAAATGCACTAATATGTCAAAAAATATATCACAATTCTGCAAGAATATTTTCTTCACTAAAAGATAGTGAACTCTTTTTTCATTCCTAACTATAATTATTTGGTAATACCATATTCTTAAAAATAGTTTTTAATTAAATGACCTTCATTTCAGGAAAAAAAAAATTGTTGCATTGCATCTATCCAATAACCCTAAGTTTTGTAATATCTAAACAAATAAATCAAAGGTTTTAAGATTTTAAACTTGTGACTTCAAAACCAACTTGTTTGTTTATTAATACAGCTCTGAAGCTAGATCAATAATTATAGTGTAGGAATGTACTTAGTTGTAAGCCAACTAAGGTAACTTTTGATATTTTGGTAGAAAGATAATAAATAAATAAATTCACATAATTCTACATTTACCTATTATTGTACACTGATTAATAAGTGAAGACAGAAATTGTATTACATTTATATATATACAAACTGCATTCACCTTGGTTCTAATATATTGTTGATCGACAAATTGATTGGATTTAAAGATTTATCCCAAAAATACAATCAGTTTTACAAAATAACAATATAGAAATTTGTTTATATGACTTAGTAAAATGAAGTTATATTCAGTTTTACAAATTTTAGCCACACAACAATATAGAAATTTGTTTATATATATGACTTAGTGAAATGAAGTTATAATTTTACCATATAAATATATTGTGCATTTTAATGTTTTCATAATCATGTAGTAAAGAATAAATATGAAAAACATTAGAGTTTTATGCCTTATTGCAAAGATTTTCATGAATAATTTGAAAAAATATACACCAATATAATCTGATGAAGATTTAAATCAAAAATTTAAATTATATCAAATATAACAGTATGAATTGTATAATCATTTTTATGGAGACTGAACAAATGCATACTATATAAACAAATCTCAAAGCACATTCCCTAATAAATTTAATCTAAAAAAACTGTTCAATTAAATGTATTTTTAGAATATAAGAACATGATATATATTTTGTTCACACAAGGAGAGTGTAATTTGTGAAACCCATAATAACAGAAACTGAAAAATCAAAGAGGCATTGTATATATAACAAGCACAAGTTGTTGAAAGCCTATAAATACTATATCTAACTTGCTATTTTACATTATAATTATTTAACTTTATTATTTAAATCCTGAAGATGGAAAGGATGATTTAAAAGACTGACTAATAAGTTCAATTTGTAAAATATTTTTCCACAAAAATTCAACTTTTTATGTATGTATATGAATTACACAAACTTATTACACTTTTTTAGAATTTTAGATACAAATTTAATATCTAAGATTAAATATATCATGATAATCTTCACTTTTTAATCTTTAATATCTTTCTAGTCATGCATACCCCCCTCCCCCAACTCAATATTTAATATAATGCAATAATAGGTGTTGACTGTAACTTCTAAAAATGGATATCGAGATACTTAAAAGAAAAAAAAACTTGTTATAATGCATAGCATATTCATTAATGATGTCATTGAGTTTGGAATAGAATTTGTGTGGATCGTATTTTCATTTCAAAAGTAAACTTTATTTACAGGAAAGGATACAATATAAAGAATGCACCAAAGTGAAATACAGTGGGAACATAGGTATAGCGTTCTGTAGGTTACAAGGATACATTTGAAAATTCAGAAATATGTACAAAGAAAGATATACAATAAAAATTATATAATTAAGATGTAAAGGTGGTTGTATGGTAAACATTTAATACAACCACACCAAAGATCAAGCAATAAATCAAAGATATTACATTATTAGACCAAAGAATTATAGAAATTGATTATAAATATGAAAAGGAAAAAATAAAAATTACAGAAAATAGAAAAATAGGTGCCAATCTGTAGGAGTGCAAAGATCATGGAAGCCGAAAATGATCATACAACTCTTCATACTAGGAGTATATAAGACGAGGAACATCCATTGCTGTTGTAATAACAAGCAAATCAGGTAAAGATCCATAAATAATGCAATCAAAATCATGCAAGTCCTACATGAGAATTGTGAGAGAAATATATATATACATATTTTTTAAAATGACTAGTCTAAATTTGATTGCTGGTGAAAAATGAATATCTGAGCTATTCTTAGCTACATGATTGATCTCTTCCAACAAGCAGTCTAATGGTCTTATGAGAATGTCTTTCGCCATTTTTCTGTAGCCCAAATACTGTAGAATCCTTTCCACTACAATTAATCGATTAAGGCTATCTTACTTTTTTCTTTTTTATACACAGAGACATAAAAATGCACATACATGGGAAATCACAAGCGTTTAGTTTGGTCTTAACAGTTACATTAATTTCAAAAAAATTAAGATAGAAGTAAGAATAATTCTGCAAACTAAAATATTTATCATCTTCAGTTATACTTTTAGAAGGTTGAAAATTCTTGTGCTGGAATAATAATTACTATGATAGGAAAATCGTCCTTTAAATTTATATTCATCTTACTTTTATTATCTTTATTTTTTTTAATCACACTTTTGAAAAGACTACAAAATTATTTTTTCAAATATAAATTTAAAATTTTAACTCACTTTTTTTTTTTTGTAATCTTTTAAAATTACTTTGATGAAGAAGAAAAAACCTCCATAAATCTATTCTTAATATAATACCTATTATTTGACTCTAAAAATAATATTGTGAGTCTTCAACTAAATTACACTTACGTGAAAACACTTATTAGATTTTTTTTCGAAAAAAAAAAAAAGAAAAACAACAAAAAATTCAATTTCCATCAGTTAGAAAACAGTTCACCTTTTTTTAAAAAAAAAATAAGAAAACAACTTTAAATAATTTCACAGCTTAAATAAACTTTTAATTATTAAACTATTACACATTGAAAACAAAGAACAATTTATAGTTAAAAAAAAATTGTCAAAATAATAATTTTAAAGATCGATTCATATATATTTTCGAAAGAATAATTAAGTTGTATAAATAGAAACAGATTCAACCAAACGGTGTGAAACATTCGCCTCTCTGAAAGTTAACATTCTCTCTTTTTAAGGATGTTAGTATTTAGAAGCCTATATGAATATGTCTATAGTGTAGCGTTTATTTATATTGAAATTGTATCAGTAATAAGATCTATTCCCCTTCTATCTTTGCAAATTTACGAAATGTAATTACTTATGACAGGTAATTTATATTAACTATTCATTTATGACAACTATATTTTACAGTGGAAATAAATTTAAAATTATTGAATGATTGTCTGGTTAATAATTGGTTCTAAAATATTTTATAATTTAATCAAGAGCTTAATTAGATAATTAATGTTACTTTTAATGAATAAAAATATTTTTTAAAAAGTAATTTATTTAAATGGATAATTATAAACTGTTCAATCTAGAATTTGCCTTATCCAGAAAAAATTATACAATACAAATGAAATAAAACAATTGGACGCAAGTTCTCCCACATAGTTTCCTTTTATTATTTCTTTCAATTTCAATATTTTTACATTACTATAATTCAAATTAAAACGAAAGAAGTTACATTCCATATAAATCAATGGTGCCAATGTCACATAAAACAGCAGGTTTTAAGTCCTTTTTCTTTAAAAATAACAATCTTTGAAAGTATTCATCAGATAAAGGTAATAATATTGAAATATATTCGAATAAATTGTTAAATGTCGGTTATGATTATAATCTTATATATAATACTATTAAAATTTTTAATAGGAAATATAAAAATAAAAATATTAATAAGGTTGATTCTACTGCTAATAAAAAAATATGGATATCAATATCATATATTTCAAACAAAGGAGTAAATTTTGTAAGGGAAATTTATAAAGTTATATGTAATATTGCATTTTATGCACCTTCCGCATTAAACAAATAATTCAAAAGATAAAACCTCATTTTTAAATAAAAATTGCATCATTTATAAATAGAGATGTAGCGGATATATAGGAGAACCAAGATGTACATTGGAGAAAAAAACTAAAAAGCACTTGCTGTCATTAAGAAGGGTTCAAAAAATGAAACAAAATTGTAATGGAATTGATAATGTTTCAGCATCGGTTTTTATGATCATAATAGATTATGCATATATATTTTTAATTTGAATTATAATAATGTAAAAATATTCCAAATTGAAAAAAAACAACAATAAAAGGAAAATAAAGGAAGCCATGTTAATATATAAATATAAGCAAGACAATAAACAGACAGCAAAAGTAAAAATCACAGAATTATGGGAAGCCTAGCCTTTGAAACTATTAATTGACAAAGACAACGAAGATATTCGAAAGTGCACTTAAGTGGATAAAAGTTTTTTAAAATTGCATTTGACACATATTTGGTTACCGTATTTACTAATATTCAATTACAAGATTATGTATATAACTTTGAAAAAAATACAGACACTGAATAAGAATATCATTACATATATATATGCATGCATGTGTGTGCAATTCAATGAATGATTCAAATACTTAGCATGCAGACTTATAATATATCTTTCTAAAGTATACTACTACTACTACTACTACTAATAATAATAATAATAATAATAATAAATAATAATAATAATGATGATGATGATGATGAGATCTAGACATTTTGATTTCTGGATATGTTATTGCATTCCCTCCAATTTCCAGGTAAATAAAATCTATTAAATGGCTTAAACACACATTCTGCTTCCCTTTTTGCATCTTCTAAACTGCAGCTTAAATTCGCATTTCAAATCTGGCTGATTGACATAGTGCTACATGATTTTTTAAGTGAAAGAATTTTCACACTTAATTGTATATATAATTTACAACCTGTTGCAAAGCAAATTTATTAACTTCAGAGATTCTCCTAACAATGTAAACTCATTAAAATAAATAAATAAAAAATTTGGTCACCATTAATTAAAGTTATTATTTCCTCCTTTATCTATAAAAATTATTATAACTAATATTATTTATAATTGCTAATAAAGCAATGAATTCAATAACACAGGATAAAAGAAAAGATAAAGTGAACATTAAAATGATTCCTTAACATATTACCAAAGGGAATTATTACAAAACAAAAGCTTCTCCAACATATCTTCAAAGAAGAAATGTGATAAGATAGCATTCATCAGGTTAATAAAGTCAGGTGAGAGGTTGTTTTCCTTTATTGTTTTATCCATTTAGACTTGGACACTTAATAGAAGAGCAATATAGAGACTTCAAACCACTCAAAGAAGTATGGAGAGATGCATGTTGGGAGTAACAAGAAGAGATCAAAAACGCAATGTATGGGTAAGAGAACAAACAGGTGTTACTGACCTTATTGAAAAAATTAAAAAGACTGAAGTGGAATTGGGCTGGACATATTGCTAGAAGAGATGATAATAGATGGACAATTCAAATTTTAAACTGGATTCCAAGAGATTGTAAAAGACCCAGAAAGAGACCACATGTGAGATGGATGGATGAAATAAGAAAGTGTGCAGGAGTGATGTGGAGAAGAGAAGCTAAAGATTGGAAAAGATGGATTGAACTTAAAGAGATAATGGTTGATGATGATGAACTGGATGCCTAGTTGGATTTGTTATGATTTTGGCTATTCTATCACCTTAAGGCAAATGGATGTTCTAATCACTACAAGGGTTTTATTCTTTAGGGTGACCAAGAAGTACTTGTAACTTTAATAAATATATATATTATCTGCATTTTTTCCCCACATAATCATTTTAAAATTTGAATTCAAATAAAAATTTATTAAAGAAAAAAAAAAAAAATTAGTTATGAATAAAAAATAGACCAGACAAATCTAAAGCTGATATTTTAAAAATATTATAATCAACAGAATTATAAAAAAAAGTTTAATATTTTAATAAGCAGATGAAATTAAGTAGTCATATTAAAGAAATCACAAATGATACATACATACATAACTGAGCTACTGATTAAAATTCTACAATCGAAACCAAATTGAGTAAATATATTTATAAATACTGAGAGATTAAAAAAAAGGGGGGTAGGGGGATTAAAAGGGCAAATGAAAGAAGAATAAAGGTTATATTGCACTGTAAGGAATAAAAGCTAATAAATGGGAAGAACAAAAAAAAAGTAGTCCTGAGAAATAGCATAAATAAAAATGCTAATAAATAAATAAAAACTCAAGAGATCACCGAGAGAAAAGGAAAATACTAAAAAAAAATCTGTTTTGTATTTTTAAAAAAATATAATTATTAAACCAATCAACACTTAGACAATCCCAATATCAATAATAATCTCAAACTGTTGTCAAGGCAATCTCCTTTTAACAATAAAGATTGCCTTGACAACAGTTGAGATTGTTGATTGTTATTGGGATTGTCTAAGTATTGACAGGATTTCTACCTTTATTGTTAAAAGGAGATTGCCTTGACTACATATGATCCAGCAAAACTCATATTCTTTATTCTATTCTTCAAATAATCACAACTATGTCATTATTTTTATTTTTCTCTTTATTTCACCCATTAATTTTCTATCCTTAAGAACATGCCCAATTCAACTAATTTTTTTCCTAGTTATTTTAATGACCCCCCCCTCCATCTTAATAAACATCTACATTCTAATCATATCTCAAAAATTTTATTGCCCATCTTCTCATTTTCTAACAATTCAATGTTTTGCACTATACAATATAAAATCACATAAACATTTTTTTTCCATTTAATTTCTCAAAATAAAAATTCATAAAATGACTTCTTCATCTTAACAAAAGTCTGTTAAGCCATTACAATTCTCATTTTAATTACTTTGCCACTATTTATAGCAATCTTGATCAAGTAGCACTATCAATTTTTTATCTTACATATCTTTACTTTTATTTGTATTCAATTCCACCCCCAGATCTGTTTAATAAACTCCTCTTCCTTCACACCAATTTCATTCTTGTCAAAACAAGTCTATTAGAACTGATCTATACAAATATAAACAAAATGAGATTAAACTGTAGTCATGCCTTAATTTTCTACTTCATCTGCAAATATATAAAATTTAATCTTTCAAATATTTTTCTCCCAATTATAATTTTAATCTTTTTAAAATGCTCATCAAAATATCCAACTCACTTTACCAAATAATTTTTGAAGATCTCTATCAATAATAGTTGTCACAAATTTCAACTGCTGTTATTGAATGCTAATCTTTGCAAATCCACTTTTACATGGCAAAAAACATGTTGACCAGGAATCTATTTCAAACATTTGTAGGACCTATCAATTCATATTTCCAAACCACCAAACATCACATGGTCACCATTTCTTATGCTTGCTTATAATTGTTATTAAAACAGGTGATGATGTGATGTGATGTACTGTGGCTTCTCCTTAAACGAAGTCAAGAATATCTCAGCAATTATGCCCAGATAAACCTGTTAGCCACTTTATTTTCCATTCCCCACTCTAAGTTTTCCTATATTCTGCTCCATCCCATTTCCACAACATAATCTTTGTCAACTCTATGGCCTTTATATCTAAATTCCCCTTATCTTTTCCCAAACCCAGCATAAAAACCAATAATTCACTTTCTGTATAATCACTTTTTTCATATTTATTCTTCCATAACTTCATTATATGTACCCTATCTGTTTTGAAGCATTTACATTCAATTAACAAGTGCCTAATATTTTCTATTCCTTCCTTACATAATTCACAAAATAAATCACCCATATTTTTTCATTTATTTACCGGAAATAATTTTAAAATATTATTATCGGTGGTAGTGGTGGGGGGAAGGGATACATTATACATTGTAAAACTCGCCATACAGTGGTGCCGCTCAGTGCAAGCCAGAATAATCAATTGTGCATAAAATCCCTATCTAGTGCCTATTCGTCCAATATACCCAGACTAGTTTCTGGCTTATGGCCTTCATATTTCTCTTTATTAATTTTTTTCTCTAATAGAATCACATTAAAATAAAAATCTGGTCATTCACTAATTCAAACTCTTTCTTATCTAACCTGCCTTAAAACTAAAGTCTAATGAATTTTCTGTGCTTCAGCTAAACTTCCATTACTACACAATCTGTACTTGTCTATTAATTTTCCTCTTCACTTAATATAAATAAATAAATAAAAAAGAGTTCTAATAATCATTTCTCAATTTTTTTTAAATTATAATTTTATGTTTAATGATAACCACTTCAAAAGTATCAACACTGAAAACATCAAATTATAAAAAAATTAAAAATATAGAGCAAACAATCCCCCCCCCCACACACACACACACAGGATAACATCACTAAAAAACAAGCTAAAACTTTCAGAAGAGTTTTAATTTTTAAAAGTATCAGATATTTCTACTACTAATTTCTGCTAAAAGTAGATTAAATACTAGAAAAAAAGACTGCAAACATTGTAAAATTAACTTTAAAAATGGCACAATAGTCTTGCATTGGTGGTCGAGAGGTCAGCGTGACTGCCTTACAAGCAGTTGCTCGGGTTACGGGTTCACATGCCCCGGCCGATGCTGTGACACTGGAAAAAAAAAATGGCACAGTATCATCATACTGCTTTTGTCTATCACTAACATTGACCACAACCTCCTAAAAAACACAACAGAATTCATAGCTAGGTTGCAACAATACCATTACTTAATTTCATCTATGGATATATATGTCAATCCTTTTGATTAGCTAGGTAAGCAAAAATTGAAAAATAAGAGAACTAAAGACCATGGGAATAATTAAATTGATTGAAGAAAAGTGTTCCACCTTCACATTATTTTCAAAGAAAATTATAGTTTAGATTTTTTTTTTTATAGAGGGGGAGAGAGGTTACTCAAGGATTTTATGAAATTTGGTTTCACACTTTTAAATAAAATAACAATTATTTATTATATCCATATCAACCGTCTAATTCAAATTGCAAATTGTGTCTGGAAAATCAGATTAATTTGGATATTAATATCAAAGGTGATCTCTCTTAATAAATAATAATTAAGTTCTTTCACTGACAAATTGACATTACATTAAAAAGATAACCAAGAGTATTATTTCAAGGAATAATGGACTCACATAAATACATTTATTTTCTGAATTCCAATTTAATTATGGCAGGCTCTTTATTTCAACAGCAGACTGTATATAGAAGGGAGTGCTTTAGCTTCCTCTCTGAGCAATTAAACAGTCAGTCAGACTTTATACATCATTCTTTGTATAATTGAGATTGCATGAAAAAATTTTAAGTCAGTTCCACTGTTTGATGGACACCAGTAATGTGCCTAACATAAATGACCTTGCTCAGTAAATGCTATCAGATCTATGCATAACGCTATTATGTTGCCTACTAAGACTTGCATAAACATCATTATCTGGGTACCAGGCCATTAAAGCACCCATCATGATTCCTCTAGATTTATAATAAAGTCTTTGACCAAAAAGCAGTCTGCAATATTACAGTTCTTCCTTCTTTTTAATTTTCTGGATAGTATGAATGTCTCATACTTGTTTACAAAGAATTCAGTAACTACATTTTTATGTCAATAATTTTAAACTACTCCATATAAAAATAATTAAGATCTTTGATAAAGTATTTTCTAGGAATTGTGGGATCAGAAGTTCAATGGATGCTTTCTAAATCTGACTAAATCTTTTACTTATCAGTTTATAATGCTTTATAATATCTCTTGATTCTCAATTGTCATGCCTCTCTGTCAGTCTATAAATATTCCTGCAAATTTTTATTTAATTTCTCTATCCGTTCATTCATGCCTATTCCCTTTTCAATATCCCCTTGTTCTTTTTCCTAATGTTAATAATTTTTCTTACTTCTTGAATTTTTTAATTGCTTATCTGTTTCTCCTCAACTTTCCTGCCAATCTTTTCCAGTAATCAATTTCAATAATTAAATTCTGTTCTTTCCTTCAATTGCCAAATCTTGTTATCATATATAACAATAAATTTTTATTATTGTGTCATATATTTGTTTATTGATTGTTGATATATTATGATCCTTTAATGTTTCATCTATAGCTTTTCTGTCTAATATGTTTCTACAACTTTTTCTGTTGTTTGTGTGATCTTCATACTTAAATATTTATTTTCATCACATTTTCCACTCATGTTCATTTTCCATTATTACATCATTTAGACCAATAAGATATTTCTTGACCTACAAAACATTATATGATCTATGTTTATACATTTTACTGTCTATTAATGTTATTCTTCCAATCTCATTATCTTTATAAAGTCTAATGTAAGCTTTAATAATCAATAAATGCTACATATCAGTGCTTGATAAATCTTTATCTGGTGCTGTTTTATATAGCCCCAGACTAGTTTCTAGCTTATGGTTTTCATCAGTGAGGTTTTGGATTTTTAAATGGATATTTTGGGTCTAATACATCATTCCTCTAACGGCCATTTTTACTTCTTTGTTTTACTATCCAGCTATCAGTCTAAATTGAAAAACCTGTACATTTTTCCAATCCAAGCCAATTTGCTTGCATAGTTATATAAATCTGAATTCAGTTCAGTTTCTACATATTATGATGCCTTCAGATTTTTAATATCCTTAGGCATCTATCTCTATGGCCATTATCTTCTAAGATTTAATATTACTAAAGCTTACCCTAGATGGCATAAACATAGTAAGATAGGGGGGGGGGGAATGCTAGCAAAATATATAAGCAAGGATTATGTGATGTTCTGTAAGTCAGATGGACAAAGAATAAAAAGTTACCCTATTATACAGGCACTGAACTGGATTCAAATCTATACAATTATGCAAGCAAATTGGTTTTAATTGAAAATAAATACTGGTTTTTCAATCTGGATTGATAACTTTATAGTATAACAAAAAAATGAAAAGTGGCTGCCAAAGGAATCTGAGTACACAAATCAAAACTCCAAAAGCCTCAATGATGAAAATAAGAAGTTAGGAACTAGTCTGAAGATATTTGGATGGGACAGCACTGGATACAAATTTATTAAGCACCATCATCTGGTATTTTATTGATCACTAAAGCTTATGCTAGATGACCTAAACCTAATAAGCCATCCTCCAAGAAAATTAATTTCTGGGAAGCTTATAACATCTTATTCCCTGATGTTTCTGCAAGATCAACCCTTCTTTGGTTCAACAACCATCTGCTAATTAAGAAATTTCAGTGCTGGTTCCTTGAGCCCAAATTCTTTGATTTGAAAATTAACGGGAATGCCTTGCCTACTAAACATTTCCTTGTGAATTGCTGAGGTTTCTCAAGCATTGATTTCATTTGCTCTCTATGCCTCAGAAAGGCCAGTGCCTTTCCCTTCAACCTTACAGAGACCTTATAGCAACTATGCCAAAAGACAAAAGTCCTACATTATCTACTCTCATTGACAACATTCTATGTGGATCTGTCCTGGAGATATGTTCATCAACATTCATATTACTTTTGCTATGGTTCACTCATTGCTAGTTCCCCTTTAATCATGCTCTGGATCATCCGTTTGATTTATATAGTGATAAAATTAAAAAAATTCGGAAGAGGTATCAGAACTTGTCACCCCCCCCCTAGGGATGGTGCCTTGCATAGCTAGATGGAAATCTCCTACTCTGGAAATGACTAACTGGCTAGTGTGCATTCCTTTAGGATTATGTTTGCCTCCCTCCTCAAACCTAATCCTCAGACCTGGGCTTTATGACTCTGGAATTCATGCTGAAGAGTCTGATTTACCTATCTAATTCTGTGGGGTTTTTTTTCCATGAACAGAACTTTGGTATTATCTTTATACATATCAAGTCATGCAAGCTTAATCACCAATCTCAAAGATATCAAATTCAGGGCCCTTTCCTTGGCTCCTATGAACCTTTAGTCCTTGTAGATTATGCAACACAGGACATTTCATCATGAACTTTTCCTTTTCTTAAATACCATTTAATGTATCCCATCAATAATTTGATCATATGAGTTGTATCCAAATTTCAAAATAAAATTTTCTATATTTTTATAAAAATAAAGAAAAACAATGAGATTGGAAGAACAATGATAATAAATTGCTAAGAAATATTATATTCTATTTATCTCTTTAATACACATACTTTTTGTTTCTGCTATATTTACTTCTACCGCCTTTTCTTATATTCTCCTATTAATATTTGAAGCATATAAGTTAAATCAAAACTATTTGATCATTAGCATAGTGTTTATTTAGAGGAATTTCTATTTTATTAATTTTCTTTTGCATACTTCAAAGGCTTGAATCCTTTTGTTATTCTTATTACATCAGAAGTCATATTTTCTATTTTTATTTATTAATTTGAATAACATCCATTTCATTTGACAGTAATCCAAACATTGTTATTGTGAAGTTAAATGACTTTAATGTTATGTTTGAAAATAATATGACATTGTTGTTTGATTTAATTATGTCACTTTATGCAATTTTTTCTTTGTATCGTAAACTAATTTATACAACAATATTTTTGTAGTAATTATTAAATAAACTTGTTTTTTTTTTCTACTAATAATAATTTATCATTTTTTATTTCAATAATGTTTTATTATTTGTGGAACTCTTTCCAGCTAAATTGTTTATTCTACAGGATCTTAAAATTGTATCTAGCTTTTCTTTCTCTATAATATATTCTTCTCTACTAAATCATGAATATATCTTATCAATTCTCTCTTAATGGGTCAAACTTTTATAAATAAATCTTATCGTTTCTAGTATTTATAATTCCTTAATAGTCTCTATTTCACTTCGTTAACTATATTGCTATTATTCCCAATAATTTTCTCAAAATAATTGCCATTTTTAATTGTATTTATTTTATATTGCAGTTTTATATTGCCTAGACTAGGTGCCATATTCAATGGCAGATAAAAATAATCTGTGAATAACCAATAAGCAGTGCTTAAACAGGAGTACGTATATTCTGCTACTTTACAAAATAAGATGTTGAGTCTTCAAAAATGAGATATCACTTCTGATGCAAACTCTCTTTTTTGTTTCTTTGTTTTTAGTTTAAAAACAGGCAAAACTCTCCATATAGTAGTGCCACTTAGTACAAGCCAAAATAACCAATGGGTGCCAGAAGGCTTGTGCATAAAATTACTATTTAGTGCCTATTCGTCCAATATCCCCAGACTAGTTTCTGGCTTGTGGCCTTCATCAGTGAGGAGACTTGGATCTGAGAGCACTGCACTTAGATCTGAGCAGCACTACTGTGTGGAGAGTTTTGCCAGCATAAGAAATGGTGATCATGTGATGTTTTTAGTTTACTTTACTAGCCTGTCATTTAAATTAGTATAGGATCTAGTTGTTATTTTGTGTTTGTGCAACTACAGTTCCATCCTTTTAACTATAAAACAGCAATTCTGAATCTAATATATTCTTCTCTTTCTTTGTATATTAAGTCCTCAACATTGAGAAAGAAGTGAGAAAGGTAGGGCTAATAGACTAGGATTTCTTACTTGTGATTTTTGCATAAAACAATACTATCAATAATGGATTGCTTTGGAATTAGATTTGGGAAAGGACTTTCAACACAGTAAAATTGTTTAGGCAACCCTATTGCATCACATAATTTGATTAGATCACTAAACCTGGTGGATAACTTACCAATGCTATAAAAATAATTGAAATATCAATAACATGGGTGGCAAAACAAGAGACAATAACAGAAATTTCTTTATCTTCTTCAAGCAGTATAATAACTATTATTTCTTATTGCATTGCCAAATGTATACCATATAATACTAAATTGTCCAAGCACTTTACTACTGTTATATAATGCTTTATTTACCACCCTTTCTTACGGTTTACAGTTTCAATTGCCTCAGCAGTCTTCTTCAGTTGAGGTTAGGAGATATAAAGTTCCGAAGAAGATTGCTGGGGCAAACGAAACTGTAAACTGTAAAAAAGGGTGGTAAATAAAATAAAGCATTGTGTAACAGTGGTAAAGTGCTTGTACAATTTAGTATTATATAGTAATAGAAATAATAGTAAATATTTTAATTCTAAATATTAATATGAAAAATGTAAAAAAAAATTGTTTGATATGAATCTTTCAAGACCAGAAAACACTCATAAATAAAGAGCTGCCAAAATTTAAAATTAATACAACTACTCTTAGTGAAACTTATTTTTCAAAGGAATAAATCCCTTATATATTACAAATGAATAAATGTAATTGTACAGGTAGATAGGTATTCATTTTCTTAAAAAAGGAATAATCAAATAGGAGAATGCATAATGTTTGATTTACTGTGAGATTTAATTTGATATTTTCTATTTTAAAACTATAACCATGTATATGTGCCCATTTTATCTGCCATTATCATCCAGAAATCACATCAATATCATCGAAAGCCCCTTTTTTTATCTTGTAGACTTAACCATATACTGTGACCTAAAATTATTGGAAATATAAATCAACTGTTCTGCAATAGTGAATTTTTGCATAATACACAGAATGAATATTAAAGAGAGAAATTACTATAAAGGAACTTGGATTAATTCAAACTCAAAACAATGGGATCTAACAAATTATTATAATTAGGGGTCTGAATGTAAAAGTAATTCATAATGGAAAAGTATTTCCAAGCATTGATTGTTGGATAGATCATAGACTAGTATGTGAAAAGGTTAAAGTAACAGGTGCATTAACATAGTGGTATAAAAGTCCACGTTTGTTTTTAAAAGCATTCATTATTTGTACTATATATTAATAACTTTAAACAATAAAACTGCTATTTAGATTTGAAAAATTGCTGTGTTACTGAGACATGGAATTCTCTTAAAGAATGTATTGTGGATATATCTACCATTGAATTTATTAAAAAGAATTCCCACTGGTCCTCAAACAATGACACTTTTGTTAGTGCCTGCACTTTCTTCTTGATAGAATTAATTAAATGTGAAGTTTTATAAACAATCATCATCATCATCATCATTATCAACCATTATCAATCCACTGCAGGATGAAGGTCTCTCCAAGTTTAATCCATCTTCTCCGATCTTTAGCTTCTCTTCTCCACATCACCCCTACACATTTTCTTATTTCATCCATCCATCTTACATGTGGTCTCCTTCTGGGTCTTTTACAATCTCTTGGAATCCAGTTTAAAATTTCAATTGTCCATCTATTATCATCTCTTCTAGCAATATGTCCAGCCCAACTCCACTTCAATCTTTTAATTTTTTCAATGAGGTCAGTAACACCTGTTTGTTCTCTTACCCATACATTGTGTTTTCGATCTCTTCTTCTTACTCCCAACATACATCTCTCCATACTTCTTTGAGTGGTCTGAAGTCTCTGTATTGATCTTCTATTGAGTGTCCAAGTCTCAGATTCTCAGATCCATAAGTAAGAACTGGTAAAACACATTTGTTAAAAACCATTCTTTTCAAACACACAGGCATATTTCCTTTTAGTATCAAGTTATTTCTACCAAAAGCACTCCAACCAAGTTTAATTCTATGATTAATTTCCTCCATTATGTTTCCATCTGTATTAATAATCTGACCTAGGTATTTGTAACTCTTAACTTCTTCTAATTCATCATAATCAATCTTTATTTTCATATTTTGAGCAAATCGATTAAACATTACTTTAGTCTTTTTAACATTTATCTTTAGTCCTACTTTCATCTGATAACTCCTGCAACATTTCCTGCAGCTCGGAAGCATTATTTGCAAAAACAACTACATCATCTGCGAAATCTAAATGACTTAAATAATCTCCATTTACTTTCACTCCTTTAGTTTCCCATTTTAATCCACAAAATACTTCTTGCAGCACTGCTGTAAAAAGTTTTGGAGATATGGAGTCACCTTGTCTTATACCTTTCTCAATGTTGACTTTCCCAGTATCATTATGTAATCTAATTGTTGCTGTTGCATTTTTATAAATATTCTTTAAAATATGACAATATCCTGGATCTATACCTTGATGATCCAATGCTTTAATCACTGAAGAAATGTTTATAGAATCAAATGCCTTTTCATAATCTACAAATCCAAAACATAATGACAACTCATATTCATTTGTCCTTTCTATAACTTCTCTCAATACTTGAATATGATCTACTGTACTAAAACCACTTTTAAATCCAGCTTGTTCTCTTGGTTGGTGAAAATCCAAGGTTCTCTGTGGACGAGTTGTAATTATCTTGGTAAAAATTTTGTATAAAACTGATAAAAGGCTGATAGGTCTGTAATTTCTAATATCTTCTTTATCACCTTTTTTAAATATTAATATTATTACTGCATTCTTCCAATCATCCGGTACATCTTTATCATTTAGATATTTGGTATATAACTTTGCTAATATTTTTTCTGTTTCTTCACCTGCTTCTTTTAATATATCAATTATAATTCCATCATTACCTGGAGCCTTTCCTTTCTTCATACATTTAATTGCATTTCTCACTTCTTCATTTAAAATTCTGGGCAATTCGGAAGATGTAATAGATATAGGAGGTACTTGTTCTTTATTACTATATAATTCTTGATAAAAATCTTCTACCAATTTCATAATGTCATCCCTCTTTTTAGTAATAATTCCATCTTTTTTCCTTATTGCAGATATAAATTTCCTACCAATACCAAAATGTTGTTTTACATTCTTAAGACTTTTATTTTCTTCTACAGCTTTTCTTGTTAGTTCACAGTTATACTTTCTTATATCATTTTCAACTCTTTTCCGCACCATTTTACAAAATTCGAGATATTCAATTCTTTTTAATGCATCATTCTTGCATATCTTCATATTCCTTCTTTTCTTCATAAGTTCTCTAGTCTCAGTAAAAATTTTATTAGTCAATTGCTGCTTTTTTCTACCAGCTATCTTTGTTGCAGTTTTTAAAAGTGTATCAGTTATTTTCATATTAATTTCATTCAAATCTGAATCATGTTCAAAATCTACTAATACTTGAAACCGATTTGTAAGTTCTAATTTAAATTCATTAGAATGTTTCTGAAGATTAGGAATATCAACTGTAAATATAGTTTTTCTTAATAATTTTTGTCTCTCTAGTTTTACATTAACATGTATCTTACCCCTTACTAATCGATGATCACTTCCTGTGTTAAATTTATTAAGAACATTACAATCTTGAAATATGTATTTCCTGTTAGTCAAAATATAATCCAATTCTGCTGTACCTTCATTTGGATGCTTCCATGTCCATTTCCTTCTAACATTTTTCTCAAAAAAGAATTCATAATATAAAGTTTTTCCTTCTCTGCAAACTCCACAAGTCTATGTCCTCTCTCATTTCTATTACCATAACCAAAATTACCTACAACACTTTCATCTTTCATTTGTTTACCAATTCTAGCATTAAAATCTCCCATAACAATTTTAAAATGTTGTTTACTCTGATCAAAAGCCTTTTGTACATCCATATAAAAATCTTCTACTACTTCATCACTATGAGAACTTGTTGGGTCATAAACCTGAATTATCTGCATTTGATATCTGCTATTAAGTTGTATAACTAATCTTGCCACTCTGTCTGATACACCATCAATCTCCACAATATTGTTCTTCCACTTTTTATTTATAATGAATCCTACTCCACTTGTATTTCCAATATTTGTGCCTTTATAATAGAGCATATGTCCACATTTTAAATCAATTGTCTCTTCACCTTTTCTTCTAACTTCACAAAGTCCAATAATATCCCATTTAATATAAGAGAGTTCTTCTTCTAATTCTTGCAATCTTCCTTCACTTGAAAGTGATCTGCAGTTGTAAGTACCTAAATAAAAAGTCGTCATCAAATGGCAGCCTGGGTCCGCCTCCAGGATATTCTTAGCACCCTCCGCCTTCGGCCACCAACCGCTGCCTTGGTTGGTGACTTTACAGCCTCCTGGGATTAAGGGCCATGCTTTATTTTTGTCTGTCATAATTGTATAATTGGGAAAAATCTTTATCATTTACACAAACATTCATTCTGCCTTATCAGGCACTGAGAGGAAAGACCATGGTGTTTCTTGATCTTAAACTCAGAGGTAAAAAGCCAATAAACTCACCACGCTGGCTAATGCGTGTTGGTGAGCAGCCCAACCATGTTCGTATAGTATATGAATAAACATATAGTAATAACAGCTGCAACGACAAGAACGTATGGAGTGGACATTAGGAATTTGCCCTGCTCGGTTCCTTTAAGGCCTCCAAGAGGAATCAAAGGGTCTCCTTTCAGTTAATAGCAAACTCCTTTCTGCAGCCTTATAAACAATATAGAGAATTAAAAGCAAAATTCAGTGACTGATAAGAACCACTAAACATGATCACGATTCTTTATGCTCACACAAGCTGTTAACACTAGTCTGGGATATTGGATGAGTAGGCATTAGATGGGGATTTTTTGTACAAACATTTTTGCATCCATTGATTACTTTGGCTTGCACTGAGTAGTGCTACTATGTGGAGAATTTTGGCTCTGTGATTGATAAGAAGGCTGATTATGGTCACTTTGGAAATTTTTTTTTTTGATGCACAGTGATAAATAACTCTGAAAAATGATATCCCAATCCTATTATATATATATGGATGATATTCTTTTACATAAGAATGCTAATATTTCAAATGAAAGAAGAAGTATTCTGAATATCTTCTGATAATTATGTTCATTCTGCTGACTTATTCAGAATTGGACAAAAATATTCTAATCAATGAAATTTTAAAAAAAGATCTTTCTAATTTTAAAAATGAAAAAGTTGCAGATTCTGGTGAAATAGCTGCAAATTTAAAATATGATGGTGATGTATTTACTTCAAATTTATGGTAATTAAGAATATATGAACCCAAAAAGTTGATTGCTATAATTTATAAAATAAAAAGGATACTAAAGATAGCATTAATTATCATGGAATATCATTGTTATTCATTACAGAAATAGCAATATCAAGAATTCTGTTAAATAGGTTTGCTTCCAGTCATATATAAATGAGGCTCATTAGGGTTCCAGAAAATCAAAAAGAATTATAGATATAGTTTTGTTTGTCTAGCAAATATAAATATTAGGAACAAAAATATGATTTATATACTACTTTTATTGATTGGTTAAAGAATTTGAATCAATTAATAGAAAGAAAAAAAAAAGTACTTGAAATCAGCAGTTTGTTCCCTAAACTTGAATAGTAGTAAAAAATCTAATTCTTTTTAGATGAAACTGGTAGAATCTGTTCAATCGTCAACTTTATTTTCCATTTTTATTATATATGGATTCATAAAGACAGCATCAAAACATGATATAGGTTTGATAATGAAGTCTTTAATTTGAAATGATTAAAAATAAAATCAAGAATTTCATCTTCTTGGCTTTAGATTTGAAAATTCGAAAGGTTATCTACAAAAATTCAAGTGCTTAATTAACTAATGATGAAGTAAAAATCTTCATGAATTTTTAACTTAGCTATTTATCAACTTAAGAATGTGAATTAATTCAAATATTTTGGTAGCTTTTTAGGAGAAAGATGACTTAAGCTGTTGAATGAATATATGTGTGTGCTTTAAAAAAAAAAAAAAAAGTATATTTTTAACAATCTAATCATATCTTTCATTTAGTAGCCTTAAACGTAACAATTTACTTACAGATTTATTGTTAACTAACAGTCTAAAAAAAAAAGAAAACATCATTCACATTAGTCATCTACTAAAAGGCAGGATTCTTAAACCATCCCTTTTTCAACCTCTTTATATCTTGTTCTTCTTCACAAATAACCATAGATACCCTCTTAAGAAAAAAATGTGGAATTATTACTAAAAAGAGAGATGACATCATAAAATGGGTAGAAGACTTTAATCAAGAATTATATAGTAATAAAAAACAAGTACCTCCTATATCTATGACATCTTCTGAATTGCCCAGAATTTTAAATGAAGTGAAACATGCAATTAAATGTATGAAAAAAGGAAAGGCTCTAGGTAATAATAGAATTATAATTGATATATTAAAAGAAGGTAAGAAATAGAAAAAAATTTAGCAAAGTTATATACCAAATGTCTAAATGATAAAGATGTACCAGATGATTGGAAGAATGCAGTATTAATATTAATATTTAAAAAAGGTGATAAAGAAGATATTAGAAATGCCTTTTATCAGTTTTATACAAAATTTTTACCAAGATAATTACAACTCATCTACAGAAAACATTGGATTTCCACCAACTAAGAGAACAAGCTGGATTTAAAAATGGTTTTAGTATAGTAGATCATATCCAGGTATTGAGAGAAGTTATAGAAAGGACAAATGAATATAGTTGCCATTATGCTTTGGATTTGTAGACTATAAAAAAGTATTTGATTCTATAACCATTTCTTCAGTGATTAAAGCATTGGATCATCAAAGTATAGATTCAGGATATTGTTATATTTTAAAGAATATTTATAAAAATGCAACAGCAACAATTAGATTACATAATGATACTAGGAAAGTCAACATTGAGAAGGGTGTAAGACAGGGTGACTGCATATCTCCAAAACATTTCACAGCAGTGCTGCAAGAAGTATTTTGTGGATTAAAATGGGAAGCTAAAGGAGTGAACGTAAATGGAGATTATTTATGGGAAGCTAAAGGAGTGAAAGTAAATGGAGATTATTTAAGTCATTTAGATTGTGCAGATGATGTAGTTGTTTTTGCAAATAATGCTTCAGAGCTGCAGGAAATGTTGCAGGAGTTATCAGATGAAAATAGGACTAAAGATAAATGTTAAAAAAACTAAAATAATGTTCAATGGATTTTCTCAAAAATATGAAAATAAAGATTGATTATGATGAGTTAGAAGAAGTTAACAGTTACAAATACCTTGGTCAGATTATTAATACAGATGGAAACATAATGGATGAAAATAATCATAGAATTAAACTTGTTTGGAGTGCTTTTGGTAGAAATAACTTGATATTAAAAGGAAATATGCCTATGTAAAGGTTTTTAATAAATGTGTTTTACCAGTTCTTACTTATGGATCTGAGACTTGGAAAATTAATAGAAGAGCAATACAGAGACTTGACCACTCAAAGAAGTATGGAAAGATGCATGTTGAGAGTAACAAGAAATCGAAAATGCAATATATCGGTAAGAGAACAAACAGGTGTTATTGACCTCATTGAAAAAATTAAAAGACTGGAGTTGGACTGGACATATTGCTAGAAGAGATGATAATAGATGGACAATTGAAATCTTAAACCGGATTCCAATAGATTGTAAAAGACCCAGAAAGAACCACATGTGAGATGGATGGATGGATGAAATAAAAAAGTGTGCAGGGGTGATGTGGAGAAGAGAAGCTAAAGATCAGAGAAGATGGATTGAACTTGAAGAGACCTTTCATCCTACAGTGGATTGATAATGGTTGATGGCGATGATGACCCTCTCTTTGCATTTTTCAGTCAAAATTTAATGCAACTTTTGTGACTTTTTTTTACTTTATCAATCATGCCCTTCCCAATCTTCTTAGATTCTTCAAATTACAATTCTTTTAGTACTTCATTTTTCTTAAATAATACATTTATCTTATCCATTAACTTAACTTTGCATTTTGTTCCAAATCCATATCTCTACATCTAAATTGCTGCTTCATATTAAAAATTAACTTTAATATAAACCTAAATTCAAACATCTTACATTGATTGAAAGCTTGTTTTATAAGTATCACAATTCTTATTTTATTTTTTTTGCATGCGTTAATTAGTAAATAGCTTCCAATATGTAAAGAGCATTCAAATATATATGGATTATTAAAAATTAATTTCATAACAAAATAGAAAAGTTAAAATATTTCCCTCCATTTACTCCCATTAATAGACATATGCTGTGCCTACATAATAAAGGTTGTTAAATTTCATCTTCGAAAAAGAAATTCAGTAGCTTTCTTTAACCATTACAATTATTTTAGAAACTCAGGCCTCCTAAAATCAGCTTCACTGTCCAAACAGATAGATACACAATCAAAAGTATACTATGGTTGAGACAATACATATCCTTCAGTTCCAACATAAATCCATGAAAACAAGTATTGTTGTGAGACTGCAAATCAAATTTTATTTTTTACTATTTTATTTTATTTTGAAGATCGCTAACTTTAAAATGTTAATCATCAGCCTGAAAATTAGCAGTCTAATGATTTTTCTTTGATCAGCCAAAGCAAGATTTTTAAATCCTATAACATATTAACATGATAATGCTTGAATATCCTAGCACCTCACTGAGGATGCCAGTAACAGAAATCGGTCTGGGATTGGGGATCTATATATAACTATGTATATTGTTGGGTTCATTGTTATTGTAATACTTTAATTGTAATGAGATGGGAAAAGAAACTCACTTATAGTGGGGTTGCAAGCTTAGACACATCTACACTAATTTACATAATACTCATTCATTCAAACTGATTTATAAACAAATTTTATTTCCTTTTGAAAGCTTTTTATATTTAAAAGCCCTAACCTGTTCTATATCTTCTTATATAACTACCGCTCTTATAATTTTATTCACTATAACTTTATTTGTATTTATTTTCACTTTAAACTTTCTACTATTCAGCTCATCCTCCCAATGTACAAGCATAATAATATTATTGGAAAATCTAAACAATACCTGTTCTATCATTTTATCAATCCCTCAAAATCAGTTGCCCGTCCTTTGCCTATTACTTTAGCCATCTGTTTAATTCATAATCATATTTACTCGTTTACAAATAGACTAATGTGACAACTATTTCATTTCTCACCATAAACCAAAAACATTTTTTATGAATATTCTTTATGAAAAACTCTTTTGCTCAAATCATTCTGCCTCCACACATCCAAGATTTTTTGATAGTACACTTCTTAAGCATGGTCACCACTATATTAAAACTAGCTAAAGAATATACATGTTATCTATACTGCGCTGCCATCTATCAATATACAAGACAACGTGGTAATTTTACAGTTGCCTATAATCACTTTACTGATTCTTGTTTGTTCTTATATAAAAATGCCCTCATTTTGCAAAACATCTACACAAATGTTAACCAAAACAGAACAATGTGGATCTCATTAGATTACGATATAGCTCTAGAAGTGAGAAATTAGAATAAATTATGTTAGGTATGCAATGGAAAACTACAATAACATGATCAAGTCATTACTCAATAGAGTACAATTAGTCAGAATACTCTACTGCCTAATTATTTTATTTAAAGTGGGGAATGGAAAATAAAGTGGCTAACAGGTTTATCTGGGCATAATTGCCAAGATATTCTTGACTTCGTTTAAGGAGATGCCACAATACATCACATCAACTTCAACTGTATGCTATGCAAAGAAAAAGGTAAATACACAAACAAAACAAAAATGTAAATAAATAAAAAAATCAATAAAATTTCACAATTTTTTTACAATATTCAACAGCCATTTTTTCTTTCTCAGAATGAGTGCCATTTGTGATCAGTACAAAAAAGGAAAGTAGTCAAGCGTTGGTGGCAGCACAGCCGCCTTACAAGCAGTTGTCTCAGGTTCATGAGTTCAGTTCCCAGCCGATGCTTTGACACATGAAAAAAAAAGGAAGTAAATTTATAAATAAATTTTATAATATGCCAGTAGCGGTTTTTCCATCTGGAGCACTATACATGATTATAAATGAATAAAATTTATTCAGTTTATATTGAAAGCATATATATTTTATTCTTTGTTTATTATTCTTTCTGAATTTTATGTGCAGAATTTTGCATAATAAAATATTTTCTAAGAATAATGCTAAAAGTTCTACAAAATTTTTAAATATTCTTAAAATTAATACTGATTTTTAATGTTAAAATAATTAGAAATCAGAATTTCTTGATAAACAGAAAAGTCTATTATAGCATTGTGTGTGCCAGTAGTGTCTAGCATCTATGTGCAAAATGTTAATTAGTGCCCATATACCCTTCCCCTAATAAAAAAATCATTTTCTAAAAACATATCCAGTAAGTAAAAATGAAATAAGAAATATATGAATTATAAGTTTATTGAACAAAAAGTAGAAATTACCAAAAAAAAATGTACAAAAAACATACAAGAAGGATAAAAAGACAAAAATAATTTGGGCAAAGAAAATTGACAAGAAACTGCATCTTATATATACTATAGTCTTATATAAATTAATAGATTAAAACAAATATATTAAATATTTTTTATAGAAAATTAAACCAATTATATTTTGTCTCTTTGCCATTTGTATAGGTATAAATAAGAAACAGATAAACTTACAAACAGATAAAATAGGAAAATATTAAACACTATTGAATGAAGAAATAGGTAAATAAATATTTAAACAAAAAGAAAAATCACTCAGTGAATTAAACGTTTCTAGTTTTCATTAATAAAAACTCTCAAATAATATTATATCAAGCTGATCCAAAATATCTGACTCTTGATATAATGGCAAGATTTGAAAGTCAGTATCAAACCATTGTGGAGAGCAAGTACTTCTTAATAATTTTAAGTTTAGAAAAGGACCATTTCACAGATACTAGATATACCAATAACAACAAAAAATTTGAAGAGCAATTGTAAAGTTTGGATAAACTGTGATTAAGTTGTTTGAATAAATACACTGTTATATTTTGTTTTTAAAATTAGATATTGTAAAATTTCTTGCATAAATCGTCTGTGTCTAAATGATTCTCATATGTTAATTTTTGGTATAACTTTTCACAAGATAATATAATATTGACACAAAAACTGAAATGAATTCATATATATATTTAATAAAGTATATCTTTCCTGCATGGATTTTAATGTTTGATCTATTATTGCATAAATTAAATGAAATTTCAGGATCCCCAATAGTTTCATTTTCCTGTTGGCAATCAAATCGTGTAGTCTTTTTATGTGGCCTTAGGGTCTACTACTATAAAGTACAGATTCTGTGTCAAGTTTTGCGGCAATTAATTTTGAGCTTTCTACGATTTCTTTGAAAGTTTTATCAGATCTACAACCATTTGATTTAGGATATTCAGTGCGCTTAAAGCAAGTAGGCAATTTGTAGATGAAGATTGTGTTATTTTGCTGAAAAAATTCACTTTATTTAAAATATCATATCAAAACACTAATACAACATACACATTTAAAGGTAGTGAAACTTTTTTACCCAGTTCAACCAGTTTTGAAAAGCCATTACAATCTCAAATAAAGCATTATATACTTCAGATAAATATTTATCAAGTTTTATAGCATCAATTTTGCTCGACCACCATGTTTCAGATAAGGCTTTAAGATTAAATTAGTTATATGAGTAGTTAAAATATTCCATTGGTAACTAGAAGAGGAAAGAAAATTATATAACTCTTGTACTATATTAAAGAAACCAATAGTTTAATGATTGGTATTCATGGCATCATTAATGATCATATTTTGACTGCAATTTGAACATGGAATATAAAATGCATGGAGATTTAAATCTAAAATTCTTTTTTGTAAACCTATATTTTTGCCGTGCATATCAGAGTCATTATCATATCCCTGATCTCTTAAATTATTTGTATCTAAATTTAATTTTTTCAGTAAATCAGTAAGAAATATTGGCAAATCAGCCCCTGTAGCATCTAAAATTGAATAAAATCCTAAAAAAATTTCATGTATTTCAACACTTTATATTCTGAATTGAAATGAACTAATCTATCACACAACATATTTTCGCTGACACAGATTAATATCATTTTTAATTGTAAGCCAATAAAGTATTTTCACTGTGAATTTCATCTCCTAAATAGGAGGGCATATTTTAATAGTTGGAATCATTAGCTAGCTACATGTTGTGTCGCTGACACAGATTAATATCATTTTTAATTGTAAGCCAATAAAGTATTTTCACTGTGAATTTCATCTCCTAAATAGGAGGGCATATTTTAATAGCTGGAATCATTAGCTAGCTACATGTTGTGTGTGTTCCGATATAAAAAAATAAACTTTTCTAACATTTCAACGCGTTGTAAAAATTTGCTATTGCTGCAATTGCAAAGTTTATTAAGTGCTAGATTGCGTTTGCTTACAAACTGTACTAATTATTCTTTTTATAACTTCATGCCAACTTTTCTTTTTATCATCTAAAATTGTTTGTTGCAAATGATAAGTACAACTTTGATTTTTTTAAGGATGTAATTAATTCTATCCGTTTTTGGTAATTGTTCAAATAATTTAAACTTTTTTCATGATGATTCAGGTACATTGCAATGTGTTGCCAGTCATCAGGTCCTTGAATAAATTTATTATGTTAGGAATTGTAAAGATTGAAAAGTTTGCAGCCTATAGCAGTAAACTGCATTTTTTGACACTGAATAAATTAAACAATTTCTATTCTATTCTTCATCATTTTTAAAATGCCTTTTATATATATTTGAAAATTTTCATCCAGAAGAATCATGTGGAAAATTTAGGATCCACTTCTAAAATGGCTTGATGGCCAAAGTCCGGGATCATCAAAACTAAACACACTTACTGTAGCTTCAAAAAGTTCTTCATATTCCAAATTAGAGAAAATATCTCCAGTATCTTCATTTATTGTTTCTTCTGGGCCCCGGATGAGGGGCAATTTCTTCAGTATGTTCACTATCTTCATAAAATTATTTTCCAACTAACTGACTGCATTAAAAATATCCTTACTGCAATCAGAAATTGGCTCAGAGTCTTTCTCGTTACTTGTTCAGTAAAGTACCGAGTAATTCTGGAAGCAATTCTCTCTCTTACTGCTTCCCATTTGATACTGGGAAATTTCTTTTTCTTTTCTTCTTGGGACATCTAATTAAAGAAAAAATACCCAATTATAATAAATTTTATTATTAAAATGCAAAATTATGTATATTAATATTTTTAAATATTAACAAAAAAACTTAATACAAAACACAATTTTTACAATAAATATTCCATGTATAAATTTAATAACTTAAATAAAAATTAATATTAAAAGAAAATGTCGAATTATCAAAAATATATATATTAATTTCTTTAGCAAAATTAAAAAATAAGAAATATATTAAATTAAATGTATGACAAAGGATTACATAACTTACCTTTAGGTCATGGTTCAAATTCAAATGTACTTCTTGTTCTTCTTATGTCATTACCGATAGCACTGCAATTTACGTCTAATTACAAAAATGTTTAACTTCAGATTAGACATAGCTCAATGTATACGTAAACAAAAGGGGTAAATCACCTTCCCCCAAGCTATGACTTAAAAGCATTCTAAATGTTGAACAAATGATCAAGAATAGCATGAATCCAAATGAATCCACCTATTCTTGATAGTTCTGATGTTTATAAGCATACCTTTGTCAATATTGTTTGTAATTCAGAATGAAGTTAATTCACCAACCAGATGGAATATGGCACTAATAGTTATTAATCTCATACTCAATTATACAAGGCTGAAGAAAATATCTCACTTTTAACACCTTGATTATAATAATTAAACAAGATTTAATATGTACACAAAGGGAGTAAATCACCCTCCCCCAGGCTATGATTGGCTCCCTTTGTTTACATATAATTAATTATACAAAGTTAGAAACAGCATCTCACTTTTAACATCTTAATTGTTTAATTTAAAGTTTACATTAAAAGTGAGATGCTGTTTCTAACTTTGTATAATTAATTATAAGTTTAATAACTCTTAAGTTACCATATTCCATCTGGTTGATAAATTAATTTCACTCTCAATTACCAACAATGTTGACAAAGGTATGCTTATAAACCACAGAGTTATCAAGAATAGATGGATTCATTTGGATTTGTTCTATTCTTGGACTTCTGTTCAACATTTAGAGAGCTTTTAAGTCTTAGCCTGGGAGAGGATGATTTCCTCCCTGTTTAAAAATGTATAACATAACTTTTCAATTAGTGATACTAGACAGTATGTACACCATAACCGCAGAATATAAAATAAAATTAAAAACTGCAGATTTTCTTATATGTGTGAGTTCGAACAAGATTCAAATGGACGTCACCCTATAAACGGTAAACTCGTGCAAGTTTGTTTTTACTTGTTTATGCTAGACTACCTGTTAAAACTAGGACCAGAATAAAATAAGAACTTAAGAAATAATAATAAATAAATGATTATAAATAATTTGTTTAAGACAAATCTATAAAAAAAATAAGTAACATGTAAACAAAAATGTAACTTATTTTGATACAATTAATGAATAATATATTTTTAAGTATTTCCTCCTTGCTTGGTAGATTTGATGCCTGTATGCATCACACACACTGCACACTTATGCTAGTGCCCCCTGGTCTATTATGTTTCTATAAGAGAAAAAGGTTATTTAAAAATATATATATATATTGCCCAAAACATATTTAACAGTGGTGAAAGTCAGATGTTTAGCTATTTACTTTATTTTAAAAATAAAAATATGTTATTTTTCTTATTCTTATTGCTTTAGTGAATGCATGAATGAAAACTTGTGCAGTAAAATATATAAAAATGTCTCCCCTCAATTTATTATTAATAACTATATTATTATATTAATTTTTAAATTTTTGCTTATATTACAATTTTGATTTATATATGCATTCAATACATACAAAAATATCTTTGATATATATATATGCACGTTGATAAATATGGTATGTATATCAAAAAAATATGAGCAATCATATATTATATACACTTAAATAAAAGGATTAAAATGAATTATGGCATAATTTGTTGATGGTTTTTATTAGTCATTCATTAGACTAGAGCAGTGGTGCCCAGCCTTTAACTTGACGCGAGCCAGTTGAGAATTTAAAAAAATTTGGGGAGCCACAATTATATATTACATTTTTCATATTACATTTATAAACATGGTACTTGGGTACTAAACCTGCAATGTAGGGAGATAGGTGGGGGGGGGGATGGCCTATTCACATTGGTATCAATCCGCCGTTTCTAATGTGGCCAAAATAACGTGTACACGGATCTTTCTCGATGAAAACATCAATATATACAGCAAAATATATATGTGTACATGAATCTATCTCGATAAAAACAACTATTTACAGCACTAAACATCAATATATATATACAGCAAAATATATACGTGTACACGGATAAAAACAACTGTTTACAGCACTAAACATCGATATATACAGCAAAATATATACGTGTACATGGATCTATCTCGATAAAAACTATTTCCAGCACTAAACACAATATATATACAGCACCAAACCAAACATCTACAAGGATCTTTCTCGATAAAAACAACAATATATACAAGAGCACTAAACACAATATATATATATATAGCACCAAACCAAACGTGTACAGCAAAAAAAAAAAAAATGGTGTAATATGTTAAAAAGAAAAAAAAATGTAAATACATTTTATTTATTAAAAATTTGGTAACATACATATAAATTACAATTACAGGAAAAATATATTTTATTTAATGTGAAACCTGACACTGCATATCGTTATTGTTTGTATTGTAAAAATGTTTATTTTTTAGTGTGTGCATGTGCCATCAAGGAACATAAAATATTTTATCAATTTTTTTGAAGAGTGCAATTCGAGCCACATTAAACAGTTACGCGAGCCACATGTGACTTGCGAGCTACGGGTTGGGCATCCCTGGACTAGAGATTACTCAATAATAAATAATATTTCTATAGTGTAATATTCACTACACCACTCTCACACAAAGTAGGGACTGGTTTCTATCCACTTTTAATACCTTAGGGAGAAATCTAATCATAAACATATAAGCAAAGATCTGAAAAAGATCTATGATCCCCAAGATGCACATACCTTTATCACTGTTCAGTATTTATATAGATAACAAATTACCACAGTTAAATTGATGTGTCAAATGTGCTGCCCTCATAACTTTGACACAGATCATTTAAAAATGTATAATAATAAATTTTTATTAGTCATTCATCAGACTAGAGATTATCCAATTATGAATAATATTTCTGTAAGTGTAATATTCACTACACCATTCTCACATAAGGTAGGGACTGCTTTTAACACCTTGTGAAAAAATGTAATCATAAACATAAGATGCACATTTCATGCAGAACCAGCATGAAATCAATTGGCCCAGAATACAACCTCTTACACATAGTTGACACATCACTTAAACTGTAGTAATTACCCATTTATATATAATGAACAATAAAGATACGTGTAAGAAAATGTGATCTGGGCCAACTGATGAGTGCTAGTTTAGCATGAAATGTGCATCTTGGGGGTCATAGATATTTTTCATGTCTTTGATCATATATATTTTATTACATCCCCTGACAAGGTGTTAAAAGCGGATAGAAACCATTGCCTACCTTGCATGAGAATGGTATAGTGGATATTACACTACAGACATATTCATTATAGTGTACTTATTTTCTTATCAACACAATACTCCTTTAGAAAATCATTTTAAATAAATGTTGAACAAAACAGAGACTGACATTATCTTATGATACTTTTCTCTATTTTTTTTACTATACTGTTTTACTTTTTATATTTAACTTTTATCTCATATACAAATTTTATATAATAATTTCTTCTCCCAATCTCCCCCCCCCCCTTCAAAATATCTAAACATTCTATTAAATGCTTTTTCAAATACATCTCACTTCTTTTCTAAATTTAAAAAAATTCCTCAAAGAAAAACACCCTATTCAATATGCTAAACAAGATCTTAGTTGCACTTGAGATTAAACTGTTCTAAAATTTATCCATTAAGTCTGGATCAAATTTGATCCAATTTACTAGCCATTTCTGCACCAAATACTGTAATTATATTACAAACAGCAATTAATTCTTTCGGAACCCCCCCCCCCCACTAATAGTATATAGCAAGTTACTTAAAATTATATAAAATTTCCATCATTGCATAACCAGATTGTTTAGACCTATCTCCTTTTATTTTTCAATTGAATGTGAAAACTTATTATCTCTATCATAGAAATGATATTTACTATTTTCAATTTTTTTTAGCATACAAATCTTTTTTAGTAGGTGCTTATCAATTAACATTTTAAGATAATTTTCCCTTCCAAATTACTTTTTCTTTGCAATCCATACTTAATCGCAACTGGCCTATGTCTATTTTGTAGCAGAATTCCTTGTTAAGTTTCAATATTTATATTTTTCAATGTTCTTCTTAGTTACCTTTTTCCTAATCTATTGTCTGTTTCGCAGGAGCAAAAGCAATCTTATTTTCTAAAATAATTTCCATATTTTCTTTGCCATTTAATCTTTTTTACTAGGCACATTTATTTTCTGGTTCAACACATTTACTCCCCCCCCCCCTCACTATTTTTATCTAAACGAAATACATAGATGAGAGAACCAACAGGTGTTGTTGACATCATTGAAAGAATTAAAAGATTGAAGGGGAGTCGGGCTGGCTATATTGATAGAAGAGATGACGCAGTAGATGGACAGTTGAAATCTCAAACTGGATTCCAAGAGATTATAAAAGACTTAGAGCGAGATCCCATGTAAGATAGATATGGAGAAGAGGCTAGAGATTGGAGAAGATGGACTGAACTTGGAGAAATCTTTATCCTGCAATGAATCAATAAAGATTGAAAATGATGGTGACACTTTTATCGTTATCAAACAATAAATCGAGAACTTTATAGCGGAAATTTAAATGTAATTCCAAATATAGGGGATTTGAAGACAGACTTTCAAGCACCCTTCAACTATCCACACTATCTCATACTACTGATACACACTAATCAGTCGGTCTAAATTATCATTTCCCCACATATATATATAATCAGTGCTCAGTTTATATTAAGATAGCAAATCTTCATACTTTAATGGGAAGGCTTCAATCTACTCCAACCTCCAACTCTTCAGCCATCCATTCTATTGAAAATCTGATGATGGAAAGCCCAAATCCCATGCTGATGCCAATATTATTGCCATGCCCATGTTGACCTCAAATCACTCTGACCCCTCATGTATAGGACCTTATCCATTTAAATACCTAAATGTTTTCATGTGTAAATCTTCCTCTTATGATTTTTAAATCATTTTATTATTAACTGCTATTATTTCTTACAAAATCACATCAATTTGTCATATTTTAATCCTTAAGATATAATGTCTTATAAGTTTCATTTTCTTTTCTCCTGTTCTACTATATTTTACAATAAATTAAACAAAACAACTTTTTTATATATTTACTATTTCTTCATGTATTATTCTATTTATTGATTATCACTTTTTCTAGCTGGTATATATACATATAAATATCTTATGGGAAAGTTTTGTTATTTCGAAGAGTGGTTTTTCATCTACTATCAGGAAGTTGTGATATCATCAAAGGAGATCTGTAAAGACTTGGATAACTCTTATGAGCTTTAACAATTTTAGAAAAAAAATAATGAATGACAGGGAGAAAGCAAAGGAAATGAAATCCTAATTTCTCACACTTAGTTGAGTAAAACTTGTTTTTCCAATCTATGCTGCCAAAAAAAAAAAAACAGTAATGAAAATAATTTCTTTAACAAATAAAAAAAAACAACTTCAATAACAAACCTTTTTGCACATGATGAGAACTTGCAAATGGTTTGTGCTAAATGGTTAAGCAATAATACATGACACCATGATTACATACCTAACATTTTAAAATGAACTTAATTTCATATTGCTAAACAATTAAAGAAAGATCTAAAAAAAAAAAAAAAATGTGATGAAAAAAGAACCACATAAAGAAAAAGTTCGAAAAATATTGATTTAGAATAATAATTTATTTTTAAACCTAGGTCAATATCTATCAATTATATTGATTTTTATTCCGAGCATTAAAAAACATTTTTTTCTCCACATTTCTTTGATTGTATTTTGCATTTCACAAAGTCCTAAAATATCTAACAATTCATTTCTCATAATAGATTCTCTAACTTATCTAATTTGTGGTTTTAATATTTCATCAATCTTACTTATCTCATAAAAGTTTCTAAAAGAAAACGCTCAACTTACAAATCTATTTAAAAGATTGATATATTATATTCAGACACAATTGTTTTGTACAAGTAGTTCCGTTTTTGCTTTACCTACCAATATCAATTAGCCCTATGGTACTACAAACTATGTATATATATATTAGGAAATTTGAATGACATCAAAAGAATTTTATAAATAGGTCATGTGTAAATTATAGTACAGATTTTAATTCAGATCATCTTTTAGAGAGAGAAAGAGTGAGGGAGAAACAACAACTCTAGAATATTCATAAAGTATAATAAATACTCTTTCTTATTGCATTGCTAAATGTATCCCATATATTACTAAATTGCCCAAGCACTTTACTACTGTTACACAATGCTTTATTTACTTTCTTACAGTTTACAGTTTCGATTGCCCCAGCAATCTTCTTCAGAACTTTGCTGGAGCAATCAAAACTGTAAACTGTAAGAAAGGGTGGTAAATAAAGCATTATGTAACAGAAATAAAATGCTTGAACAATTTAGTATTATATGGTATTCATTTGGCAATGCAATAAGAAAGAATAGTTATTATACGTCTTGGAGAAGACAAAGGAATACTGGAAATAGAGCTTGGATAAGAAGAAAGAAGTTAGGATTGTAACAGCTGATGTTAGGATATAAAGTTCTGAAGAAGATTGCTGGGACAATCGAAACTGTAAACTGTAAAAAAGGGTTGTAAATAAAGAATTGTGTAACAGAAGTAAAGTGCTTGGACAATTTAGTATTATATGGTAACTCCAGAATATGCTTTTTCACAAAATATAAATGTGGTGAACAGAAAAATAATCAGTCAAATTTAGAGATAATATACAAATAAAGAAAATATGGAGGAAACTTGATATACATTAATCTGATTGACATATTTCAATGTATATTACTGTATATATATATTAGAACAATGCTTTTATATTTAATTATTCTAGACTAGAAATCTATTCAAATTTATTTAATGCATAGACAAGTAATCAAGATACATAGACATATATGTGTTTATATATATATATATGTATGTGTGTGAAAACAAATACAAAATTTTATTGAAAGAAACCTAAAAAAGTCATAATAATTCATTTATATATACATTGTCCAAATGTAAGTTCACACATTTAGACAATAAGATGAGACTTAAAAAGAAATACATAGATTATGTTACTTGATGAAAAATTATTATTTCTAAGGCTATGAAAAAATATTATTAATCTGATACTAAGATTACTAAAAACAATCACATACTTACAAAATGATGATAAACATTAGATTTATGATGCAAAAAAAAATATCAAATTTTTATAGTTTATCAACAGATTCTAATAATAAAAACCCATTTGCTCACATGAAGAAAATAAAAAATAAGTATAGAAAATTGTAGTGAAGAAACAAACAAACATTTGAAATTATAAAAACCATGTTAAATGTTATCACCTTAAAAAATCAATCTCATTATACATCTTTCTTCAGTTGTTAAACTGAAAAAAGTAAAAAAACACAATTAGTGATTCATTTTATTTTAAATAAATTACCTTAACACATGCACTTCATGGCAATATATAGCATATTTAGATTTTTTATACTACTGGATTCTTAAGCATGAACTAGTATGATATGACAGCAGATTTTCTATTAAATAATATCTGTGATATCCATAACCAAAAAATATGAAATAAGTGTTTGAAATAATTTTCTTATTTTTTTTAATCTGCAGTACAACAGCTACAACCACACACAAAAAAGTCACAATGAACTAGTTAAGGTAAGCATTTTCATTAAAATAATTTAAAATTTCTAATTTTATATTGCTTATCTTTTCCATTACATAAAAAAATATTATTTTTATAAAGCGCAGTTGATATTGAAATAATTGAGAGAGTGCAAATCTCTCAAGCACTTATAACTACAACCAGCCAATCAAAGTAATAATTTAACAATATTGTTCTTTTTAAAATAAATAGAAAATATTTAGCTTTTAACTATTATTACAAACAAAAATGAAGATGGGAAAAATTATTTAATTGTTAGAGAATTTTACTTTTTTAACTCCTTTTATTCAAACTTCTATAACTTTAAAATACAAAATTAACTTAAAAAATTTTTTAAAAAAAATGCATTAACTTTTTAAAATAAAATTGCTAATTAAAATTTATCTCTTTTTAAATAATTATTTTTGTTTGGTGTATTAATGTTTTCTTATTTATTTATTTTATATAAAATCACAGTAAAATACCTGTGCTATATAAATGGATGGTTTGCTATTATCCATAAAATTCACTAACTGTGACAGGACTTGAAAACAAATGCTACATATATAGATAACATTATATATATATGGTGTTATACCCATATATATATAAAATAGTAATCTTCATACTTAATATTGGAAAAACATTGATCCATTAGTAATGCACATGTATTCAAACATATATCTCACCTTTAAACTGATGGTTTCAAATTACACAGAATTTTAAATTATCTAGAAATTTACTATATATTCATATTTTATAAGTAACCTATTGCCTTTTACAAATAAGTGCCCCACAAAAACAATTCCGACTTAGCTATAATATTACTTTTAAATTATGTATAGTGTTCTTATACAAGTGTCAATCAATGAACTGATAATTTTCCAAAGCATGTTATTTTAATAATTTTGTGTTAATTCTTTAAATATTTTTACATTATTTAAATGATATTTACTCTAGTATTTGTGATAAAAAGAAAAATTATATTACATGCCTAAAAATATCGTCTAAATAAACTTTTAATATGTAAGTGAATTACTGAAAATTACAATTTCTCTTTTCAAGGGATGAAAAATTAAATTTTTTGCCTGAGGTGAAACATTCCATTAATCAGAAATTGTAATTTCCATTGAAATCAAAATGAGGCAGGTCTGAGATCATTGTTATGCAAATTATATATTGTAATTTCCTAAAGATCCATCTGATCGATACCTTCCATGGTAATAATCTAAAATAATAAAGAGGCTTAAATTAACAAAGAAAATATACAGCAATCACAATATAATCATAATGCCCAAAACATGATCACTATTTGCTTATAACTTGTTAAAACAGGCAAAACTCACTATAAGTATTGCCACACATAGCAAAATATAATACAAGAACAATCAAAAATATGATGCAAAGACATATAATGGACATAAATTATGCTATATTTTGTTCTAAGCTCTCATTTTCAAAGGAAATAGCTTATAATTGCTCACTTTTGATTAATATAGATTGATTAGAATAGAATATGTATTGTTGATTGAAATGTAAATGTATAGTACCGTTCCAAACACATACATATATAATGAAAATGCCTTTTATATGCATACATAAATCAAAATTATAGTATAAACAAAATTTTAAAATAATAATAATAATATAGTTATTAATTATAAATGAAGGGGATATTTATTTTATTTTACTGAGTGTGTACTCATTCACATATGCATCTATGAAGCAATGAAAGTTAGAGAACAAAAACTAATCCATACAATATTTTTATCTTTAAAATAAATAGCAAAATATGCGCTGTGCAATATTCTTTTTTTTTTTAAGAACTTTTTCCTATTATAGAAACAATAGACTCTTGCTCTTTTTCAAAAAATTACTAACTCCCATTATGTTAATGTTTAATCAATATTCGGAAATTTTATAAAAGTTTTACTTTTAGAAAATATTTTATTAAGCGAAAATAAAAGAAAAATAAAATGTATGTGCTTTCAACATAAACTGAAGATGTTTTATTAATATATGTATTCTGAACGCATTTGGCTCACACCAGGAGAAATGGCAGCTGATGGTTTTTTTTTTGTTGTTGTTGTTGATCCATTTACATTTTTGCCTGTTTCCAATTTACTTTGGATAGTGTATAACTGAAATCATGTAGTTAGATACAGTGTGTTTTGTGGTTTCACTGTATATAATCAAATGCTGTAGATATTTAAGTCGTGAAAATTTATTGCATATGTAAATTTAAAAGTTCAGTTTTAATGAAAAATAAAGTTTTAGAAGCATAAATATATATATTCTAATAAAAATCATAAAAAAACTCAAACTCAGCACTTATGCTTTCTTGCTTGAAAATATTTCTTTTTAAACAATATATTTAATTTTCTAATTCTGTTTATATGGCTCATAATCAAAATTAAAATCAAACTTACTCTAATAAAAATCATAAAAAATTACATAATATTGATTTAGCAATTCCATACTCAGAACTTCTGCTTTCTCACTTGGAAATTATTTCTTTCTTGATGTCTATATTATCTTCTTGTTATTATATGTTTTAATCCAGAAATTACATTTAAAATGTGTTTTAAACAAATGTGGTATTTCAATAAAATTATAGCAATATATATATACTATAGAAATAATATATATATTAAAAATAGTTGAATGGTTTCATTATTCAGGCATAATCTGGGGACCTTAAGTTCTAGAATTCATAACTCTACTACTGTACCAAACCATGGAAGGCTAAATATATACTTAAAAATATATAATTTAAAAATAAATAAATTAGTTAATACATTATAGATAAACATTCCTATAACTCTATCAATTTTTTTAAAAAAAGAATAAAGTTAAAGCTATTTAGTTTATATAATCTCAAATTATGTATAAAAACAATTTAAATTTATATTATCTTTTATTGCTATTAAATATTATATATATATATATATTGCAGTCTACAACTAATAATGATATTCATTTTGGGAATGATTCTTCATATTATCATCTTTGTCATTATGCAAATGTAGCTTTTGATATGATGTGATGCACTGTGACTTCTCCTTATACAGAGTCAGGATTCTCTCAGCAACAATGCCCAGAGAAATCTGTTAGCCACTACACCTTCCCTTTCCATTCCCCACCCTAAGTTTTCCCATATCCTGCTCCATCCTATTTCCACAACATAATCTTTGTCAACTCCATGTCCTTTATATCTAACTCTCCCTTATCTTTTCCCAAACCCAGCATAAAAATCAATAACCCACTTTCTGCATAATCACTTTCCTTATATTTATTCTTCCCCTACTTTATTATTTGTATCCTTTCTGCTTTCAAACATTCACATTCACTTAACAAATGCATAATATTTTCTATGCCTTCCTTACACAACTTACAGACTAAATCACCCATGATTTTCCATTTATAAAAAAACACAAGAGGCTCCATCTACTAAATAAATGTAATCCAAATTTAATAAAACATTATGCAAATATATATGGAAGACTCAAGTTGCTATAATAAATTCAAAGTATTTCAGTTACCACAGCATGAGCTACTGCCCCACCATCATGAAACATTTTGATTATTTCAGAAAAGTTAGTTATATTGTTTTCTGACTCATGGCTAAAATTATTGTAAGTTCATTACAGACTATTTTTAAAAAATACAGTATTTTAATTGTTAAGGATTCAAATAAATAGCATATGACCACCATTCCTTATGTTTATTAAAGCTGTTATAACAGAGGCAAAACTGTCCATACAGTAGTGCCATTCATGCAAGCCAGAGTAATTAATGGATGCAAAAAAGTTTGTACATAAAAACCCCTCAGAGCTTTATAGTTAATTAAAAAAATAAAAGGTGGATGCTGAAGGTTTGTATTAGATCCTAAGATCTAGATGCATTGCTCTCAGATCCAAGATTCCTCATTCATAAAGGCCACAAACTAGAAACTAGTCTGGGGATGTTGGCTGAGTACCCACTATATAGAGATTTTATGCACAAACCTTCTTGCATCTATTGATTACTCTGGCTTGCATTGAATGGCACTATTGTATGGAAAGTTTTGCCTTTGTTAAGAATGAATAGGTAAGAAAACTTGATTGGTAACTAAATTCATATATCTAAAATTCTAGGTAAGTGAATTCATGTAATAAAGGTTTCTAGCAATCCAAAGTTCTAAAATATTTTGCACACATGCATGTTATATCAGACAATAGCAATCACTGAAGCAAGTGGGCTTATTCTACAAGTCATAGTTTAGTGAGAAAAATTAATCTGTTTACTCTAAAAGGATTGAAAAGATGACTGATCTTTCTCCAAGCTTCCACAGTACCATCTTTGAATCAACACATGTTGACATAATGACATAGCTTAACTATTGACCACAAAAACGTTAAGATGCTAGCATGTCCAGATCATAACTTATGACATGAAATGTGACAACATATTCCATATCTTAACTCATGGTAGAACAATGCACAACATCCAATTTAATTTTAAATTTGGGGGAAATGCTGCTGAAACACTGGAAAGGATTCACATTATCTGTGGCAGTGAATCGATAAGTTGCAAAAATGTTTTCAAGTGGTTAGCTAGATTTTGGAACAACAAAAAGAGCAATTAAGATGATCTATGAAGATAACTCACATTACATGGGGTGACTTGTATCCAGATATGCTAATGCCTAAAAATTTTTGTGACAATAGCTAAATTATATCATTACATAACTCATATGTTGATTTAGAAATAGCAATGAGGTTAAGTCAATTATTTTCACAGGACACATTGTGTATACTATAGCAGATTGCACTGTACTAAAAGAAATATTTTCTTATTATTTTAAAAATATGTAGCGAACTTCTGCCTATAGCTGCTTCACCATAATATTATTGTTTTATTTATTCAAATTTCCTTTTAATTTTGTTTACGAATATTTTATTATGTTAACAAAATAATTAAAATATATATACAAAACAAACTGCATTGAAATTAATGGGCTACTTTTAAAATAGAAGGCTGTGTTTGTTTATTATTGATTTAGCATAATAATTGATGAAATGAGTAAATAATGAATTATAACTGTGTTAAAATAACATTATATAAAAAAAATTTTTGGACCATTGTATACAATATCAATTACATCAAAGTTTGTTGATCTATGCATTTGTGAGTGAATAAAAAATCTAAGTAACATAATAGCAAATTTTGTTTAAAGGGAATTCCTTGTAGTATATTGCCCTGATGCAAGGGTCGGAAAACTTTCTAACATGATGAGCCATTCTGTTTAAACCTCTGCCAAGAGCCACAAGAAACTCCCCTCCCACCTCCAATAAAGATGATCAAGGAGAAGAGCTTAAAAAAATATAGTCATGAAAAATACCAATTTCTGAATGGCTGTAGATATTTTTTTTTTTTCATATGTCAAATGTGTTGACCGGGAAGCGAACCTAGGCCAGCTGTTTGGAAGGCAGCTATACTAACCACTAGGCCACCAATGCTAGATATATGTGAACATTTATTTTAGTAATAGAATATAATAGAATTTATATACATATTAACAAAAATAAAAATTATCTTCAAAAAAAATACATAAAACCAAAAAATTATTTTCACAATTTGATTTTTCATAGATTTCTAACATCAGCTATTATAAAATTAAGTTGAATTCAAAAAACGACATTGGAATGCACATTTTTCCTTGCTGGAATTATCCAAATATTTATTGACAAATTATAAACGGGATGAAAAATGTGTTTATGTTTATCATGATAAAAAGAACCATGAGTTTGGGATCAAAGATCCACATTTGGCTCATGACTCATAGTTTGCTGCTTAGGATAACCAACTCTCCCATATTCTCAGCGGCTTCCAGCTTCCCTGATAGAGCTAATTTTTGTGATCCTCCTCATTTGTCTATTAATCTTTTATTTATGCCAAATAAATTTAAATAAAAACTGTTCTATTATAGTTAGTTTAGGTCTAGAGATACTTATCTCTCTATATATAATCCATGTAAATGTATGTTTGTCCATACAGCTGTCACATGTCAAATTCACCACCAATTAAAAAAAATGATTATGTTTTATCCGTAATGCTGTCGAAGAAAGTAATTCAACCATTAAAAACCATATTTTTTTTTTTATAAAGCATTTTATGCAAAGGAATAGATATATTTAAATCGTGAAGAAAATATGATTACAGTGCATAAATTCATGTTTATATAATATAATAATTCATGTTTGAAATGTGATATTTAGAAAAAAACAAAATAGATGGTATATTTACATTTAGTTTTGGTTAATGTATAATTGAAGTCATGTAGTTTGATATCATGTAGTTTGTGTTTCCACAGTAATGATTGAAATTTGTTAAAGTAACCAATTAAAAAAACCATGGCCTTTCCATAGCCAGGCAAAAACTTGTAGACAAATATATAATAACTACCTATAATAATTGACAGAAAGTTTAGCATATACTAATCGATAATGGAATGTCAGTTTTGGGTTGTAATATTTTACTGTTCCTGCCATATTGACACTAGTGTTTTGAATTTTTTATCAAAGTGAATCCACTTTCATAATGAATAACAGCAATGCAAAAACTCAACCCCCCAAAAAAACTAAGTATTTGAATATTTACTTGAAATAATAGGAAAAACTATATTCAAAATTAAAGCTTGCCCTCTCTAACATATTGAAACAGTCAATTTCATCCATCTACCCGTTTCACTTATTTTACCCACACATCTAGCTATATGCCAGGTTTAAACCCTCCCAGAGTACCCATCTGAATAACATTAAATTATTATAGATGCAGAATCACGTATATATATATATGCGAGCAGTACGTCTGTAATTTAACTGAATATGTATAGATTACGGATATGTATCAATTTTATAAATATTTCTAATTTAGGAAATATTTTAGTCTAAATTATGTATGTTAATGGTATATATATTACAGATAGGTAAATTCATTTTATAAATATTTCTAATTTAAGAAATATTTTAGTTAAATTATTTAGCAACTTTATTGTTATATTAGTGAAATCGCATATGCATATTTCCTGTTATTCTGCATTTATTCTACCACCTCTGGTTATAAAATGTTTTCTGTTAATTACAAGATAATTTTGTCAAAATAGCATTCGATTTTGTAAATAGATCACGCATTTAGTCCTAAAACAGTCCTAAAATAGCGTGGATATTGTTTGAAATATAAAATGTTGACAACAAGATGAGCAGGAAAACAGAATCTAAATTACTTTATCACTAAAATTGTTTTTCTAAATAAAGAAATGAATTTTTCTACCGGTGGGAATAATTAAATGTTTGCTAAAAATAGAAATAGATTGTTCAGCCATGTAAGAAAATAACAGGTGGACAGAGTTAAAAAGGTATAAATACTTGAAGTTTTATTAACAAGGAGATCATATATATATTAAGTGAACTGAAGGCCGAATCCACGTCGGTTTCACCTTAAAATGTTCGAGTAGAGGCCGTAATTCACCGCCTCTCCTCGCGGAGAATGGAAAGCTTTGGTCCAATGAAACCTAATGCCATCACCAGCAACAGTAGCCCATGGAAAAATCTCTGTTAACTGTGCATCATCATCAAGTGTCAACTTATTATCGTTCCAAGTGCTTCAAAACCAGCTGCAATGGAAACAACTAAACGGTAAATTTTTCTCAGAGCTCTTGTCTATAAACTGTGACTTTCGTTTCTCTATTTTAAAAGCTAGCTATTCACTAAATCTGCTTTCACCAACACCTTTACCAAAATCTACAAAGAAAATTATTAAATGCTAAGTCTTGCCTGATTGTAGAATGCTAAAACTTGTCTGATTATAAAATTTGAATTCTCTTTTGTAATATAAAACTCGAATTCTCTTTTAAAATGTAAAACTCCTAATAATCTATTTTAAATGTATAATTTTCTGCGGTCTTTTTATGCCTATTTCTAAATCTATTCAATTTTATTTTATCATTTTAATATAATATGTGTATTTAATATGCCAAATGACTCGAAACCGCAAGTATTTCTAAATACCATTTTAGCTTATCGATTTGTGAAGATAATTTCAAATCTTCACTATAATTTAATATTAATCAATTGAATTATTATTCTTCATTCTCACTCGCTGTTTCGAGATCATATTATGTTACTGATTAAGTTTTGGGTATCAGTATTACAATAATCAGTTATCTAGCTATTTTATGCAGTTTGCTTAATTTTAGTTATGAATTATAACTATTTATATACATAACTCGTATATCATCGGAACTAGCCACAGAAATATTCTCAAAGCATATTTTAATATTTTATTCGTAATTACCCCGCAAATATGTTTTATCCTCATTAGATTTATTTACGTTGAGATGCAGGTGATAATATTAACTAGGTTACTAATTAATTTAGTCCCTTAATAGTATATTTAAAATACTAAATTTGAGAACTGGATTATATAGATATGCAGATATACGCTATCTAATTTTAAGGCACGATAATGTAATGTTTCGCGATTGCATTATATATATGTATAAGTTGCAGATGTGTCTTTACAAAGTATGCAATGTACACTTATCAGCTTGCTGCATGATTCTCGATGACGTGCTGGCGGAGGTCACTCTCATCCACTTTAATTCGGGTTCAAGCACACTTTTAGAACTAGGGCACAAGGACCTAGATGATTCATAATGCTTATCCGACTACCTGAACTACTAATGTTCTTATTCATGGCAAGTTGAGCGGTCTTAGGGCAAACCGAGTCTTTAGAGACCGAAATCCATGAATAATGACCCATTCGCATCTTTTTGCTTAATTAATATTTTAATATGTGCCATAGGGGATATAGGTAAACCTATCATAAATCAGTTTTCTCTCCCTTTTATATTAAATGCTTATCTAGCATTAGTGTACATCCTAATCTAGGTTAACACGCTAACCTGCGTATCGCTGAGCATAATTACATGCTCAAATTAACTTTGTATTAAATAGACGCCATAGGAGCGTTATGATAGTTAGTTATATAGCTTTGGCTATAAAGTTCCGCATGATCTAATAAAATACAAAAGAGCTAGAAATTTGGCATATTAATTAATATAGGCATAAAATTCCAATACAGCACTACACATTATTAAACGCTTATAATGAAATATATAACATGAATCTCAGCAGTTATCTAATGCCTGCAAGCGTTATACCTCATGTTCCCACCATATAATTTGGTGTGTTTTGATTTATTATTTGCTATTGTTTTATTAAAATAATATATCTAAAATTATAACTCGTTTGCATATTTTGTTGTCCGTAAATTCATTTTGTCTAACTCTATATTTAATTACACTATTTCATATATATGTAGATCAGTCTGTTAAATTCTATAATTAATTACTTAACCATATGTGTATATATCTTATCAAATCAGTGATAAATTAGTTAAATTATAAGTCTCTTTTTTTACCGGGAGTGACTGCTGGACCGAGAGTGAATTGATTGTGTACTTTGAGGAATGTCATCCATAGGGTAGTAAATCATTGAGCAGAGGTGAAAGTATTGAATGTTGGTTGGATTCTGGATCGCAGCATCTGGATTCGATCAGCTTGAGTGTATTTTGCCTATGTTCTAGATTTTGTTATGTGGAGGGACAATTCTTACTGTTACAATATATAATGCTTATTAATAAGTGAAATAATGCTCAAGGCTAAATGGGTTTGTAAGTAATCATTAAAAATCAGTTAACATTTAGACAATCCCAATATCAATAACAATCAACAATTTAAATTCCACTTTTATTGTTAAAAGGTTGCCTTGACAACAGCTTGAAATTGTTGGTTGTTATTGATATTGGGATTGTTTAAGCGTTAACTGTTTTTTAATGTTAATGCTTATTGTATACTTTGTTAATGTGAGCTCAATATCACTCATGGTCTGATACCAACTGCGTAAAACACTTGCACAAAAACTCAAACATGAAAATAAATATAAAGACATTTTGAAATTTACATCTCTTTTTCTGAGAACAGCAGCAAAAACTTCAAAAAAGTTACAGAAGAACTAGCATTAGTTTTCCATACTTGAAAACATAACATCATTTACATAGGTGCGGATAAGCACAAATAAGTTATCAAAGATATTTCCCATGATTCTAACTCAGTTAAAAGATGTCCTGTGGCTAAACAAACTCCACGGCAATTGTGAAAAAATGTTCTACTACTAAAATGTGTGCAAGACTTAAAGACATTGAAGAATTCAACAAAATCAAGTAATTTTTATCCTAATGCAACAGATGTTTTCTACCACAAAAAACAAAAATATGTTTCTAAAGTATTTTGACCTTCTTAGTGGTATTAAAAAGATGCTCTTATCTTCAATAAACAAGCTGATGACCAGCTTGTGCTACCCATAATTTGAACAGGTCCTCTTTTTTTTTCTTATGTGTCATAGCATCATCCGGGAAGCGAACCCACTAACCAGGGACAACTGCTTGTAAAGCAGCTGTTGCTGACCTCTCAACAAGTTACCTATAAAAAAAAACCTGATTTCATGTTATACAGATAATGCAAATGTGCATCATAGAAAGCATAATTCTAAATTGAAACTGCTTCAAGAAGATTACAAAAATCTGCTTAAAGCAAACAACTAAAACCATATATTCTATAACATCTGACGGATTATATGTGGATACTGAAATGGTAATCTTAAAAACATAAACATTTTTCAATATCAGCAAAAAGAAGAGTTAGAGCGTTTGCCTTAAATTCTAATATTCAAGAATCTAAAGGTGTGTGTTCAACTTCTAAGTGAATATTGTCACTGTGCATATAGGCCAGCAACACCTGAAGAAGAGTGGAGAATAATACTACTCGAAACGTTGTGTAATTACTAACTTGTGTTGTCTATTTGTGTGTTATAACTAACAAGTTGTTTGTATTTGGAAACTTTAAATAAAGTTTAAAACTTTCTATACATTCAACATTAACTCACAGATGATGGAAATAATCCAATATATCACATCTAATAATATACCATCATCACAAACCTTCAGACAAATAGAAGAGTTGAAGCCATTCTTTGACTATGTTGATGCTGAGTAATCGGAGACTTGTTTATCATGTGTCCAGTCATCTTTCTTTAAGATCAGCTTCGGACAGATTAATATAACACTGGTTACTTATTCTGAGTTATTTCAAAAATATAAATGACTGTCCAAAAATATTAAGAAGAAACATTTCAGAGATTAAGATCCAGAAAAGTAGTTTGTTTATTAGTTTTTTCTGACATTAATACTCTGCTTGCTCAACTTTTCAAAACTTTTGAAACTATTAATCATAGAATGCTATGGTGTAGTGCACTTCGTAGATAAAATTCAGCTTTTTTAATACTGTCAGTAAAAAAAATTTCAAATGCTTGTATTGAACTCTGCAGAAATGTACTAAGAATGAATTTGCTGAGTTTCTACTGATGCTTGCACAGAACATTTCTAAGAATTTTGAAATATCAAATACAAATCCTATCCACTGACTTTTGCCAATTAAATTTAGACACTAAACTTTCAGACATCTCCAAACATTGTAAAATAATTTAATATTAATTTTGTAAATGAGGATGTTAAGACTATGGTAAGAACAAAGTGGAGTCAATATTTTCAGTAATTAAAAAAAAAGAGGAACAAATTAATGTGTCAAACCTTAATAAGATCTTAGACTTTATTTTAAGCATTCCAGGTTCAAACACCCATACTAAAAGAATATTTTCACTGATAAGCAATAAATGGACTGATCAAAGAAATCAGAGCAGCTTAGAAATAATTAAAATCTGAACTAGTGATAGCAATTAATTATGACTAAGTTGTGAAGAGTTTTTGAAATTTGAATAAGAAAATTAAGAAATATTCTGCAACATCTAAAGACACATATATAGGTTAAGTTAAGAAACGTGCAGTAGTTTTATTCTATGTTATGGCTTTTTATTATTTATAATGTAAATTAATTGCTTTGTTTACTACTATTCATTCCTTGGATTAATGGTCTGGTGCTAAGAAGACCTAAAATCTGTTATAACTAAATCTGCTTTAAATTCGTCTTGAAAATTGTACACTCTATACCATAAAGGTATAAATCTATAGAATAATTAATTTTAAAAAAGTAACACAAATATTATAGCTATGTGTTCTAAATTTTTATTATTCAAAGCAAACATTATAGTTTGATAAAGTTGTTTTTTTATTCTCATGTGTCATAGCATCAGCCGGGAAGCGAACCCGTTATGCTGGGACAACTGCTTGTAAAGTAGCTGTCGCTGACCTCTCGATCACCAATGCTTGACAAGAATTTTTTTTTCTCTGCTAAATAATATTTTTTTGAAAAAAGCAAAATCAGATCAATAAAAAAGATTTAAATTTTGGACAAGCTGCTCTGAACATTTTTAAAAATTATCCCATGACTATTTCCTGCTTCCATCATTCCTGTGCACTATATCTATTGCCTACATGTCTATAAAGGTAAAATTATCTGAAATGTGGTTACACACACACACACACACACACACAAAGGCACGCTGTTTTTAAATATTAATGAGCCAAGATGGTTGTATCATTGGTTGATTAATTTTATACATGTATCTGCATTAAAAAAGAAAAAAAAAAGCTCATTCTAATTAGATTGCAAGTGACTACTAATATATAACTTTGGAATATTAAGTTTGAGAACTTGCCTTGTAAGCTGAAACAGTGAATTTTACTTATATTAATGATAATTAAATTTCAAGAATTATACAAATTTTGATGTATTAAATGTTATACTGCTGACAACTTAGATGTGGATAACCAGGAGTCAATAAAAATAAGAACCTACCAAAGTTGCTCATATTTGTATAAACTTCACAGAATTAAGGAAGTCGTTAATTTAAGCATTATAAAAATTATATTTTATTCCAAAATCCTAGTTATATAAATAATTTTATGGTTATTTTTCTCTAGTATTTAAAAAAAAAAAATGATTAAAATTTTATTTAAAAAAAAAAGAAGTTAAATATTCTACTCAGTGCTCTGAATTAATAATAATATAATTGTTATATTTGTATTTCCAACTGTCAAACTCACTCCACTCACAACTTTGACACCATTCACCACAGATAAATACAATCATGATTATTACTAATCATTTTCTAAACTAGAGATTATCTCTAGCGCAGATATAAATTTTAAACCACAGTTACAGATTAATATATCTGATTTTTTAGTTTTAAACATACACGCATGAAGTTATTCACCTTTCTCTTTTCCATGTATAATATCTTCATAGATATATTAAACAACCTCCATACTTCCCCATTCTTTTTAAATTCATATAAATAAAGATACCTTGTTTTTTTTATTGTATTTTTATTTATATGAATTTAAAAAGAATGGAGAAGTATGGAGGTTGTTTAATATATCTATAATATAATTATTTATTTATACAATATGTATATTGCTTTCTAAATCCATCTGTTTATTGCTATTAATTAAACTTTAAAAATAAAAATTTATATTGCATTTCACTTAACTAACATTAATGAATACCTTAGATATTAATGATCAAATGTGTATATACCATGTGTTAATATTGCACATGATTACCCCTAATATTAGGACTTCTAAATACTTGTACTTCAGATTTTTCAAAAATTAATTTAAAATAAATTTGTTCTTTAAATATTTGCTTCATTCCAAACTACACAAACAGATCACATCCCTGGAATTAAGAAGAAAAGTGTTGACCCTTATAGCTTGGTTCCTATAACTTTTTGACATCTTATACACTTTATTTTTAAAAAATAAATATACTTTAAACTTTTAATCAATAACATGATTACAACATTTTTAAAACTACAATCTGCAAATTCAGCTAAAAAATCATTAGTTTTAATTTGTTCTATTTTTCTATATAAATATTGTTAGCAATTTATAATATAGTACTAAGCAGAGTGCAAGACTACAATTGAAAATGATCAAGTACTAACATTTGGATGTAACACATTTTTGCTTAACCACTCGACCTATCTTCAGAAAGAAAATTTAACCTACATATGCTTACATATCTACTTCTTTGCATATGAAGCTATTAGAAAACATAGAGTAAATGGCATAACAAAAATTACCATTTCTTAATTATTTTTTTTTTAAATGTTACAATTTTTAAAATATTGCAATAATGTAAATAAATAATGCTTAGCTGATATTTTGAGTTTCAACAAGTTAATACTCAAACTTTGATACTGTGTTTTCCGGAAAGTTTGTGATGATGGTATACCATCATCTAATATTAAGTATTGGCTATCTTTAGAAAAATTTAACTTTACTTAAATTTTCTAATTACATTCAACTATTGTTAATGGCACACAGGTTAGTATATGCACAATATTTTGAGAGGTATTATTCTCTCTTTTTCAGGTGTTGGTGATCTGACCAGTGACAGTATTAGCATGGGAATCAAACTGGGACCCTTAGATTTTTGAATAATTTTAAGGTAATGCTCTAATCAGCTGAGCCAATTCTCATGCTAAGACTGTCACTCATCAGGCCAGCAACATTTGAAAAAGAGAGCAGAATAATACTATTCGAAATGTTGTGCACATACTAACCTGTGTGCCATTACTAACAGTTGAACGTAATTGGAAAATTTAAATGAAGTTATTTTTTTCTAAAGACATTCAATATTTAATACTAGATTATAGAGATAGTTCGATATATAAATAAAACTTTGACGTTGCTCCTTACAACATTAAACAGGTCTTCACAGTTTTAGCAGTTTGAATGGAAAATGTATACGATAATCTTAAAGACTGGACTAATCAGGAAATAATGATGACAGGTCGAACTCAATTCACTTTGAATTTTGTTCCATTTTTGTAAAGTATAATTCTAAGTTGATGTTATAAGGAGCTAATCCAAGCTTTATTGCAAACTACCATCACTAGTTACAAAAGAATTCTTTAAAAAATACTCTTTTAGATTCTTTTTTTTTTTAAATTCTCGTGTTTTTTTTCCATTTTAAGATACATCTAACATGTTTTAATATTGCATGCAATAAGATTATACATATATGTTTAGATTACATTTCAAACGAACAAAAAAAAAAAATTTGCAGGTTTTTAGTTTTATTTTAAATTAAAAAGGCAGAGAAAGAAACAGAAATGCGATAGAATGAATGTATACATAAAGAATACATTTAAAAAATTTATTAGAAAACTTATACAGTACCACCATTTTTCAATTATTGATTTTATTTTTAAAATGCAAAATAATTTACCAAGTTTTGAAAATTAAATGAAATTAATTTTAAAGTGTAAAAAATATCCAAATTTTAATATATAACACTAATGTATTAACTTCCGAAAATTAATGGAAAATCCCGTAAAAAGGGTATTAAACGTTAAAAATAAACTCTCACCCATCTTTTCTGAATTATTATTCTTTCCGTTATTTCTAGATAAAATTTCGCTCATGTATTTTTTTTTATATTAGTTATCTCCCCTTCTCCCCGCGTTGTTATCTACACAAAGATAGACTGCTATAATTCATAAGACTTGATGATGCAACTTGGTAATAGTATTTTATAGCCTAACTATTTCTATCCGCCTTTAAACACAGAACCTAACATCATACATTTACTACCAAATCAAAATTTAACCATTTTTTTTACCTAATCCCCCCCCCCCCCTTTGCGATTACCACATACGTAAACTGTTTTTTTTCTTTCAGTTATAGTATTACTTTTTTTATGTGTCATAGCATCGGCCGGGAAGCGAACCTGCTAACCATGGACAACTGCTTGTAAGGCGGCTGTGCTGACCACTCTACCACCAACGCTTGACTAGTATTACTTTTTTCATCTTACTTTCTAAATAGACAAACATTTCTATTAATATTTTTTTTTTTTCTGCACATCTTGCAATATTGAATTATCACTGACATCAGTTTTCAAATAAATTTTGTAAAGATTATGTGGGAAGCTAAAAAACAAAAACAAAAGAGCAATGATCAAAGACTATTCTTATGAGTGAACAAGAAGCTAGGTTAAGTAACTGGTAACGGAATGCTACGAATTTCGGTACTAGTTTGCCATTTTCTTTCTGTAGTTTATTTCAAATTTAGATTACATCATAAAGTTTAAATAGTGCTGTACTTTACTTTAAGTTGCATAAATATTGTGAGTTTTTCAAAAATATAAAATCCATTACAAAAATAGATAACTATTACAATTCGATTTACCAGTGTCAAATTTTCTAAATTCACCACTATACCAACCATTTCAGAAAATATACTAATGATTACCATTCATCATTTATAAAATTTGACATTATCTTTAGCTCAAATATAACTTTAGCCCTCAAATAAAAATTAATACATCTAGCTTTATATAATGTCTATTAGCTATTAACTGAAAGGAGACCCTTTGATTCCTCTTGGAGGCCTTAAAGGAATTTAGCAGAGCAAATTCCTAATGTCCACTCCATACATTCTTGTCGTTGCAGCTGTTATTACTATGTGATTATTCATATAGTATACAAACATGGATGGACTGCTCACCAACACGCATTAGCCAGTGTGGTGAGTTTATTGGCTTTTTACCTCTGAGTTTAAGATCAAGAAACACCATGGTCTTTCTTCTTTGTGCCTGATAAGGCAGAATGAATGTTTGTGTAAATGATAAATATTTTTCCAATACATATATACAATTATGACAGACAAAAATAAAGCATGACCCTAATTCCCAGGAAGCTGTAATAGTCACCAACCAAGGCAGAGGATGGTTGCTGAAGGTGCTAAGAATCCCGATTGCGGACACAGGCTGCCATTTGATGACAACTTTTTATTTATGTACTTACAACTGCAGATCACTTTCAAGTGAAGGAAGATTGCAAGAATTAGAAGAACTGTCTTATATTAAATGGGACATTATTGGACTTTGTGAAGTTAGAAGAAAAGGTGAAGAGACAATTGATCTAAAAAGTGGACATATACACTATTATAAAGGCACAAATATTGGAAATACAAGTGGAGTAGGATTCATTATAAATAAAAAGTGGAAGAACAATATTGTGGAGATTGATGGTGTATTGGACAGAGTGGCAAGATTAGTTATACAACTTAATAGCAGATACCAAATGCAGATAATTCAGGTTTATGCCCCAACAAGTTCTCATAGTGATGAAGTAGTAGAAGATTTTTATATGGATGTACAAAAGGCTTTTGATCAGAGTAAACAACATTTTAAAATTGTTATGGGAGACTTTAATGCTAGAATTGATAAACAAATGAAAAATGAAAATGCTGTAGGTAATTTTGGTTATGGTAATAGAAATGAGAGAGGACATAGACTTGTGGAGTTTGCAGAAAAAGAAAAACTTTAAATTATGAATTCTTTTTTTGAGAAAAATGTTAAAAGGAAATGGACATGGAAGCATCCAAATGAAGGTATAGCAGAATTGGATTACATTTTGACTAACAAGAAATACATATTTCAAGATTGTAATGTTCTTAATAAATTTAACACAGAAAGTGATCATCGATTAGTAAGGTGTAAGATATGTGTTAATGTAAAACTAGAGAGATAAAAATTATTAAGAAAAACAATATTTACAGTTGATATTCCCAATCTTCAGAAACATTCTAATGAATTTAAATTAGAATTTACAAATCGGTTTCAAGTATTAGTAGATTTTGAACATGATTCAGATTTGAATGAAATTAATATGAAAATAACTGATACACTTTTAAAAACTGCAACAAAGATAGCTGGTAAAAAAAAGCAGCAATTGACCAAAAAATTTCTACTGAGACTAGAGAATTTATGAAGAAAAGAAAGAATATGAAGATATACAAAAATGATGCATTAAAAAGAATTGAATATCTCGAATTTTGTAAAATGGTGCATAAAAGAGTTGAAAATGATATAAGAAAATATAACTGTGACCTAGCAAGGAAAGCTGTAGAAGAAAATAAAAGTCTCAAGAATGTAAAACAACATTTTGGTATTGGTAGGAAATTTATATCTGCAATAAGAAAAAAACATGGAATTGTTACTAAAAAGAAAGATGACATCATAAAATTGGTAGAAGATTTTTATCAAGAATTATATAGTAATAAAGAACAAGTACCTCCTATATCTATTACATCTTCCGAATTGCCCAGAATTTTAAATGAAGAAGTGAGACATGCAATTAAATGTATGAAGAAAGGAAAGGCTCCAGGTAATGATGGAATTATAATTGATATATTAAAAGAAGCAGGTGAAGAAATAGAATTTTTTTTAGCAAAGTTATATACCAAATGTCTAAATGATAAAGATGTACTGGATGATTGGAAGAATGCAGTAATAATATTAATGTTTAAAAAAGGTGATAAAGAAGATATTAGAAATTACAGACCTATCAGTCTTTTATAAAAGCATGTGAAGCGCTTGACTGAGAAGCTATAAAGATTCCACAAATTATTATACGCTAAGTGCTTTCGAGGCCATCTGCCTCATATTCATAGCAGTAATGCGAGATGCAGAATGAGGAAATAAAAAAGGAAACAAAGCGATATGCAAATGAACTAGATAGTCCAACGTTTGGAGATGTCAAAGCAGGTGTCCCGTCTATTGATAGAGTTATTATTGCCATTATTGAAGTATGCTTCTCTGATTTTCTGCTTGATGTCATTTTCCTCAATGCAGACTATTTTGGGGCTGGAGGATTCAAACACGTGGCATAGATACACCTATAATAGAGCAAAGAAAAATAACGACAATTCATCAACATTTTTAGAACATTTCAAGAAGACAGGCCACGTGTTTGAACCCTCCAGCCCCAAAATAGTCTGCATTGAGAAAAACGACATCAAGCGGAAAATCAGAAAAGCATACTTCATTAATGGCAATAATAACTCTATCAATAGACGGGACACCTGCTTTGACATCTCCAAACGTTGGACTATTTAGTTCATTTGCATACGTTTTGCATATCGCTTTGTTTCCTTTCCTTATTTCCTCGTTCTGCATCTCGCAATACCGCTATGAATATGAGGCAGATGGCCTCGAAAGCACTTAGCATATAATAATTTGTGGAATCTTTATAGCTTCTCGTTCAAGCGCTTCACACGCTTTTTAATTTGTATATAAAATTTATACCAAGATAATTACAACTCATCTACAGAGAACATTGTATTTCCACCAACCAAGAGAACAAGCTGGATTTAAAAGTGATTTTAGTACAGTAGATCATATCCAGGTATTGAGAGAAGTTATAGAAAGGACAAATGAATATGAGTTGTCATTATGTTTTGGATTTGTAGATTACGAAAAGGCATTTGATTCTATAAACATTTCTTCAGTGATTAAAGCATTGGATCATCAAGGTATAGATCCAGAATATTGTCATATTTTAAAAAAATATTTATAAAAATGCAACAGCAACAATTAGATTACATAATGATACAGGGAAAGTCAACCTTGAAAAAGGTGTAAGACAAGGTGACTCCATATCTCCAAAACTTTTCACAGCAGTGCTGCAAGAAGTATTTTGTGGATTAAAATGGGAAACTAAAGGAGTGAAAGTAAATGGAGAATTTAGATTTCACATATGATGTAGTTGTTTTTGCAAATAATGCTTCAGAGCTGCAGGAAATGTTGCAGGAGTTATCAGATGAAAGTAGGACTAAATATAAATGTTGCTCAAAATATGAAAATAAAGATTGATTATGATGAATTAGAAGAAGTTAACAGTTACAAATACCTTGGTCAGATTATTAATATAGATGGAAACATAATGGAGGAAATTAATCATAGAATTAAACTTGGTTGGAGTGCTTTTGGTAGAAATAATTTGATACTAAAAGGAAATATGCCTATGTGTTTGAAAAGGAAGGTTTTAACAAATGTGTTTTACCAGTTCTTACTTATAGATCTGAGACTTAGACACTTAACAGAAGAGCAATACAGAGACTTCAGACCACTCAAAGAAGTATAGAGAGATATATGTTGGGAGTAACAAGAAGAGATCGAAAACACAATGTATGGGCAGGTGTTACTGACCTCACTGAAAAAATTAAAAGATTGAAGTAGAGTTGGGCTGGACATATTGCTAGAAGAGATGATACTAGATGAACAATTGAAATTTTAAACTGGATTCCAAGAGATTATAAAAGACCCAGAAAGAGACCACATGTGAGATGGATGAATGAAATAAAAAAGTCTGCAGGGGTGATGTGGAGAAGATAAGCTAAAGATCAGAGAAGATGAATTGAACTTGGAGAGACCTTCATCCTGCAGTGGATTGATAATAGTTGATGATGAATGAAACAGGCAAAACTCTTCATACAGTAGTGCCACTCAATGCCAGCCAAAGTAATCAATGGATACCAGAAGGATTGTGCATAAAATCCATATCTAGTGCCTACTCTTCCAATATCCCTAGACTAGTTTATTGCTCAGCAATGAGGAGTACTAATGTAAGAAATGATGATCATGTGATGTTTAGTGGTCTATTATAATGATAGCATACATCGAACAGATTCTCTTCTTTGATATCCCAATACTCTTTCAGGAATTCTAATAGATTTACTTAATGATATAATTGATTGAAGGATCTTATGGTATAGTTAAAATTCAAGGCAAGTTTCCCAATTTGATATTCAAATAGTGCTTCAATCTAAATGTAGGTATGAAGATATGAATAGGAATAAATGTTTCAGTGATAGCTGTTGTACTACAATCCTTAAGTCCAATAATCTTTTCAACATTAAAAAAAATTTTGACTTTCTTTTATATTATTTTTTATCTTGTATTATAAAATAATTCTAGAATTTAATTTGTAGTTATGATTACATTTGCATTTTTATAATAATGGTAATGAAATGAAAAAAATATTTTTACTGATACTTGTGTTTTTATAATTTTCTTATATAAAGAGGAAGATTGTGTATGTAGAATTCAAATATGAGTACAGTATATATATATGAATACTAACTAAAAGTTATGATTACATTTGCATTTTTATAATAATGGTAATGAAATGAAAAAAATATTTTTACTGATACTTGTGTTTTTATAATTTTCTTATATAAAGAGGAAGATTGTGTATGTAGAATTCAAATATGAGTACAGTATATATATATATATATGAATACTAACTAAAGCAATACTTCCTCAAATCACTAACCCAAATGAGTTCATAAGCGGAAAATTATTGATTTTGTCTATTAGGGCCAAAAAAAAAAAAAAAAGGAAGTAACTTCTTCCAGGTCAATAATTAAGTATTGTCAATATGAAGTTTAATATTTACCATATGAATAATATATAATGAGTTTTTATTTATCTAATACTGTATTTTACTTGTAACAATCATTAGGGGATCACCACCCCCATCCCGACACCAACTGTATGAATTTATAATGCTTGAGGAACATCCTCATTTTCTAAACATAAGGCAATCTTTGAAAAGATAAGATGAATCCACCCTATCTTTTTTACTTAAATTATATATGTATATATGCAAATCTAAGCATTTAGAAATGAAAGTATAAAGTTTTTTTCTTCACACTCTCATTTCTAAATATATATAATTTAAGCAAAACTCTCCATATAGTAATTTAGGCAAAACTCTCCCTGCAGTAGTGCCACTCAGTGCAAGCCAGAGTAATCAATGGATGCCAGAAGGCTTGTGCATAAAATTCCTAACTAGGGCCTACTCATCCAATATCCCCAGACTAGTTTTGTGGCTTTCATCAGTGAGAAGCCTTGGATCTGAGAACACCACCTAGATCTTAGGATCTAATGCAACCCTCCAGCAGACACCTTTTATCTCTACTTAACTACAAAACTATGAGAATAAAATTGAGAACAAAATATTTTTAATTCCAAGCTCATTAGCTTATATAGTCATATAGGTCTGAACTCAGTTCAGTGCCCATATATTTTGATCTTTGGTTCTTTAATAACCATAGCCACCACTATCCTATTAGGCAGGATTGATTTTAAACCACTAAACATCACATGATCACTATTTCTTATGCTTTCTCATAACTGTTACTAAAACAGGCAAAACTCTCCACACAGTAGTGCCACTCAGTATGAAAATTAATTAATATTTCTGAAAGTGTAGCTTTCACCACACTACTCTCACACAAGGTAGGAAATGTTTTCTATTTGCTTTTAACAGCTTGCGGAGGGATGTAATTATAAACATATAACCAAAGATGTGAAAAAGATGTATGGTTCCTGAGATGCACATTTCGTGCTGAAGCAGCACTCAAAAGTTTGCCCAAAACACAATCTCTTACACACATCTTTACCATTGCTCAATATATATAGATAGCTAATTACTACAGTTTAATTGATGTGCCAAACTTACTGCCCTCACAACTATGACCCAAATTACTTGATGAAAGTATATTAATACTCATTTATTAGTCATTCATTAAAGTGGAGATTATCCACTTAATGAATAATATTTCTATAGTATTAAAAATAATTTTAATGTTTTATTTTATTGCTACAAATATGGGCATGTCTTTTTCATCCTATAATCTATAATTCTAAATACCTGGAAAATTAAATTATTATTTTACAGTGGGCAGTTTAATGTCTAAAACAACAGTCTAAAGAAATGTAGACAACAATTCAAGGTACTTTAATATCAGTCCTGCTGTGATAAAACTCAAACTCAACTCTAAACTTCATTCTAACCCTAAACCCAACCCTAACTCTAAACCTAACCCTACCGCAAGATAACTGCTACATTTTACAACAAATCTAATACTAAAGTAGCCAATTCAATATCATATATAACAAAAAGATTAAATAATTTGGTAATTATAAATAATTATACATGCATGCTATTAAATTTAAGACAACTGCCTTTAATTAGACTGTACTTTATCAGACTGTAGCAAATGACATTTCAATAATTTTGGATGGCAAACATATATATTGACAGTCTGAAATATTAAACGATTTTCCATGACAAATGGGCAGTTTCTATATATAGTTATTCCTCTATAGCTCATAAAATTTTAATGAAGTTGTTTATGAAGCATAGCTTGTATAACTGGGTAAAACAAGTCAAAACTCTCTCCATGCAGTAGTGCCACCCCATGTAACCAATGGATGCCAGAAGGCTTGTGCATAAAATCCCTATCTAATGCCTACTCATCCAATATCCCCAGACTAGTTTCTGGCTTATGTGCTAATATGAAATGGTGATCATGTGATGCTTAATGGTATAACTGGGCTAACAGAATAAACTCATACTCAGAATGTCTGGAGCTTTGGGGGCAAACAAGAAGTTGACCTTTGAGATTTCTGGTTAATGCTAGAGATAATCTCTAGTTTCAAAAATGATTAGTAATAATCCTTAGTGTGTTTATCTGAAATGGATGGTGTCAAAGTTGTGATTGGAGGGAATTTGACAATGATAAACAAAAATGTAATAATTTACTGTGACAATATTATGGTTTTCTTAAAGTTGATTGTCTGCATATTAATAAATCATAACTTATACACAACCACTGACACATTAAGAAAACGCAAGAGTCTATTGCAGTTTATACAGATTTTTATCCATTTTTAGACTGTAATCTTTAATTACTTTGATAAATATATATATTTACTAATGTTATATATAGAGCTCTCAAAACAAACTCTTAACAAGCTTTGTAGAATACCCCCACCCTCAGACCGGTTTCTGCTACTGGCTTCCTCAGTGAGGTGCTAGGATATTCAATCATTCCATTAAAAATACCAGGACAAGCCCAGTACTTTACCTAATGTATAATGTATAAATTAAGTCATGTGACATCTGACTTGATTTTTTTTTTTTTTTTGTAATACATCTTTACTTATATAACTAACTGCAAAATAAAAAACCACAAATTTTAAATAAAATACATAAGAGAAATTAAAACAATATTTTTTTATAAACATATTTGTTACAGCATTTAATAAAAATTCAGAATTACAAAATTTAATTAGTTAAAGAGAATATTACAAAACAGTTTTAAAGATAGCACAATTCATATGTATGTATTTAATATGGAATGAAACCTAAATGTCTCAATATGTACTGATTTATCCATTACAAAATATGTGGAACAGTAAAGTTTTTAATGTGAATAAATTATCTTAATACAAGATAATTAAAAAAACACTATTTTTTAATTTCTCCTGGAGTTTAATCCCAGATTATTTTCATATTTTTCTAAAACTATAGAGAAATAGTTTCAAATAACTAATTTACAGACAGGTTTTTGATAAATATTAAGTCCTTTTTTAAACTTATTTTTGAAGTCATGTTTTTAAATTATTTGAAATTGCTGACTTCTATTTTTAAAAGAATATAAAAAAGTAGTCAAGCGTTGGTGGCTAATGGTTAGCATAGCTGCCTTCCAAACAGTTGGCCGGAGTTCGCTTCCCAGTCAACACATAGGGTGTATGTATATTATTGTAAAGATTCTTAATAGGTATACAGAGCAAATACTCTCATACGTAAAGGGGATTTTTTTAAAAACAATTTCTTTCATCGATTGCTGCAAGAAGCGAATAACACAGAATTCAAAAAAATGCTCAAATTAAACAAAAGTATGTAAAGACACATTAAAGAAACCGAGCTGGGCAAATTCTTAATGTCCACTCTATACGTTCCTGTCATTGCAGCTGTTATTACTATGTGATTATTCATATAGTATACAAACATGTATGGGCTGCTTCCCAACAAGTATTAGCCAGTGTGGTGAGTTTATTGGATTTTTACCTCTGAGTTTAAAATCAAGAAACACCATGGTCTTTCTTCTCAGTTGCCTAATAAGACAGAATGAATGTTTGTGTAAATGATAAATATTTTTCTAATAGTTATATACAATTATGACAGACAAAAATAAAGTATGGCCCTTATTCCCAGGAGGCTGTAAAGTTGCCAACCAAGGTAACGGGTGGTGGCCAAAGGCCGAGAATGCCAAGAATCCCCTGATTGTGGACTCAGGCTGCCATTCGATGACTTTTTATTTAGGTACTTATAACTGTAGATCACTATCAAGTGAAGGAAGATTGCAAGAATTAGAAGAAGAACTGTCTTATATTAAATGGGATGTGAAGTTAGAAGAAAAGATGAAGAGACGATTTAAAAAATGGACATGTACTCTATTATAAAGGCACAAATATTGGAAATACAAGTGGAGTAGGATTCATTATAAATAAAAAGTGGAAGAACAGTATTGTGGAGATTTATGGTGTATCGGACAGAGTGACAAGATTAGTTATACAACTTAATAGCAGATACCAAATGCAGATAATTCAAGTGTATGCCCCAACAAGTTCTCATAGTGATGAAGTAGTATATGGATGTATAAAGGGCTTTTAATCAGAGTAAACAACATTTTAAAATTGTTATGGGAAACTTTAATACTAGAATTGATAAACAAATGAAAGATGAAAGTGCTGTAGATAATTTTAGTTATGGTAATAGAAATGAGAGAGGATATAGACTTGTGGAGTTTGCAGAAAAAGAAAAACTTTATATTATGCATCCTTTTTTTGAGAAAAAGATTAAAAGGAAATGGACATGGAAGCATCCAAATGAAGACACAGCAGAATTGGATTATATTTTGACTAACAGAAAATACATAAATTGTAATGTTCTTAATAAATTTAATATAGGAAGTGATCATCAATTAGCAAGATGTAAGATACGTGTTAATGCAAAGCTAGAGGAAAAAATTACTGAGAAAAACAATATTTACAGTTGATATTCCCAATCTTCAGAAATATTCTAATGAATTTAAATTAGAACTTACAAATTGGTTTCAAGTATTTGCAGATTTTGATATATGATTCAGATTTGAATGAAATTAATTTGAAAGTAACTGAGACACTTTTAAAAACTGCAACAAAGATAGCTGGTAAAAAAAAAAAAAAAGCAGCAATTGACCAATAAAATTTCTACTGAGACTAGAGAATTTATGAAGAAAAGAAGGAATATGAAGATATACAAAAATGATGCATTAAAAAGGATTGAATATCTCGAATTTTGTAAAATGGTGCGGAAAAGAGTTGAAAATGATATAAGAAAGTATAACTGTGAACTAGCAAGGAAAGCTGTAGAAGAGAATAAAAGTCTCAAGAATGTAAAACAACATTTTGGTATTGGTAGGAAATTTATATCTGCAATAAGGAAAAAAGATGAAAATTATTACTAAAAAGAGAGATGACATCATGAAATTGGTAGAAGATTTTTATCAAGAATTATATAGTAATAAAGAACAAATACTTCCTATATCTATTACATCTTCCAAATTGCCCAGAATTTTAAATGAAGAAGTGAGACATGCAATTAAATGTATGAAGAAAGGAAAGGCTCCAGGTAATGATGGAATTATAATTGATATATTAAAAGGAGCAGGTGAAGAAATAGAATTTTTTTTAGCAAAGTTATATACCAAATGTCTAAATGATAAAGATGTACCAGATGATTGGAAGAATGCAGTATTAATATTAATATTTTAAAAAGGTAATAAAGAAGATATTAGAAATTATAGACCTGCCAGCTTTTTATCAGTTTTATATAAAATTTTTACTAAAATAATTACAACAGGTCTACAGAGAACATTGGATTTCCACCAATCAAGAGAACAAGCTAAATTTAAAAGTGGTTTTAGCACAGTAGATCATATCCAGGTATTGAAAGAAGTTAAAGAAAGGACAAATGAATATGAGTTGCCATTATGCTTTGGATTTGTAGATTATGAAAAGGCATTTGATTCTATAAACATTTCTTCAGTGATTAAAGCATTGGATCATCAAGGTATAGATCCAGGATATTGTCATATTTTAAAAAATATTTATAAAAATGCAACAGCAACAATTAGATTACATAATGATACTGGGAAAGTCAACATTGAGAAGGGTGTAAGACAGGGTGACTCCATATCTCCAAAACTTTTTACAGCAGTGCTGTAAGAAGTATTTTGTGGATTAAAATGGGAAGCTAAAGGAGTGAAAGTAAATGGAGATTATTTAAGTCATTTAGATTTTGCAGATGATGTAGTTGTTTTTGCAAATAATGCTTTAGAGCTGCAGGAAATGTTGCAGGAGTTATCAGATGAAAGTAGGAAAGTAGGACTAAAGATAAATGTTAAAAAGACTAAAGTAATGTTTAATGGATTTTCTCAAAATATGAAAATAAAGATTGATTATGATGAGTTAGAAGAAGTTAACAGTTACAAATACCTTGGTCAGATTATTAATACAGATGGAAACATAATGGATGAAATTAATCATAGAATTAAACTTGGTTGGAGTGCTTTTGGTAGAAATAACTTGATATTAAAAGGAAATATGCCTATGTGTTTGAAAAAAGGTTTTTAATAAATGTGTTTTACCAGTTCTTACTTATGGATCTGAGACTTGGACACTTAATAGAAGAGCAATACAGAGATTTCAGACCACTCAAAGAAGTATGGAGAGATGCATGTTGGGAGTAACAAGAAGAGATCGAAAATGCAATATAGGGGTAAGAGAACAAACAGGTGTTACTGACCTCATTGAAAAAATTAAAAGACTGAAGTGGAGTTGGGCTGGACATATTGGTAGAAGAGATGATAATAGATGGACAATTGAAATCTTAAACTGGATTCCAAGAAATTGTAAAAGACCCAGAAAGAGACCACATGTGAGATGGATGGATAAAATAAGAAAGTGTGCAGGAGTGTTGTGGAGAAGAGAAGCTAAGGATCGGAGAAAATGGATTGAACTTGGAGAGATCTTCATCCTGCAGTCGATTGATAATGGTTGATGATGATGATGTATCTGCAACAATTAATATCTTTTATTACATGATCATCTTTTGATATCTAATTACTAAGTTCCATCCTCTTCTATCATTTTATTGACATTGCCGGATGTTTCAAAGGTCATAACTTTTTTTTTTTTATCTTCATAAACTTTAGGACTTTTGAGTCCCCATTTTTTATGAATTATAAAGGAATCTACCCAGCAAATCAACAACTGATCTTGAAAGTTAATACCTTTCTTTCAACTTGATTTTTCATGTAGACCCATTCAGTTTGTGAATCATTACCTGAAGTTAGAATTTTTGTGAGATATAATTCTGCTTAAAATACAATTACAAAGCTCAATTTGGCATTAAAACATATTCTTAGATTATATTTACATGACATCAGGCATTTTCATCATATAAGTGTTTATTAAACATCGCTGACAAGATAGAAATGCATTGAAGAATAGGTTTAAATAAATACTTCTACATAAGTAAAATAATGTATTTAAAGGTTAGCAATTTTCAAAGACAAATATATAAAATAAAATAAAAAGAATGATAACTACAAATTACATATTTTAGAAATTAAATGTAGACACATGTAGAAGTACCATATGTATAAAAATAAGTAGTTGTTAATTTCACAAAACAAAATTAAATTATTAGCTATTTTCTCATGTCTGCACTTTATTCTCACAAATATATATATCAACTTTATATATAAATACTTTAAAAAGGCTTTAACCTGTATTCAATGTGCTTTAAAATTAATAATAATCAAGCATATTTTGCCGATGGAGGGAAATTCATTGCCTGGAAGCAATAGAATTTAAGAAATGTAAGTAAACAACAGAAATCAAGCAACCATACTTATTTTTCTCATTCATAATTATCATACTTTCCACCTCTTTTCTCCCATTTTATTATTTAGAACTAATAGGTTTTTAAAATCTAATGGCACCCATAAAACAAAAATAATGAAACTTAGTTTATCAATGTGAATCATATGTCAAAGACTAGTGTATGTTAGGAACCTCCGGCTTGTATGCAAAGTCCGGCCCTCAAAAACCCTCAATTCGGTCCCAGACATTTTCGCAAATGTATATAAAATGGACCTGTATAAAACTTTCTATTTAGACATATACATAGTGCAGTGCGAATACTGAATTAAGAGTTAAATAAAACATTTATTTTCTCAACTGCATCTTTTTCTCTTTCCATCCTTTATAGTAATTCTACTTCATTCTATAAGAGTGCAATATTCTAACAAATTATTATATTGTGTGGTCTACTATAAATTTAATCTATGATGCTGAGACTATTTTGTTTGTTTTTACACCGATTTTCACACATAAACATATAACTAGCAAAATAAAAGTTGAATTTGACTTCATTTTATTATTATTATTTTGTATTTAATTTTTATTTTATTTTATTAAGATGACTACAGGAGTAAGATAAGAAAAATTGATACAGAAAATCATTTGAAAAGAAATAGGCTCATGTATTTATTTTTATAGAAAGAAATAATAATCTATATACATGATACACCTGGAAAGTAAGTATTTCAGTTAATAAAGAACACATTATTAAGAAACAATATTTATCAAACATTCTGTCTACAACAAAATTACTGGGGAAGAAAGAAATATTAAAATAAAAAACTTAATAAGGAGCTTCATCAAATAGCTGACACGTTTTATAAAACATGCAAACAAGTCTGAAAATTCTGTGAGAGCAAGTTATTTTTTTAAAAAAAAAAATTAGAAAATTCAAAACCATTTTCTGAAGGGGAGTTTATAGAATACTGCATCCTAACTGCTGTAGAATTAACCTATCCAGAACATAAAAAGAAATTTAAGAATATATGTCAGGAAGTTAAGATCAAGATGAATAGGAAACATTATAATTAAATGTGAAACAGTCATTAATAATAATGATGTGTTATTTTTAATTCACAAAAAAATTATGATCCTCATTTAAAAGAGAAAGTTTAAATTAGCCTGCCAGTTGAAAAGATTGCTCGGTGTTAATGATTAGATGTAAATTAATTAAATTTTTGATCAAATATAGTAGGCTTATATATTTTTTTTAAGTGTCATAGCATCGGCCGGGACGCGAACCCGCAACCCAGGCAACTGCCTGCTAGTGCAAGGCAGTCGCGCTGACCTCTCGACCACCAATGCAAGACAGTAGGCTTATTCTTAAATTGATAATTTTGTGTGACCTGTTAATCTCTGCTATAGACATCTGACACTTCAGCAAAAAATCAGTAGCTATCCAGTTGCTATCCATTACTAACAGGATTAAATAAGCACAAGTTAAAGTCTCCCTTGTTCCAGATTTGAACTTCTGGACATAGTCATGATAGGCTATTGCACTAACCACTAGATACTGGTAATGTGAATAACCTCTACTTAACAATTGTTTATATAAAAATAAATATTTAAAAATTTTCAGAATAAAAATACAGTATAGAATTTTAATAGGAATCGACACCAATTTTAATTTAGCAAGAGATTTGTTTTAAAACATAAACATTTGTCTAATCTGCAAACTTGAATTTATTTTCGTTAATAGATATCTACTTTTATCAAATCAATTTCATAATTGAACATATAAACTGTTTCTCAAGTTTTTTTTTAAATTTTGATATAGTCTACAAATAAACAATAGTTGCTTCTTGTAAATAATTGTATATGTATATTAAGTAACCTGGTGCAAAGCAGGTTTGTTGACTCCAATGCAAATTGTGTTTCTATTTAAAACTAATTAAAAAAATAATACAATAGTTGAAAGAAATTTAATAGTAGTAATATAAATAATAAAAATCATAAAGTTATTGTAATTTAGTCACATTTGATGAATTTTGATTTTTTTTTTTTTAAAAAAAGGGCAATAAATTTAGTGTAGTACAGTACTAAAAAAAAAAAAAAAATCAAATCCCGGATATTTCCCCAATTCATCACTAGGGGGAGTGTACCAAACATCTGGGGGGAAAAAATGAAACATGTGAAGTGTTAAAGATTATTCATTCTCTTGTTCTCAGTTTATTACATTTTTTTTTTTTAAATAAAAAGCAATTTATAATCAAAATATTAATGTCCTTTCTCCTCCAGACTCCTCCCCCATCCACCACCTTTTAAAATAAAAGGACAAAAATAATAAACAGAAAAAGGTGACTTTCTAAGTACAATTAGTTTCTAAATAGAAATAGTTATGCAAGTGATGAATAATAAATTATTTTAATTAATTACATTTCAATGTTGTCACCAATTCATTAATAGTAGTAATAAGCAGGCATTAAAAAATGTTCCATTCTCTACTTCTTAAAAAAAAAAAAAAATTTTCCTTTGAGGTTTTTTTCAGCTTAAAGCATTATATATATTCAACTGTATTTTATTTACAAATTTAAAATAAACTGCAAAATAAAATGAGAAAATAATGTTACTTAAACTACAATTTTTCATAGTACTTAAAACTCTTTTTTCTAGTTAAAATGCAAAATATTTTCTGACCAAATCACAAAAATTCCTAGATAATCATAATTGATTAAACTATTTCATCATTAAGAAACAGGAAATTAATGACCGCTAATATAAAATACTTTTTTAAAAATTCTTTTTCTCTCTGTAATTTTATCAATCCTTTAAAAGAAAGAAGGCCCAGTGAATAAAAGTTAACTTCATGTTTATATTTCTAAGTTCACAATTTCTAAGATTTTATTTATCAGTTATATAAGATGGGGTGGATAGCTGAAGGGAGCTTAAAAATCTGGGTTCAAACCCTCTCTAATTACAGCTAAAGTACAGTATACACATTATACTTGTATTCAAATATTACAGATTCAGCCTGAACTCTGCCCACTCCTCTTCTGTATAATTAAATGGACATATTAAGGTCCTATATATGAGGGGACAACATGACTTAAAGTCAACATGGGTATGACAACAATATTGGCATCAAGAAGAGCTTTAAGCGTTCAATCATCAGATTTTCAATAATATGAATCACTGAAGAGTTGGAGGGTGGAGAAGATTGAAGCCTGTCTATTAAAGTTTGAAGATTTGGTATTATAATATAAACTGAGCACTGATTATATGTGTGGGAAATGATGATCTGGACCAACTGACGAGTTCTGGTATTGGAGATCATATCATCTTTTTCACAAGCATTGTGACCATGTGTAGCGGTTATATAAGGTGGAGTGGATAAGACTGTGTTCAAATCCCCTCTAATTATTACTTTATTGTTTATGCCTCCTGTGATATCAAAATTGCTTTTTTTATATAATTCTTTAGAAATGTTTTGTATAACATGCTCTTTCAAATGTTCAAGTTTTTCTCATTAAACTTTCTGATATTGCTTATGTTTCATATTTATAAAACACATCTATTTTGGATTATAACCAAATATGTTTGCTTTCCGATATAAATCTTTCAAGAATTATAAATACATTTTGGTAAAAAAAAAAACCATCAGTGATTTCACTTCTGTGAAATATTTAACTTTTTACATTGTCCTGTTTCAGTTTTGATTTGTCATTTCAACTAAACCATGATACCCTCCTCCATCAATTGTTACATAAACTGCTATGATTGATGTTAGAACAATGCCAAACTATCACAGGCACTGATCACTACCACTGTGATTTTTATTAAGCGATATTACTTTTTTTTTTTAAGTGTCATAGCATCGGCCGGGACACGAACCTGCAACCCGGGCAACTGCCTGCAAGTGCAACAAATTGCCAATTTTTTAAGATTATATTAGAATCAGTTCAAATTATCTGAAACATTGTGAACTTTTAAAATATTTCTATCTGAAAACCACCACCCCATCCCCTGACCAATGGTTTCATGCTTTTGGCACTGCTCAGAAGCGCTAGGCTAGCTTCAGACATGTTAGATCCAAAACACCAACCCAAAGCCAGCATTAGATAGAGATATTTCAAATGCTTTTTCTTGCTAAGCATTTATCTCAAAGCTTGTTGAGCAATTAGCAAAGCTCATTGTTTATTTTCTACAAGCTTAAAAAAGAAATGGAGTCATGTGATATACGACTATTTTTTATTGTGAACTTTAGTTATCTCCTTAAATCTTTCGCAGTGAATCGCTGAAATATATATCAACATTTGAATCTACATATAAGTGAAGATCAATAAAGGGATTGAAAATGAGATGAAATAGCTACAACAGGAAAAACAAACAACACAATCCAACTTCATCATATGCGTACTCATTGAATGGTTTCAGTAGATAAAACAATGAATGTACTTGACAAGTGTACTATTAAAAAGCAATGGGCTGACAAGTATTTGGGTACATGAGAGACAGCAAAAAGACTTTCTAAAGACATGTTTCTTGTTTATAATTAGAAATAACCAACAAGTCATAGTGAAAATTTTGAGAAAGTGTTGTGTAAATATCTGAGATAACAAAGAAAACATCTTTGCTGTTTGTTGATATCAAGAAATTGGTAAAATAATGTACAAGTATATCAGGATCAATAGAAATTACATTGAGAAATAAGTATCTTTTTTTTTCATGTCATAGCATCGGCCGGGAGGCGAACCCGCAACAACCGTCTGCAACCAACTGCTTGCTTGCAAGGCAGCTGCACTGACCTCTCGGCTAACAACGCTTGACAAAGTATCTTTTTTTAAGTTCACAACTTACTTCCATTATTTTTTATGATTATTTATAACAAATATACCAACCTTCATTTAATTAATAGTGTTATGAGAATGGAAAACCACTCTGATATAGCAATATTATTTGTACATTAAATAGAAATGTAAATAGTAAGTTTATATGTAAATAACAACCACAAGATTTAATATGTTATTTCTTTTAATTAGTTATCCAAAAAAGTTTTAATTTATTCTAAATCCTTTCATGGAATTTGTTTTAATAATCTAATAAAAACCCAAAAGAAATGAAACTCCATTTTTAAAAAAGAATCAGTTTATCAGATTGCCCCACTAGATTTAATATATTAAAAGAAGTTACATAATGACATATGAAATAAAAACTTACATTAACTTTTCCAAATGCAACAAATCATTTCATCTTTAATACTAACTCTATTACTATAAAAATAACAGGGAATATATTGCCAAATTCACCACTTCCTTTATTTAGCTGTAATATTTTATATAAGTACAATGTATCTAGTACTTTGAATACTTTTTAGAAAAAAACGTTTATTGACCTATATTCTTGTACAATTTTGTGTTTTGACTGTCCTGAAGTCTTCTTCAGAGCCAATTTAATTTTTTTTTAAAGTAAAACTTTTTAAAAAAAAAAAAAAATTAAGAAGTGTCTCTGAAAAAGACTGCAAGACAGTCGGAATGCAAGATTGTGCAAGAATATAGGTCAATAAAAGGTTTTTACTAAAAAACATTCAAAATAGTGGATAAATTGTATTTATAAACAGGAACTATACTTGATCAGTGCTTTACATTCATTCCTAGATCTAAATCTTCTAATTAATATACCCCTTTCCTAATAAACATATTTTCTTTAATCCATGTTTATTCTAAAATATTAAAGAGAGTAAGTTATTTCACTCTATAAAATACTATTAAAAATATTAACTATCCTTCTTTACACTTCTATTTCTAAATCCAAATTACTTTTCAATTTTAAAAAATGCTTAATATATTGGACTTTATATACACATTAACTGCCTATAAAATTAAACTAAATGTTCTAAAATCTATTTTTTGTTGCATTAGTCTCTTTTCTCATCTGAATCACAATTGTTTTAAGTAAATGAAATCTCCTAATTACTCTGTTACAAATGACAATATCATCATCCAACAAAAATAAAAAAAAACTTCAGCATATTATTATACAGAAAATATTACATTTTTTAGGAAGAAATCTTTGAGTAAGTCTTTATATGCTGGATCTTTTATATTAATTATTATTGCTCATCATCATCATCATGGTTTCTTCTAGTTTAATCCAGTTTCCTCTACCTTTAGCCTCTTTTCTCCACAATCTCAGTTTTTACTTCATTCATTTATTTCAGTGTCCTTTTTAGGTCTTTTATAATCTCTTGGGATCCAATTTAAAATGTCAACTGTCCATCTAATATAATATATTCTAGCTATATGTCATTCCAATTCCATTTCAGTCTATTAATTTCTGAGGACTGTAACACCTGTTTGTTCTCTCATCAATGAATTTTGCTTTTGATATCTTCTGGTTGCTAATAACACACCTCTCCTTACTTTGTTGAGTGGTCTAAAGTCTTTGTATTGCCTTTCTGTTAATGTCCAAGTTTAATTCTATGATTTCATCCATTATGTTTCCATCTGTAATAATAATCTAACCAAGGTATTTGTACTTGTTAACTTCTAATTCACGATTATCAATCTTAATTTTCTTTTTCTGAGAAAATCTATTGAAAATTATTTTAAGTCTTTTCAGTATTTATATATAATCCTATTTTCTTATTTTCATCCGATAACTCTTGCAATATTTCTTGAAATACTAATATATTAATTGCAAAAATAATCACATCATCTGCAAAATCTAAATGACTTAAATAATCATTTATTTTTACTCCTTTAGTTTCCCATTTTAATTCACAAAATACTTCTTGTAAAATTGCTGTAATAAGTATTAGAGATATAAAATAGCTATCGTACACTCTTTTCAATGTTAATTTTCTTAGTGCCATCATATATATAATCTAATAACTGCTTTAATCACTGTAGAAATGCTTATAAAATCAAATGTTTTTTCATGCTCTACAATCAAAAACATAGTCCAACTTACATTCACTTGTTCTTTCAATTACTTCTCTCAATATTAGGATGTGAACTGTATTAAAACCACTTTTAAATCTAACTTCTTCTTTTGGATGACTAGAATCCAAAGTTCACTGTAAGTTAACCTGGTAAAGATTTTGTATAGCAGTTTTGTAAATTTGAATATCTTCTTTATCACTTTTCTTAAATGTCAATATTACTATGCATTCTTTTAGGATATCAATAATGCTATCATTTCGTAAACATTGTCTCTTTTTCATAGTTTTAATTGCACTTCATTTAAAATGCTGGGCAATTCAGAAGACATAATAACTGTCGGAGATATTGTGTTTTCATGTTCTTTATTCTTATATATAAATACATATAATACAAACCCATAAAACAATACTAGATAAAATTCAAACTTTACCAAAATCCTTACAGACCATGATTTCATCTACTAAACAAATAGATCTCAAGTGAAAATCAAACTGAAGAGAAACATAATATACAAAACAAACAAACATTCCCATAATTCATTTTATGATTTGAATACAGGTCTTAAAATATTGTTTGACAATGCAATGGTTATTTTTTATGAAAAGAATGAATTATTAGAGAGAAGGGTAAAGGAAACTTTAATGATAAAACTTCTTGAATCTGAGGCTATCAATCTTATGAAGACATCTTTTGATATAAAGGGAAGTTGGTCTTTAAAATGAATTATGGGAAGGTTTGTTTGTTTTGTGTATATATGTTTCTTCTTTGGTTTGATTTTCACTTGAGAAGGTGTCTATTTGTTTAGTAGATGAAACCAGGGTCGTGTAAGGATTTTGGTAAAGTTTGGATTTTATCTAGTATTGGTGTTGTTTTATGGCTTTGTATTTTATTTATTATTAGTATAGTATTAGGCAGTTTTGAATTTTATATATGTTTTATAAATAATTAAAATAGAAATTCATATAACACTACAATACTAGCCAAATCATCAAATTTTTACTAAAATTCTTAAATAACCAGTTTTATCTATTAACAAATAGACCATGGTTGTGCAAGAATTTTAATAAAATTTTATTGTTTTGTCTAGTATTGTTCTGTTATATAAATTTCTATTTTATTTTTAATTGTTAGTATAGTATTAGGCAATATTTAATTTCTAAATAATTATATATATTAAATTTTACACTCAGAAGATACATTTGATGAAATATATCAGGAAAAAAAAAACTTGACCTTTATTAATAGTTAAAATGAATTTTTGACTTTGACAGACTTTGAAATATAACCACAACAGAAATTTATTTTAAAACAAATTAAAAAAACCCAAAAACCAAGAGAAATTAAAATATTTATTTTTAAAATAAAATTATGAAAAATATTAAAGTTAAGCAAGTATATTTTCAATGATGTAAAAATAGCAGCAATTAGCGAATTATAAATACCAAACTGAACATCATTGGAATTCAACAAAGTAACTTACTTCAAGATCTACTTATTAGAAACTTTGATGAAGAAGTTTTTTTTTGAATCAAGGTTATAAATTTTTATAATTCTACATGTTTATAAATCAGAATTTCATAATAATTGTCTATTGCAAGATTCTTAATGAAAATAGAATCAACAGGAAAAAAAATCAGTAATTATTAATAATTTCTCCAAAGTATAAATCTGTTTCAAGACTGGATCTCATCAGAAACTAAGAGAATTGACAAACTTTTCAAAAAATCTCTGAAAAGTAACAAATAATCATGATTGCCAGATTAAATATCAGACCATTAAACATTTGGATTTTTTCCCTCTAATTTTGATCCCGATTTATTGTAGAATCAAATATACTCTTGAAAAAATTGAAGCTATTTGAAAAATTATAAAAATAACACTACACTTTAAAAAGGTGATAAAGAAGATATTAGAAATTATAGGCCTGCCAGCTTTTTATCAGTTTTATACAAAATGTTTACTAAGATAATTACAACGGGTCTACAGAGAACATTGGATTTCCACCAATCAAGAGAACAAGCTAAATTTAAAAGTGGTTTTAGCACAGTAGATCATATCCAGGTATTGAAAGAAGTTAAAGAAAGGACAAATGAATATGAGTTGCCATTATGCTTTGGATTTGTAGATTATGAAAAGGCATTTGATTCTATAAACATTTCTTCAGTGATTAAAGCATTGGATCATCAAGGTATAGATCCAGGATATTGTCATATTTTAAAGAATATTCATAAAAATGCAACAGCAACAATTAGATTACATAATGATACTAGGAAAGTCAACATTGAGAAGGGTGTAAGACAAGATGACTCCATATCTCCAAAACTTTTTACAGCAGTGCTGCAAGAAGTATTTTGTGGATTAAAATTGGAAGCTAAAGGAGTGAAAGTAAAGGGAGATTATTTAAGTCATTTAGATTTTGCAGATGTAGTTGTTTTTGCAAATAATGCTTTAGAACTGCAGGAAATGTTGCAGGAGTTATCAGATGAAAGGACTAAAGATAAATAAATGTTAAAAAGACTAACGTAATGTTTAATGGATTTTCTCAAAATATAAAAATGAAGATTGATTATGATGAGTTAGAAGAAGTTAATAGCTACAAATACCTTGGTCAGATTATTAATACAGATGGAAACATAATGGAATTAATCAAAGAATTAAACTTGGTTAGATTGCTTTTGGTAGAAATAACTTGATACTAAAAGGAAATATGCTATATGCCTATGCATTTGAAAAGGAAGGTTTTTAATAAATGTGTTTTACTAGTTCTTACTTATGGTTCTGAGACTTGGGCACTTAATAGAAGAGCAAGACAGAGACTTCAGACCACTCAAAGAAATATGGAGAGATGCATGTTAGGAATAACAAGAAGACATTGAAAATGCAATATATGATAAGAGAACAAACAAAGGTTACTGACCTCATTGAAAAAATTAAAAGACTGCAAGTGGAGTTGGGCTGAACATATTGCTAGAAGAGATGATAATAGATGGACAATTGAAATCTTAAACTGGACTCCAAGAGATTATAATAAGACCCAGAAAAAGACCACATGTGAGATGGATAGATGAAATAAGGAAGTGTGCAGGGTTGATGTGGAGAAGAGAAGTTAAAGATCGAAGAAGATGGATTGAACTTAGAGAGACCTTCATCCTGCAGTGGATTGATAATGGTTGATGATGATGACTGACCATACTATAATTATAAAAAGAAATAAAAGAATATATTAAGTACTCTGTTCATAGCAAATAGAGTAACTAGATATTGTAGAACTATAATCAATATTACTTGATCGTTGTCAATGGAAGTTTATTATTATTTGACAAATTATTTTAATATCTCAGTTTTAGAGTTTATTATAAACTTTAATAAGCTCTTACAGAATTAACTTTAAAAATTCTTTCAGCTATTAAACAGGCATTGGTTTTAAATAAAATTTATTTACTCCATTTACAATAAGAATTTTATATTTATATTATGTTTGAAAGCATTAATTGTGCTTTTCAAACATTTGTCATTTCTTGAATGTATCTATTGAAATGCATGTGTGTGTGCATATTAATAATGATAGATTCACGTTTGAAATTCAAGTAATAGCTACAAGCAGCTTACAAAAAGTCATTCGTTGGAATACAAAATTTTTGAAGCAGAAATATTTATTAAAAATCTGAAGAAATCTTTAAAGTAAGAGACATACCAACTTAATCGCACAACACACATAAAAACAACTTAACATCCTTTTTATTTTTCCTCCTATGTTTCTCAGTTTTATAGATTTAAAAAGTGATTTAATTTAAAAATTTATAAAGTATTCTATTACTTTATTATTAAAATCAAATTATATTTATTTTTAAGATTATTTACTGTTTTAGAGGTAGAACAAATATATAGGATAAAAGCACATTTATAAAACAAGTGACGAGATAGGTAAATGGCAATACATTTGAGAAACTTAAAAAAAAGGAGAGGAATTAGAAAAGAATTTGTAATTTATTAAAAAGGATTTTTTAGAAGAGACAAATGGTTTAGTAAAAAAAAAAAAAGGACTTATAAATATTTGGCAGAACTATAACAGTTTCTAATGATGGAATACAAATTAGTTTTAAAAAATTAAACAATTGATTTTTAAAATTTAAAAAAAAAAAAAAAAACATTTTTCAATGACCAAATGCTGAGCAAGACCTTCAAACAGCTTCTTAGGAAAAAAAAAAAAAAAACAGTGAAGGAGAAATGTAAACTACCATAATATTAAATAGATATCTTTAGAGTCAGAATATACCTTTCTTAAATAAGGGAAAAAAACTGGATCAGGAAGATAGATATATTAGAAAACTAAAACTATGATAGTAGAAAGAAAATGAGGCAGATAAGGTAAATATCAACTAATCTTGAAGAAAGCAATCAGTAGAAATATATGGCATCTGTCTAAAGCAAACAAATTATATATATTGTACATGCAAATAATATATAAAAAGTTAAAATGTACACACACATATCTAAAATAATCCCAGTGCTTAATGCTAAACTGAAACAAATATCCAAATATTAAATCATCCCTCATGGCTAAAATTTTTTTTATTTCATAGAGGGCGATGCTGAATTTCTTACTCATGTGGGGTGATTTAACATTTTATATATATAAAAGTATATCTATTTCTCTATTGGATAGAAAACATCTAAAAAAAATAGCGTTTTAACGAGCATTATGAATAATTAGATTGTCAGTCCCTGGTAATAATACTCATTTCTCTTTTATTCAATATAAATACTAAAAATTTACAAAATAAATATTAAAATAATTTTGCATAAACATGATTCAATATATTTTATATGATCAAATATTTTTTGTTTAGTCATGAGAGCTAAATATGAGTGAATATATATAGACAATATGTTAGCTTATATTTAGTTCTTTTAACTTAGACGACTGTAAACTGTTAATGTTATCAACTATTAAAGATATCAGAATAATTTTATTATTATTTATGTAAATAATTGGGAGAGTTGTAGGTTCCAGTTATCATTGCCAAGAGTTTCTTAGTGTTTAATCCCTCTATCCATTATCATTTCTTTTCTGAATCAATATTGTGATTTGCTTTTCAGAAATCAGTTAATAAATGCATAAACAGATATTAGGGTTCTTGTGTGTGTGTATACATATAAATATCAAACATATATAAATTAATATCTGTGTTTAAAAGATAAATAACGGATGTTTATTAAAATAAATATTACTTTTCATAAAGAATATAGAAGCCAAAAAAAAAAAAAAAAGACTGAATAAAAATTTTAAAGCTTGCATAGATAATAGATGGATGTAATTTTTTCAAAACAATTTTGACAATATACGATGGGAAATGAGACTGGGAATAGGTCAAAATTATAGTTCTAATTAAAAAAAACATCGCTTAAAAGTGGTTCAGTCTTATAGATCATTAAAGAGAATGATGCAGGCTGAAAAGAAAAACAGATTTGTAAGTCAAGGAATTAATTAAAATGCTTCATCGTAAGAAAGAGTCATGCTGAGGCAGGACTATTGTTTCTCTAGCTGTTTAAAATATATTTAGAAAAAAAAGTATGAACACTTAGAATCGGAGAAAGGTTAGGTATCTTTTTTTTTTTAAGAAATGGTAGGACTGATAGAAAAAGGCATTTGTTATTGAAATAAAAATGTATTTAAAACTAAAATTAGTAAAAATGAAAAAATACGAGGCAAAGAATAATAAATGATTACACGATAGTTTCATCCTTTTTATAATCTGAGATGAACGATAAATATTGATGAAGGCAAAAACAAAGAATTTAAAAATTTAATAATTCAAATTCACATGTAATTAAAATAAACTGTCACTAAGTCGTATCGATATTTCAGATAACATTCCCTCTTTTTGCATAACTTATAACAATGAAAAAAAAGTTTCTTAGTTCATTTATTCTAATTATTTTTTATTATACTTTTGAAAGATTACAAACTTTTATATAAACACAAATAAATTCTATTACGCTGTATTATACGGTTTGACGAATTGATGTTAATTTTTTTTGTCTTTTGGTGCACATATATGCATTACGTACATTAACAAGTATATATATAAAAAAATCTATAAGTAGATATCTATAACTTCGGCTATATTTGTTTTAACTTATTTTCATTTAAATTAATTTTATGTGAATATAAAAAAAATATATTGTAGTATCTTCGCTATATAAGATTAAGATATTACAAATAAAACTGTTACAGTAATCAAATGCAAAGGATTAGCTAAATCTAGATAGTGGGACCAAGTGATTATAAATGTCAATCTTTAAATTATTCCTAATTTCATATTACTATTTTAATTATGGTTTATATCACCACAATAAGCTTTACCACGCAAATCTTATTTAAATAATAAAAAAAACAGCTTTATATTATGACAGGATTAAACAATTTAATATGTTACTTAGTTTAGGCTTAAAATAGACAGAAGTTGTCAAATAATGATTAAATCTCAATTTAATAATCATTTAGGAATGATATTAAACATAAAGTTATTGCAAGCCGATACAAATACGCCAAGAAACAATTCACGATCTATCCTTTAGCTAATCCAGGTAGCTCCTGAGAAAGAAAGACTAGACACACCAGGATACTCGACCGTACTGATCGATAGAAAGTCTTTATAGTTAACTAATTACTTACCTTCTGCTTAAAAGATTGTAAGAAAGCAGAAATGTTCTCCATTTTTAATAACCAAGCAATATCAGATGAAAGTACTAGACTTGTCTTCAATATTCTTTTCCAGATTTTTACCTTTTACTTAGTCGTTAGAGACATTACGTCACACGCGCCATATTGGTTCAAAATTTAAATAATATGATTGGTCACTTATGAAAGCATGCCACCTAGCGAGACGATTTGTTAGGCAGAAATGCGATCAGATTTGTCTGGCTTTTATTGTCTGCTGTAAAAAAAATAATAGGAAAGAAATGGGAAGGGGGTACGCTTCTAAATGACATCTTTATAGGGTAACGATGAAAAACTTACCAAGTTTTGACTGCTATCATTTAAACGATGATTTTAAATGATATTTATTTTAACGTAATCTAAAAAAAAATATTATATATAGCAAAAATAACTTCGTAACGGTAATCTTTAGATATTTTTAGCAATAAGTATATATTTGATTTTTTTTTTTTTAATAATTAAAAAGGTGATTTTCAGGTAATTCATTAATTTAATTGTAGCTTACCGAAGTTTTAAGTTTATTAATTATTTTATTTTTTACAAATGATTTAACAACATATATATTTATTCACATTTAACTTGCAAAATTAACATTTTTTATATTCAAATTATAAAAATAACTATGAATGTATTTTGCGGCTAATGTTTACACAAACATATGATAGTTTGCCATCCGAAAAAAAGAATACTGAATACGAAATATAGTTATTGTTTATATATATAAAATAAAATTAGAAGTGGTCCTTCGCGGTGATGGCCGTCCCCCGCAATTATTATTCTGGAACACTGAATATATCTACAGACGTTCTGAAGTGCATTCTGTATAAAAAAAGTAATATAAAATATTTTCTTAAAATACATTATATTTTTAAAGCCAATTACTTGTTGAAAAGAGATTATCTCTTTCCACATATATATTTGTAATTCTACGATTGATTAAGGCACTGATTGACCTATTGCTTTAATCACAAATATGTTTTTGGAATTAATATTTTCTCTACGAACACAGACTTGTTACAAACTAATGTATGTCTTAGGTAATTATACGTGTATTCATATTTTCATTTACTGAAAACTATTGTTAGATTAACAATAAAAAAATATAAAATTATAAAGTTGATTGGTTTGTTTAGCAGCCCGGTAATTTAAAAAAAAAAGCTTTTTTTTTATATATATATGTATCATAATAATTAAATGAGAACTTATGGAAGTAATTAAGTACCACAATACAATATTAAATTCTTAAAATTAAGAAACAAAACAATACTCTGCTAATATTTCAGGCAGCAAATTATAATTAAGTATTTTGTTTATTATGAATATATTTTATTCTGATTCCCTAACTAAAAAATGACAAAGTATATTCTCATATTTAATTTCTTTATGGAATGCTTTATTGATAGGGGGGGGGGGCATGATATTTGAGAACCTAATTGTATGTGTTCGGTACAACAATGATATAAAAATGATCAAAATGAAATTCTATTAATGTTCAGTTTTGTATGCAGTTGCAGGCGGAGTTTTTAAACTTGCTCTACATAATTTTTTTTTATAAAACGTAATTTAGATTAAGATTTGCTGGTTAGCCACTTTAAAAAAAAGCTAATAATAAAAAAGAAAATATTGCTATAAAATCTTTAACTTTCAAAGTTTATAAATAGTAATAATCAAATGGCTTCCTTGCTTTGAGGCACCAGAAATGGCAGAGCTGGGCCACAGTCTATGAGCCTTGAGTTCCAAAGTCTGACACTCTATCCTTGCACTAAACAGTGCAGGGAAAGTTTATAATAAGACAGTAGAACAATTAAAGAGATTTCTCTCATATATTAAAGTCTACTTTTCATTATCAATTAAAAACTATCAAACTTAATTGAAAAGAAGTAAAATGATGTTTACCAGGAATAAGCATATAGAAATGAAATTGTAATAATATATGTACCATAAATAAAATATGTGGAAGTGAGAATTTGAAGTTATGTTGTTAAATTAATATTTAACAGATCTTTAAAGCATGCAATATGTTGGACTATTTCCATCATTTATGAGTGAATGTTGAATGTATAGAAAATTTTTAACTTTCCAAATACAAACAACCTGTATTGTCTATTTGTGTGTTATTACAAACAAGTTGTTTGTATTTGGAAAGTTTAAAATTTTCTATACATTCAACATTCACTCATAAATGATGGAAATAGTCCAACATATCACATCTTATAATATACCATCATTACAAACCTTCAGACAAATACTTTAAAGCATGCATTTTATGTAGTTTATAAAACAAGATAAGTTTTTATGAATTCAATTATCTTTTTGTTGACAATATACTTGAAGTTCACATGGACCTGGCTGTATTCTTGATATCTAATAGAATACTTCAATTTTAATAATATAAATATGATCTCATGCAGTTTGTGAATACTAATGGGCAAACTTTTTAATTGAAGATGAAAAAAAAAAAAAATTATTTAATGTCTTGGATATAACCTAGAGAATATAAATATGGCTTTTAGAAATAAGATCAGCAATTGATTTAAGAAAATTGGATGTAACTAATGATAAAGCAAATGAACTATGGTTAGAAGTGAAAGGAATAATTAAAAATGGAGTTGAGAAACAGTTCAAGATGAAATTCTAGAAAGTCTAAATAGGTTCAGAAAATACAGTGATAATTGTAAAGAAATGAAGACAAAATTTAAAACTTTATTACAACTTTTTGAACAAACAAGGCAGCCAGAAAGGACAAGAAATACTATTATATAAACATTTGCAAAGAAGAAATAGAAATAAACTTGAAAAAAAAAAGAGTAATTTTTCAGAAGAAATTCCATACTGAAGCAAGTTTATTAAAAAATGTCAACAGTTAGATTATAATAGAAGAGAGAAAGATCTATCAGAAATGGAAAGAATATATAAAAAAGATAACCCCAAAGATATCAGACATTTGTAATGAAGTCAGCTGTGTAAAAGAGTCCTATCATATTTGAGAACATTGCCAAATGAGTCACAGAAATTGATGTCCTTGCATCAATATTTAATATAAATATTGACCACATTATGTCTATTAATCAGAAAATTATTCGATAGTTTATATCTTGGAAGAAATTAGAGTATTTAAGGATAATCCCGGCCATTAGTATTGATTATTGATAATTCGAAACACCAAGAATGGCAGTTATGTTTTTTTTAATTATACATTTACAATAGTAATATGTTTTACTTGTTAATATTAAAAAATATTCATTAATTCAATTATAAATTCCTGCCAACTTTAAGAAATAGCAATAAATATATTATAAATTCCATTCACAGAAATTACACAAAACTATGACAAATTTTAAATAAAATAAAATACAGAGATTTTTTTAAAAAAACACTTGTATGATGATCCATGAAATTATATCTACAATTCACCTTATAATGTCCAATGCCTTCCAGTTATCAGAATAAATCATATCCATCAGCCACATTTTCTTTAATAGTATCCATAAGAATAGTAGCTGTTCTCTCTGGAATAGTTATTTTAAGCACTCATCAGTCTCTGTACAAGCTACTGAATAACTACTGCTGTGGAAGTATTCTCTTCTGTTAGTTTTTTCATACTTAAAAAAACATTATCATTTATACATGATATGAAATAAAAAGAAAATGTAATTAATTACATGTTGTGAATTTATAGTACATTTATTGCTATTTTTTTAAAATTAATAAGAATTTACAATCAATTTACTGATATTTTTAATTTTAACAAGTAAAACATTCATTAAAGTCACAGAAATAGTTTATATGTGATACAATATTTTAAAAAAAAGGTAATTAATTGCATGTTGTAAATGGAATTTGTATTACATTTATTGCTATTTTTTAGAGTTGATAGGAATTTATAATCATTTTATTGATATTTTTTAATGCTAGCAAGTAAAACATATTCGTTACAGTTATGGGATAACTATGCCTCTCAATTGTGTAATTTAAAAAAAAAAACTGCTGCTAGCCTTGGTGTCCTAGATTATCCTTAATTACCTAAATTAGTTTATATTTTTAAATCAACAGGAATATCTGGAATTCTCTTTCAGTGTTTGCATCTAATTTATGCGGAATGATTTTCAATACAATCTTACTTGCATATTGTTTAAAAGATGCTGAGTGATAGTTTGCAAACTCTTGTCAAAATTACTTCTTTGATTAGATATCGAAAAAGTCAAGGATTGTAAGAAAGAAGGAATAGGTATTTTAGTCAAAATTTAATAAGATCTTTGATTTGGTTAATTGTATTAATATTAGAATACAAGTATAATTTAATATACTTGGAAATTGTGTACTAAAGTAAAAATGCTTAGAAAAATGGATGTGCCATAGCATTGTTCATACATGTAATTTTCACATGAATTAAAATCTGCATTTGTAACAGGCTATGCGAAACAGTCTGATTCCCATTATCAAATACATTAGATAAGGTTGCTTATTCAACTATTTATTGATCTAGTATATTGATTGTATGAATTGCTCACTTAATATAAACCTAGCACTGATTGCATATATGTGTGGTAGATTATAATCTGGCCCAATTGATGAGTGCTGATTCTGCATAAAATATATTGGAGATACATCTTTTTTGCATGTATGTGGTCATGTATATCAGTTGCATGTGATGGAGTGAAGGACAAATAGACTGAAAAATCCAGAGTTCAAATTCCTCTACTTAGATATGTAAGAAACATTCAGTATAAGCAAGTTACATACTGCCTTAGAATTATATATATATATATTGTTTAGCCAGATGGAGAGAAAATAATTAGATTAGTAGGAGGGGGGTGGGCGTCGATTTTGGATGTGTTATTTATATAGAAAAAAATGGAGATGAGCTTAAGATACTTTTTTAGGAAAGTTAGAGAATAATACTACTCAAAACATTATGTAATTATTAACCTGTGTAGTCTAATTGTGTGTTATTACTAACAAATTGTTTATATTTGAAAAATTTAAACTTTTCTGTACATTCAACATTCACTCATAGATGATGGAAATAGTCTAACATATCACATCTAATAATATACCATCATCACTTATTTTCAGGCAAATATATAGAAAGTTGATCCTATCCATGTCAGGTGGGTCAGCAATATAAGGTGGCACTGAGAGTAGTGGGTTGTGTGAAAGTCTGACTTCGAATCCCGCATACATTATATATAAATGCAGGTTTAAGCCTGTACAATGTATTAATTTATATAGTGTGTAAAAGGTCTGCCCATCCCTCCGCATATGTATGTATAAATGGATTATTCTTCTGTACATGAGCGGGCAGAATGACTAATATGTCAACATGGGTAGGATGACAACCTTAGCACTAACAAGGTCTTTGATTGTTCCATCATCAGATTTTCAATTAAATGGAATAGTGAGTTGGAATAGTTTAAAGCCTGTCCATTAAAGTATGAAGATTGGCTATCTTAATATAAAGCTGAGCACTGATTGTATATATGTGTGCGGTAGTAATCTAGACCAACTTGATGATTGCTGGTTTAGCATGAAATATGTATATTGGTGATTATTTATCTTTTCAACATGTGTGTGATCAGGTGGGTCAGCAATATGAAATGGCATTGAGAATAGTGGGTCGTGTGAAAGTCTGAGTTCGAATCCTGCATATATAAATAAAGGTTTAAGCCTATACAAAATATTAATTTATATATATAGGATGTAAAAGGTCTTCCCATCTCTCACATATGTATGTATAAATGGATTATTCTCCTGTACATGAGAGGGGGCAGAATGACTAATATATCAACATGGGTAGGATGACTACCTTGGCACTAACAAGGGCTTTGAATGTTCCATCATCAGATTTTCAATGAAATGGAAGGCTGAAGAGTTATGAGTTGGAATAGTTTGAAGCTTGTCCATTAAAGTATGAAGATTGGTTATCTTAATATAAAGCTGAGCACTGATTATATATATGTGTTAGGATAGTAATCTAGACCAATTGATGATTGCTGGTTTAGCATGAAATATGTATATTGGTGCTTATTTATCTTTTCAACATATGTGTGATCAGGTGGGTCAGCAGTAGGAGATGGCACGAGAGTAGTGGGTCGTGTGAAAGTCTGAGTTCGAATGCCGCATATATTACATATATAAATGCAGGTTTAAACCTGTACAATGAAAAAGTTTTAATTTGTTATTTAATTTTCTTTTAATTACATAATTGGATATTTTTGCAGTTGATTATCATTTGATATATAAATGTAGTAAAAAGACATCAAAATGCAGACAAATCAAAGTAATATCCAATTAATTTTGTTTATCTTCATCCCTAATATTTAGTCAAAATTTGCAAAAAAAAACATTTGACCCAGCAAAAAACTGTTTAAATAAATAAAAATTTTATGCAGATTGTAAAGTTTAATGAATTTTATATATAAATAATCAAATGTATAACATTATGTAAATCATAATTTAGGACAAGAAATAACGGTAGGGGTGGAGATTAGTATCAAAGTTGTGAGTGCAGAAAATATTACATTCATTAATCAAACTGCAATGAAGTAGTATTTAAAAATATATCAATTCAAATTTAAAGAAAAATGAATAATAATGCCCCCATCTTACCAAATACAATTGTTTCAACTGACAAGTGCTGGTCTAGCATGAAATATATATATTGGTGATTATTTACCTTTTCGACGTGTGTGATCAAGTGCATCAGTGGTATGAGATAGCATGGATGGTTGAGGGTCATGTGAAAGTCTGAGTTCAAACCCCTATATATTACATATATAAGTGCAGGTATGAAAAAGCATGTACTGTAGAAAAAAATTTCATATTTCAAAATAAAGTACTATAAGGTCTGCCCATTACTATGTAACTGGATTATGTCCTGTACATGAGGGGTCAGAGTGATTTGTGGTCAACAGGGGTAGAATGAGAAGGTTAGCACTAAGGTGAGTTTTGAGCATTCCATTATCACATTTTCAATGAAATGGACACCTGAAGAGTTGTGGAATGAAGTGGTTTGAAGTCTGTCTATTAAAAGTATGAAGATTGGCTGAGCTTTGATTGTATATATGTGTGGAAATAATAATCTGGACCAACTGACGAGTGCTGGTTTAGCATGAAATATGTATTTTGGTAATTATTTATCTTTTTGACATGTGTGTGATTAAGTGTATCAGCAGTATAAGATAGCATGGATGGTTGAGGGTCATATGAAAGTGAGTTTAAACTCCTATATACTATAATGTCATTGTAATTAATTATGCTCATGCCATCTACTTTTAAATTCATTTCGACATCTGAAAGTGAGCGAACAGCATTTGCATTTGAAATAGAGTTTTCAATAATATTTGTAAAACTGTTTATACATTTGGGAAGATAGATCTTCATCTATTGTTTTAAAATTTATACATATTTTTAATTGAAAAAAATTTCCTTTTTCATCATTATTAAAAATTATTTAATTTTGTCAGTAAATTTTTCAGAATCATTTCTTGTCTTGATTTATATCTTCAAAAATGTGTTAAACATATTTAATATATCTAAATAACTATTCTTCCTTTTGTTACTTTCCAAAATTAAATTACTGCAAATGACCTTAAAAATATTAACAATGTAATAACCTCCCCCCCCCCACGCCCATGCACATTACAATATTTTCCTATTTTTTTCTTTCTATCTTTAAATTTTGTTTCATTTGTTAAATTCGTTTCTTCATTTAAAGCAGCAACACTATTTCTTATATCTAAAATAAAACCAACTGAAGACTGACAAATTAATTAGTTAATAATAAGTCCATATTGGGATCTTGTAGATATTTACTAGTACCACTTGTTGTAAAATTTTGTGCCACACAACTCTTAAAATTAGCTTTTCTAAATTGTCAAAATTTTCAGTTAGAGATGACCTCCCTAATTTAGGAATTGATTTTTTATAACGAGAAATTAAGACTAAAATATTGCCTCCTTAATTTGTTTATATCCTTGTCCCATATTTGTGTTGAAGATGAAAAGCAATTATATGCATATTGAATATTACACTGCTAGACAGGATTCCATGTATATTTATCAAATTTAAGGAATAACTACAGCATGGTATGTAATGTACAAAAGGTCTATTTTTTTTCAGTCTATCTTATAATTGCATAGACACATTTTATATTAGTAGCATTAGCATAACTTTTTCCTCTGCACATTTTTACTTCCAAAGATAAATTTTCTATTTTTTTTAATACTTCCTATTTTGAATTATAGTGTGTATTGATAAATCCAATAAATGTTTCTCCAATGTCAGAATTAGCAGTAGCATATCTAATTAGTCAATATGGTCAATGTCTGGTGATGAGTTGAATATTATTGCAAACAGGCAACTTCCTTGATTTCTGATATTAATATTTTATCTTGTTCTATAAGCTATTAACTGTGTTATCATAAGTGAGATAAGAAAGATAATTTGATCTGCCAGAGCCGTGGTTGATGTGCAATTTAATATAATTTAAAAAATCATCAAAACACAAGAATCAGAAAAAATTTGTATTTATATGGCCTTTAAATCAGTTTACTTAATAACTTCATGGTAGCTAATTTTTTTTTTTTTTTTAAAAATCTTTCCCCAATAATTTTCTCCAGAATGTACTTGATACCCAATTCAAAATCATAATTATTTGTAGAACTTGTCTTTCTTTGATGATGTGTGCACATCAGTTGTATGTGTAGTAGGATGCTCATGATTAATTGAATAAGGTTTGTCTCATTAAAATGTTCCTTAACTTATTATTATTTTGCTTACTTCTGGAAAAAACTCTCATTTCTTTTGTGTTCCATTTTACAGTAAAAATGTAATTCATTTACATTTCTAGTATATATTGCACTCTATGTATTCTTTTTTAAAATTTTTTGATTTTACCAACACTCTGTCGTTTATTTATTAAAATATGCTAGTAATTTTTACCCCAATACTAATTGGGCAGATGATTATATTAGAATAAGAAATTGCTTGTTCTCTGGTGAGTGCAGACAAAGTCTGTTGATTTTTTAGTACTTCTTTTTTTCTACTATATTATTATTATTTAGATATTACAATCTCCTGATACTGATAATAGTGTTCCACTTTTATTTAAAATAGTTTGAGGTACATTTTTAATTCTGTGAAATTCTTTATTTTCGGAAGGAAATAAAAGACAAAAATGCTCCCTATTGAGTATTTAGTTGTTTAGCCATTTCTCTGAGTTATTTTCTCTAATCAGGCCTGGATTCAAAGCTTATTGGCATTATTACATGTATGTACTATACCATTAAAATAGAAATAAATGCTTATTAAATCCAAAATATTAAAAATAACTACATCCGAATGCTAAAAAAAATGTAAAAAAAGAAAGAATAATATTTTTCTTTATTAAAAAAATCTTAATTTTCTGAAAATAAATAGCTATAAAATAATAATAAATTCAATGAAAAAAATATTTTTATTGACTTTATCAGCTATTTTAACTATGTAATTAAATAAAATATTTAGTTATAAATTGTCAATCATTGTGCATATGTACAACTATTGATTAATTTCAGTAGACACCACAAATTTTCCAGGGCTTTAAATTTTTACATTATGAATTTATTATTCAAAAATAAATATTTTATTTTGTAAATATAATTAGATTATTTTTCATATTTGTTTTTTTTTTTTTTTTGTGAAGACAAGTTTTAAAATGAGGCTCCATAAAGAGAATCAAGCTTTTGCCCTCCTGCATCTTACTTTAAATATAACTATCTTATATATAAATAAGATTGTACTGAAAATTATTATCATAAATTAGAACCATACATTGAAAGAGAATTTGCAAATGTACAAGCAAGAGACATCATTACTTATATATACTGGATAATAAAACCAGGAAATATCAGAAAGAAGCCAATTTATGCTTTACATTTTAAAATAAAAAAAATTTTAATTCAGGTGATCATGCTAAGTTATGCAATATTGATAGGAAATGAAGGATTCCCAATTTGCGGTATTCTACCTTTTGGGAGTATGGAAAGCTTATCCAGGGGGATCATGAATAGGTAAATACATAAATTATGCTATTAATATATTCCCAAAATATTTGTTAACATTTCAGGCCTATTCTATGTTAGTATTCTCTATCAGCCACCCTAGCAACATTTCAGGGGTTTTTTTTTTCAGATGTGGACACAGGAAAGATACATAGATATTTTTTACTGCAGAGTTCAATAATTCAAAATGTCCATTTAAGATTTAAGATAGCTAATGAAATTTCCAGTTTGGTGCCTCCTTGAGGCTCGCCTCTGTGATATCTGTACTTCCTGCACATGATGTACTGCATGATACACTCTCCAACTTATTATAATGAATACGAAATACCAGATTTTCTAAAAACCAAGAGGATATGGGATGAAAAAGGTGGGAAACACCTGTACTAGAGTGTCTCACTGTTCTTATGAGGAAAATGTATGTGCGAATAAAAGCTACAATTAAAGCAAACTATGTTGAAGCAGACTGTTTACAAAGATTGTCAAAGGAGAAAAGACAGATTGGATAAAGACAAACATCATGAGATTTAAATGTGTTGAATGCTACTCATAACTGAAAATAAAGAAGTCCTCAATAATTATTAGGGAAATTATTAAGTGAAAAGATAGGATTATAACTAAATATAAAGAAGGCAGTTATTATTAACAGGGTACAGCAAACAATCTTAAAACATGATGACAATATACAAGTCTTGATTTATTTCTTTGGATAATAATAATTTTAAAGAAAATTTTAAGAAAAGAAGATGGAAAAAAAAAAGAATTCTACAAGGTTACTATTTATAATAATAATAAAAAAAAAACTCTGGTGAAAAGTCAACACTTCAATTGTTTATGATAACTACCGATTTAAAAAAAAAGAAGAAGAAATTAATAAAATAGAACTACCTTACTGGTAGCTAACAAAATAATAAAATTATTTCCTGTCATTTAAATATACAATCTTTTCAGAAACAAGTTGAACAATAAAATCAGTAGACTGTAATGATAAATTGTAAAAACAATTCTTGATTATTGTTAATAGCAGTTTGTTATTGCTTTGCCTCTTCAAAGCACATTATTCTATGTGGTTTAGTCCAGTGGTAGAACACTGAGAGTAGAAAGTTCCCAGATTGAAGTTTAATTTGCTTGCTTTATGCTTTAATGTCATATGACTTTGATTAACTAACCATTTGATGATTTAGTACAACTTTTTTAACCCTTTGCATATATTAAACATTAAGTATTGTCATGCATCTTATAGGTTTAAAGCATATACTATAATTTTTAAAATATATTTATTGATAACTCAGAAGAGGGGAAATATGTTTATATTAGATCAAAATTCATGATAAAAAAGAATCAAATTGGTCATAAAAAAATTGGTATCATAGCAAAATAATACCATGAATCTATCAGAAAATTATAAAATCCCCCCCCCCAAAAAAAAAAGCACTATTTAAAAACAGAAAAGCGTATTTAAAAATTTGTAATAGAAAATAATGAGGTTGTTATCTTATGTTTATTCGTTGAAATGGTGTAAAGATCTGATTCAAATTTATAAACTAAGGAAATTATGATATAGTTCTAAAAATTAGATCAATTCCAATTGAGTATATTCTGAGAAAAAGTATTTTTACCAGCACTACAATTCAAAAGCAATTGTACTTTTTTTCCTATTCATGTTCACATTTCACATCCACAAAGATTTCCATTAAATAATATTTATTGAGATGTTATAGAAATTGTTTTCAATGGGTGACAAACAATGTGATCAAATATTTCTTATTGATTGCAGTGTCCTATCATCTCATTGCATCAATTTACTTTCAGTTTAAGAACATGTATACCTGTCAGGTCTTTTATTAATGATAAGTCTGCAATAAGTTACCAAATTATTTTTATTCTGGTGTTTTAATATTAGTTGCATTTTCTTCTGACTTTTTTCAATTTAATAAGAATTACACCTGGATTTACAAGTAAATAGTCACTGGATAAATGCAATGCCACACTTACACAAACTAATCACATGAATCAGTTGTCAGTGCTCATTAACTAAATCACTGCTTACATAAATCTTTGAAGTGAAGATGGATTATCACTATTCGATGGAGAAGATTAAGCTAATAAGAGTCACATGGTATTTAGTTTAGTATAAACAATGTTATTTTTCTGCTAGAAAGTTAAAAGTTGCTTTCAGTTACTTTATAACTGAAATTTCTAAAATATATTGCTGCAGAATTACTTTCCGACTAATTTAATTTAGTTTGAATTCAAAATCTTATATTCCTTGAACTTTTCGTAAAGTAACTTGGTTAATGTAATGTAAATGAAATATCCACTTGGTGGATGAATGGCAAAAAATCTTCCAACTGCCATTGGTAAGGTTGACTGTGAGTGAAGATAGAGGGAATTACTTTTTAATTATATATATATTTTTTGTCTTATTGCTGAGAGATTCCTATCTTTGATAAAAGGCAAGCCATGTTTCCTCATCACATTGCTTATACACCGAATTGCTCTTGTTCTTTATACAATACTTTTAAGTGAAAATTGGAGAAATATGGAGTCAAGTTATCTATTTCAAACTATTAAATATATTTTGTTTTGTTGCAATAATTTAAATGTTTATAATTATATATTTTATTAAAATTATTAATACAATAGAGATACCAATTTTTGTTTTTCATTGGAGATAAAAGCAAACTATGAGCTGAACAGCCATAGATATATGAATTTTTATCATCAGGGAGTGTATCTTATTACAGTCATTTTATTTTATAGATAGTGGAATATATTCAACAATCCAAATTATCTTGTGTCTTTACTTTATGGCTATAATGGTTAAATATCTATTTACTGATCAATATTGAATCGCTTGCTAACTTGATTATAAAGAGACTGCTAAAAAAGTCCTAAGTTTGCAAGAGAAAATTTTATCTGATTAGTATTTGTATTTATAATTTTTTATAATGGTGTTTCAGTGATATGAATATAAATAAAAGTGATATATTAGTATTATCCTAAGTTTGCAAGAGAAAATTTTATCTGATTAGTATTTTTATTTATAATTTTTTATAATGGTGTTTCAGTGATATGAATATAAATAAAAGTGATATATTAGTATTGATGATTAAGAGATAGCAAACAATTGCATTTTGGATATATTATTATAGAGTTATATTATTTTCTTCCAAAAACAATGTATAACTTTGTCTCTGAAAAGGTTGCTCTACATACTGTATTTTCTTTATGTAAAAAAAAAAAAAACATTTTTATAATTGTATATAGATTATTATATTTATGATTAGAAAATTATATGAAACAAAGTACCAAATTGGAATTTACTGCTTCTTTTTTGATTGATCATTTATGCTGGATCAATTCAGATAAAAGATTGCAGGTAGGAAACTAATTTAATAGTATTTGTTTGTACTGCATTATCAGCAGTTCAAATTTTGTTTTTATAATTTTATTTCTAAATTTTTGTATATATTTTAACAAATACCTTATATGTATTTACTACAGATAGTTCTAATTTTATAATGAGTTTTGTTTTTATGCTATTATCTCTTATAAGATAAAAGTGACTAAGGATGCAGTGGCTATATGAATACAACATTTCCACAAATAGCAAGAAAATATAATTTTATTTTTGAAATCATTGTTAACAAATCAACAGAACAACCTAAATTAACTTAGAATCATTACCTTATAGCTAACAATTGTTAGATTCCTATTTGTTGCTAACTATTAGATGGCTAGTTGACTTGGTTATGAACCATTATATTTGAAAGAAAAATCTCAAGTCTGTTTATGATCTGCAAATATTTTCACAATTTATCTGTTTGGACTCAAGCCCCAAGTCATGGCAGAGGGACACTAGAATCTTTAAGATAATCTTTTTATAAATATCCTTTATATCTAATTTTTTAATTCTGAAGTAATGGCTGTTTATCAATAATTTTGTTGATATTTTGATTATACTATATTAACTGATTAGAATTTTGTAAATTCTGTGTATGTATATATATATAACAATAAAAATAATAAATATAACGATAATTAACTATTATGTACAGTTTTACAATCCATAGAAGTACTTTCAGTGAATTTTAATGTTAGCAGCTTGTCTATTAATTATATTCAATTTATTTCTATCAAAATTGCCACCTTAATTTTTCTTTTATTATGGTTTCTTTCTTAACACTTTCAATATCTAACTTAAATTTAAATTTACATGTTCTTTCATGGTCCAAAAAAACTGAAGCAGTTATTAAATCATTATGATTTTTACTTTTTCCACACTTGTATGCCAATTTATGCTCATTTAATCTTTTTTCAATACTGCCCTGTGGTTCATCTATATATAATAACATACATCCACAAAAAATTTGATACACATTTCCTGCTTGACAGTAATGACATTTTTAGAATTAGTCACTAATTTATTAATATTATTTGTAACACAAAATGAAACATTAAACATATTCTTATATGTGTATCCTTAAAAAATTTCACTTGAGCATTTGAAATATATGGAATAGATATCCATTTTTTTACTATCAATCTTTAACTTTTTTAAACAAATAAAACTTTAAATTGACATAAAGTCTTATTAATCTGTTCCGTTTTATAACCAACTTCAAGCAATTCCTTGGCAAATATCTCAATATTTTTTAATTTATCACACTGGAAATGACATAATTTTTCATTACCAAACAAAAAAGATTGAAAACTTACCATCTTATGCATAAATGGTACTTTTGATTTACAACTTATACATCCCCTTTTTTGTAATGGTTTGATTATATATTAAACTGTATTATGATCTATAAAGTTGAAGAGATTATTAATTTGAATATAACTCTATAGTGCAGATATGTTTGTCTGTTATATAAGTAACAATGAAAATATTTTCTGTCTATACATATAAAAATATTTATAATATATGCACACAGTCTGGAATTAGCACATTTAATTGAAATAATATTGAATGCATTTGATTAAATAAATTTTGTTGAAGAACAAGGATTATTTAATTGAATAATAATTATTTAAGATATGGTAATAATTAAAATTTACTAATGCTTTTATTTTTATATTATTTGTTGCCTTAATTAATTATGCATAGACATGGTGATCTTCACTCATAATCTGTAATGTAAGCATTGATTTAATTCATGGACACAAGGAGGCAATGCCAACAGATACCCTCAACTGGTTTCAGTCTAATTGGCCTCTGGCCTTCATTCAAACAGGAGGAACTGGCTGATTAGCATCTTTCAAATACATAGTAGAGTTTTTAAATACCATCACCCTAAGGGATTTTAAAAAGCTGTTATCTAAAAAGTTTTGTTTTTAATATATTCAAAAATACTACGAAGGAAATACAAGTTTAATCAAGGGTACGATTTTTTCAAGTGTACTTGAAAACAAACGTTTTTTGCAATATGTAAGATTGTACTTTGAATATTTAATGTAATGTACATTGATAATCTAGTATTATAATCGGCTATTGATACGTTTCTACTTACATCTTTTCTTTTTTTTTTTTTAGTTTATTGTTAAGTTTTAATATTCTTTAATGACATTCATATATTTGCCAGGAATCTTCTTCGACAATATTATTATTGAATATATTAATATATTTAATAGAAATGATTACAGCAGTAAATAATTTCATTTTGTTATAAATTTACATATTTCTATTTATAATGTCTTAGAAAAAAACGTTCAAAATTAAATGCTATACTTTAAAATATATTTATATTTAGTTATTATTTGAATCATTTATAAATATAGAATTTTTTTTTTTAAATTTTGTAATATTGCATTTTTTTATTTATATGTATTCATACCATGCATTTAAACCCAGTGTCATATTTTATTCACATGGAGAAGCATATCAAAGGTTTTGGTGCCCAGATATAAGAAATGATTTTTGCTCTTTAATTAAGTCTTTTATATCAATTGTTTTCTTGTCAACAACTGTAAAGTTATGAAGAAGAATTTCAATCATATGAACATATTTTATAGTCCCCTGTCTTTCTTTTTTTTTTTTCATATGTCAAATACGTTGACTGGGAAGCGAACCCAGGCCAGCTGCTTAGAAGGCAGCTATGCTAACCACTAGGTCCCCTATGCTTGACTATAGTCCCCTGTCTTTAAATTTAGGTCAGCAAAGTTTCAATAATAGTGAAATATGATTGTCGTAATCATCTTTTTAGGTTTTAGATTCAAATTTATTTATTTAATGCTTGTATAGATTACATTTTCTTTTATGAAACACTAAAAATGCAAATAATAGCACTTTTAAAATTACCCTATTAAAAAAAAAAAATAATTGTAAAAGATATAGAGCTCTGGATTGAAGATTTATTCATTTTAAAATATTAATAGACCATGATGATGACTCAGACTTGAACCATATAATGTAAAACTGACAATTTACATTCTGCAACTACAAGGAATTTTAAAGTGGCATCTTTTAATTCATTAAGACTATAGTGAAACAAGTTTATATCCAGATTAAAAGGCAAAATTTTGGCTACTTCATTTCTTCAGAAGAAAAGCAGACAGTGGACTCTCATTTTATTACCTAATAGTAGTTGATGTTTCATAAAGTAGTATGGATCGATTGTATCTTAATTCTTTTATGTTTGCCAAAGACTATGTCTCTACATTAAGTAGATTAAGATGCACTTTGCAATTAGATTTTTCTATTCTGAGCATGTCTGTGTTTTTCATTTGTATTATAAAAGTCACAATAGTATTATTTTCTTTATCTTGACTTTTTTCATGTTCCTATTCATTGGGAGGATGGCTATCAGCAACATTACTCCTAATTAATTCTTCATTCTGCCATCCTTCAAAATCTAATTTAATATTTATTTTCTTAGCAATATTTCTCTATAGTTCATTATTTTGTCGAAAAACTGGGGGAAAAGTATAATATCTGGTAGTGTTGACAGCCAATAATTCATAGTGCTTCTCGAATTAACTCTCAAGTAATTTTTATTTTTTTAACCAAAGATTTTAGACACGTTATTTTTAACTGCCTTATGGTTTTCATTATTAATTTATCTAATGCAATATTGTGTGAATTAGCAAGGAAAGCAAACAAACAAAACAGAAGTCTCAAAATATAACATAATGTCTTGATATTGGTAGAAAAGTTATTTTAACAATAAAAAGAAAATATTGCCTATTACTAAAAAAAAAAAAAAAAAATGCTGACAACATCATGAAGTATGTGAAACAGGTCTATAAAGAATTGTTCAGTAATAAAAAATAAGAAACGAAGTAGCAAAGTAGTTTATGTCAATGCATTAGTGGCCTAATTGTTAGCATAGCCGCCTTCCAAGAAGCTTGCCCGGGTTCACTTCCCAGTCAATGCATTTGACATATAATAATAAAAAAAAGAGCTTCTATGATTATAACAGCTTTTAAAAACTCTAATATTTTAAATGAAGAGTAAGGCATGTAATCAAATCTCTGAAAAATAGAAAACTTTCAGGAAATTATGGAATTCTTATCAATATTTTAAAAGCAGCAGGTAAAGAATAGAAAAATTAATGGCAAAGTAGAAAAATGAAAAAAGATAAAATTATAGACACCAATTTGGTACAAATTTTTTACTAATAACAGAACTTATCTAGAGAGAACTGGACTTAAAACTATCTAAAAGAGAAGGCTAGATCATATTCAAATATTAAGAGAAAATATAAAAAGAATCAATGAGTATGGATTGTCATTATGTTTGGGTTTGTATATTATGAAAAGACATGCTTCTATTATGACTAAAACTTTGGAACAGTAAGATATAGATACAGGATATTGCCAAATTTTGAAGAATATTAAAATGCAGCAGCAGTGATTAGATTACATAGAAGTGATAACAAAGATTAATATTTGATAAAGATGTGTGATGAAAGATAATTTTATATCTCCAAAACTTTTTAAAGTATTTTGTGGCACAAAATAAGGAAATAAAAAAAAAAAAAAATGGAGATTGCTTCAGTCATGTAGATTTAACATACAATGTAATTGAATGTTTCAGAGTTTTCAGAACTATGAAAATAGTTACAAACTGAAAATAAGAAAATATTATTTAAGATAAATGCTAAAAAGATTGAAGATATTATTCAGTGGTTTTTCATGAAAATACAGATTGACAGCAATAGAAATATCTTGGTCAGTTTATTAATAAAGATCGAAATAGAAGTTAATTATAGAATTAGTTGTTGTTTTTGTAAAAAAACAACTTGTTATTAAAAGAAAATATAATTATGTACTTAAAAAGAAAGTTTTTTTTTTTTTTATAAATATATTTTATAATATTTATATATGGATCTGAGACTATAACACTTAATAGAAGAGTAATTTAGAAATTTTTGATTATATAGCAAAATGAGTTATATGTTGGAAATTATGAGAAAAGGTTGATTGCAAATGTATAGATAACAAAGCTTACACATATTGACATTGTTATAAGAATTAAGAGATTGAACTGGAGTTGAATTGGACATGTTCTAGAAAAAAATGATAATATATAGACAATTGAAATCGTAAATTAGATCCCAAAAAATTGTAAAAGAATTGGGAAAAGTCCTTGTGTGAGATGGATGGATGAGATAAGGATAATTATTAAAGAGAAATGGAGAATAGAAGCTATGGATTGGAAAAACAGAATTAAAACTTTAAGGGACTTTCAATGCATTAATAATGTTTGAAAATATAAAGAGAATATTCAATAATAAATTCTCCATTTAAAGATTTATAATTATATTTTACAAAGTACATATATATTTAAGACTATAACCTAAATATTATGTGCCTTGAGTGCTCAATTTGCCACTAGAGGGACCTCTGCAAATCTTCACACAAGATTATGACTTCATAAAGATAAGAGAGGGCTCTTATCTTCAACCTATTTTGTAATTATATAGGCGAATCTAAAGCATTTTGATTTGAGAGTGTGAAGCTGTTTAATTAAGTCCACAATTTCTATTAAACACCAATGTTCACGAAATCTTCCGAAATACGAGTTAATGTTGAGATCTTATAGTTAGAAATATTTTGAAACAATGTAAAGTTGTAAATATTAATTTATTATGTGCATGGTCAGCACTGTTGAAGATTAGAGGATGCTCTTATCTTTATAAAGTCGTAATCTTGTGTGAAGATTTGCAGAGGTCCCTCTAGTGGCAAATTGAACACTCAAGGCACATAGTATTAAGATTATAGCCTTAAATATATATGTACTTACGTACTGACCATGCGATTAATAAATTAAAATTTATATTTTACAAAATAGAAAAAATGAAATCACTTTTTAAAAAAAGCATAACTTAAAAGCAAATGATTTTTTTTTCCATCCGAAAGATATATCTTATTTTTTATTTATTTATTAAAAATTTAATTTTAATTTTCAGTTCCTTTATTTAGTATATGAATTAATAATATTTTTTAATAAACAACAAAAAAAATCAGATATTTGTATAGGAATGGATAGTATTATAAAAGAATAACATTTTTTTGTAATGAAACAGAATTAGAAATAAACTCCAATCCCAAAATCGGTGATAAACATAATGGACTTTATCAATTTATGAACCTATTGATATGTTGGTCAAATGACAGTAACATTAATTGGTCATTAATATACTTAAACCTTGTACCTATATCACTAAAATGGATTGTGAGTGTTTTTTAAAAGACCTAAATTCACTGGGCATTTTTACTGTCATTTTGTTGGATTGCTCCAATTATCCATAAGTCCATTAAAGTGCATCTCATGACTTCTTTGAGGAATGACCAGAAATCCAGGTTCGAAACTTCATTTTTTAGATGATAATAATCCAATCAAATACCAAGCAGTCACTCTTGGCTTAAACATGATATTGTACAGCTTAGCTATTTATATAAATCACTTATTGATATGAAGGAAATGCAAGATTTTGAACCCAACAATATTTTATTTCTGGCAATATTAACAAATATTAAATATGTCAACAATCTTCCTATTATTAACTTTACAAAATTTCTGAATTCAAAAGTAATATCATTGAACAGGACATTAAAGAATACAGCTTTTAGTAATTTCCATTATATCTCAATACTTTAAAACTAGATTAGAGACTTTTCCCCCTCCCTCTCCACATACCTGATTGATGTTTAATTATAAGCATATTACAAATAATAAAATAAATTTCCTAAAGAAAAAAAATATATACACATTATTATACTTAATACAAATATATAATCTATTCCAAAGCATTAAAAAAAATGAAAACATAATAACACACTATAGTGGTAATAATTGCAATTAAGTAAATATTAATTCATAATTTAATGTGTTACTATTCTATCATATGATATATATATATCAAAACAGTGGGTTTCTCAATGTAAAATTCCTGTGGTTTTTTTTTAAGATATTTTTTGGTTTTAGGTAATCATAGTGCAGTTTGTTGGTTGGTGTTCTGCTTCAAGTTCCCAATTAATATTTCCAGTTGTTTACTAACAATAGATCTTTTTCTACAATTGTCATTTTCTCTATTTTATTCTTTGGCTGTTTGCGAATGGTAGTTGTATTGTTTCTTCACTTTCCAAGCTAAGATGATCAGCACTGGTATGTTTCTTCTTTTATCACTATCTAATTATAAGTTATACTTCATCATTTGTTAAAATTTTGGAAGGAATCGGAAATTGTCCTATAAATTTCAAAGAAATGAAAAATATCTTCGATGAAGATGGGCATCAGCATATTTCTTTTCATACTAGGGCTTCGCTTTTATAACTTTTTTCTTCTTACCATGCCACATACTAGAGTAGAGATGAACACATAGAAAATGAATTAGTTACTCATGCAAAGGAAGCATGAACTATTAGTGTGATTGATCACTTCACAATTTTTTTATGATCTTGGAAGTATTACTCTCCCACCAACAAATGTAGCTTGCTGTATTTGACTTCACTATGGAAGATTGTAGCTAATGATATATTGTTCAGCTAAGCTTCCTTTTATTATACAATAAGTCTCGCTAACTTTGCATTCACTCCACTGGGCAACATGTTCTGATCTAAAATAATTACCGCTGACAATTTATAACTTCATCATCATTATTTTTTTTTAAATATTTTTCAAAAAAAAATTTTTTTCATTAAGCTATCTACCTCCAAAATTATCCTACCTTTTTAAATTAATCAATCTTTATATTTTTTCCCTCCTTTTTTTTAAAAAAAAAAAAAAATGGAGAAAGAAAAGAAAATGTATTGTCTTTAAAAATGTTGAATTCATTTTTGAAAACAAACCCTATCAATAACTTTTGATTAATATTTTATTTTAATAATTTTGATTTGTTTTCTTTTAAAATAAGCAAATTTTAAGTTATTTTATTTTTTTCTTAACACTTATAATATCTTTTAAACAAGAGAAACAAAATAGCTAAAAGTGGTCATATTGACACATCCTAAAGTTATGGACTGAATTCAATTTAACTCTCTCTACCTCAGCCCATACATGCTTAATATTGTTTTGCTTTTAATTTGTAGCTACTTACAAAATGCTACTTTACCCCAATAGTCTTTGATAAGGGAACATTGAATACAAAATGGTGGACATACTGTAAATTGTTGAAAATAAATTGGTCACACTATATGCCATTTACTATTCTGTCCTTGTATAAATTGTAATTTTATTTCATATTGATACAGTAAAACTCAAAACTGAATTACGTTAGTATTTAAATCTATTTTTAGTGAAGAGAATAATTGAAAATCTATTTTTTTTCTTTTTGTACTAAATTTAAATCACATTCAAAATAGTCAAATATTTTATATTCCAAATTTAGTTTTGAATAGTAATTATTTTTATTTATGATTACACTATTTACAATTTGCTAGCATTAGTGTATGTTTAGGGTTTTTATTAATAAGGGCTGTGTCATACATTTATCATATACAATTTGCTATTAATTTTTAAAAAAAATTATAATTTTTTATTGAAATTTTTAATATAAGAATTATATAATTTAAAAGCTTTAGTAAAGCCCTAAATTTTCAGCAACCTTGTGCAAAATATCCTTAGTTAGTACTCTCCTATTTACATGGCTACACAGTTTTTATATGTATATATTATAACCAATCAAATGAATGCAAAACGTCAAAAGCCATACACAATTGCGATTTGACAATATATAATAATATAATATATTAGACTTAGCTCATTAGGCTATAATAAAAAGAGCCATATGGGTAAGAATAATAATAAATAAGGATTGTATATATACTAATTAACATTTAATAAAAATTTCAGAGAACTTTCAACTCTTCCTTATTACAGAGATGCTCTTAATATTGAAAGCATATGCCATACAGTAATTAGGTTACATTAGATTCTTTCTCATACCATTTATAATAATACACACACACCCCCCCCAACAATAACACATCTAACAATCACTATTCTCATCATTTCATTGCAATGATTAGATCCACATTTCACAATCTTCTGATAAAGAATTAATATATTTCTTAAATGTTGTGCCATTAGTAAAATTTCATCATCAGTTATGATATGAAGATCTCGGGGGTTCTTTGATTAAATATTTATAATATTAAAGTTTCACTTTTTTATTTAAGAATTATTAGGCAATGAATGTAATCCTAGTAAAATATGAGAAGACGTACTCTAATTCCATAAGATAAGGTCTACCTATTTTACAATAATAATAAGAATAATAAATCTTTAACTAAAATATTCTCTACAATAATAAAAACATGAAAAACTTTTAATTTAGAATAAATTATAGGATAGCATTCAAATACCATGAATGGATAAGAGATTTTATGACCACTCAGGATCCAATCTTATGACTTTAAGATGAATAATTTTAGGGTTCAAATTTATGATGGTTCATCAACTGTAATTTTATGAATAATGGAAATAATTTTATCACAAAAGCAATCTTCTAATAAATGCAATTGAATTAAAGTGAATATTTAAAAGTAAGAAAATGAATTGAATAATCTATTTCTTAGATGCTTTCTTAACATCTGCAGACCATTTTAGCAAAGTGATTATTATATTCAATTTTTATATTTATGTACACTTAATGAACAACATAAAATGTAATTGTATAATAGTTTATGTCAAGATTTCTAGATTGATAATATGTGACAGTGATGATATTGATGCTAGATGACATATTTAACAATAAAAAAATAACATTTATCAGTAAGGGCAATTAAATAAATAACTTTGGAAATCTACAATCTTTCAAGTAAACCCTTGAGACACTATGCCAGGGGTCCCCAACCCTATGCCCGCAGACCATTTTACGTGTGTCTGCCGCTATCCGAACACGATAAAAAATTATTTATCTGATACAAATAAATTTAATTTTTAAAATTTTTTATAACTTATTATATTATATTGTAATCAAATTGTAGGGCATACATATACTTTTACAGCATAAAAATATAAGTATTAATTTTGTTAAAATTTTATTTTTGAAATAAATATTTTTTTGTACATTATGTGTATTATTAACAATATCCAACTATAAATTTACATTGAAAAAATAAACGGTGCCCGCCACCTGGTTGAAAAAATAAATGGGCCCACCACCTGGCCGGTATTATAGAATGGGCTCTTAAGTGCAAAAAGGTTGGGGACCCCTGCACTATGCTATAAAATTCACTTCATGGAAAAATAGTTTTATTAAAGTCAAAATTGTAAGGAATAAAAATCCTTATGCTGCTCTTCCACAAAATAATAATCAAATAATAATAATAATTATTTATAACAGCTATATAATCAAATAATAATTTTATACATAAAAAGCTTTCATTATTATGCAGGTAGGTGAAGTTTGTTCTTAACTCACCTTAAATTTCGGCTGTCGGATAACCATGGTTAAAAATTATTTCTATGATACCTTCGTTTGTAATTGTAAACTATGGTTAAGTTTTTAACAAGTGCTAATGTAATTTTTTCCCAAAAACATTTTGCACATAAAGCTTTACGGTTTAAATTATCATCTAAAGTCATTTCACAAGAACCAGCATGGAAAACAGTTGATGAGAATAAACTTCCACAGGTTCCTAAAATTGATTTGTCTTTGATTAATCATTTGGAATGACTGTCATTAGTGGACTTTGGTTCTGAAGATGCTGTTGTGAGACTTTCGGAAGCTATTCACTTTGCCGATGAGCTCTATCTTGTAAATATCTCAAATGTAGAACCTTTATTTACAGTTCTTGAAAATAGATCTTTATATCTGCGTGAGGATAAAGTAATACAAAACCATAACAGAAATGAAATTTTGAATAATGCTGAAAATACTATTGAGCATTATTTTGTAGTGCCACCTGGAAATATTCCTCTTTTGAAGCGAGAAAAAACTTATTCTGAAAATGATAGTGATGAAGAAAAAGCAAAAGATAAAGGTCTTAGTAAGATTTAATGAACACATTGTATAAAATAATTTATTTTAAATTATGTATTTTTTTAAAGTAAAATAAAATGACAAATATATTTAAAAAAAAAAAAAGCTTTCATTATATAAAAAAATGAATGTAATATTGTTTAACATATTGTTATGATATAATCAATTGTTTTGTAATTATTGAATTTATATATGAGGGTTTTGATTTGTTTTAATTATTTATATTATTGTTTTAATTCCATTATTGGACACTTGGTGTTTTTATGTTGGGTGATTCGTTAACGTTAAATAGAGTAGTAACATTTGAAAAGGGCACCAAAGCATGTGCTAAAAAAAGCTTTTTATGTATAAAATTATTATTTGATTATATAGCTGATGTAAAGAATTATTATTATTTTGTTAAAGTTTACAACTTATAATAATAATAATAATAAATAATTTTACAAATTAAATGATAGTTGGCTATTGTTAACTTTGTCTGATTAATAAAAGCTTTTATTAACATAAGCATCAAAGCACAGGATCAACAGACCTACACATCAAAACCATCTCTAACATACACTCATAATATTCAAAAGTGCAACAGAATAAAAGATGACCCTCAAAACAATATCATTTGCAAAAAATAATAGTTATGGCTTCATACAAGATATACATGATATAATACATCTGAGAGGTAAAGATAAGGCAATGAATGTAAGTGATGGTGTGAACTCAAAGGGAGCACTTACATTTTGCTGGCAAAAATATGCTAATACTTTATCTCTGAACATAAGAAAAATGAGAATGAACCATTGAAATATATTAGGAACAATACTAACTACCTTAAATAAAGCATTTATACTTAAATATGAGATATGAAAGATATAACACTATACAATCTATAAAATATGTGCTAGCAAAATATCCACAAGAGAGACAGCTATGATCTCTTGGATAATATAATGGCAAGATAATCATAAACCATAAAATGAGAGACTAATGCTATAATCTCTTGAACAAATATAATAAACTGATGGGTAAAACAATAAAATTTGCGAAATCTGATCTAATAAAAACTTGGCCTGAAATAAGTAATAAGAATATAGAACATATTCACTGGTTCTGTATAAACACATATTCAAATAAATAAATTACTCTTAACAGGAGACAAAGAATGCTTTAAAATTATGTAGTATCATAAAATGCTAAATATTCTGTGAATTTCTGGATATTAGTTTATAAATAATACATAAAAATATAGACAAAAATGCATAATATAAATAAAATACATTGTAAGTTATAATAAAATTATAATTTAAAAGTATACCCAGTTTATTAAAATAATTAAAAATCCATCCTGGAGATTCTACCATTCAACTGGATACAGTTATGCAATTACCATTCTGCATACATAAAATGTTCTTTTAATGCTGAAAACAGCAAATTTTATGTACAGCATTCAAAATCTTTCCTATAAGCAACATTTTTTTGATAAGCACAAGCACACAAATATATCAATGGTCATTTAACTTTTCATGAAAGAATATTTAAATATGACACTGCTTTTCATTAATCATGGAAAATATATAATTTAATGTCAAGGTATAGGAGCATATATTCATTGGATAACCAGATTTCGTTATAGGGAAGATATGTTTAAATTTCATAATTATAATAATGAGTCAAATTTGTAAAAAGCATTCTATATTTTATAACGACTGTTCCAGTTATTCAGTACAGTATGCCATTAAATGACTAGTAAATTTTATGAAAATATTACATTACAATGGTAGAATTCATTTTTAAATAAATAGTCCTGAAGTAATTTTTAAACAAAAGAATAAGTTAATAATTTTTATTTCACAGATTTTGGAGATATTTTTTCTACCTCTAGCCTTTATTAGATATAAGTTAACGATAAATAAATAATTAAAATGGGATCTCAAAACTAAAATAGTTTTGCCATCTGGAATTTTGATAGTCCATTAAAATAATGAATTATTCCAAAGAAAACCATTGTTTAAAGATAAGACAATATTGAAATAAATGTTGCTGAAGAATAAACATTTTAAAGTTTTGTAATAAATGTTTTATTGTTTTCAGAATTTTCCAATAATTAAGCAAAAGCATTTCAAATACTAAGAACTGCTAAAAAATATTGCATAAACATAAAGTCTTGAACAGTTTTAATATTCTGGCATAAAGGATATTGAGCTGAAAATAATGTTTATTGTAAATAAAAAAATTGGTAATCAATATAAGTTCTTACAAAAGTGGAGATACATGGAGAATTCCCTTGAAGTAGTAATTCTGTATAAAAATAATCACTGATTCAAACTTTCCATCATGTTCATTAGCAGTTTAGATTTCAGACTTCCTAGTAAGCCTTAACATCTGAATTAAAACTTATTTAAAGATACATATTACTTTAACAAATAAAATTTATTAAAAAGAATTCTGCAATTAGATAAAGAATAAAAGTAATAATAAGAAAATATGTGCGAGGTCTTCCTTTTTTATACTCCTAGTCATGTGATTGATTTTGGTGATTAAAACTGACATTTCAGATCACCTACTTCATTAGAGTTTAAGGATTGATTTGGGAAATGACTAAAAATAAACTCATTTACATATCTATCTAGACTAATTAAAAATACTAAATTGTTTTGAATAGAATATTAATTTGCATTCCTCTTTTTTAACAATTCTATACAATATCTAATATATGAAGTTCTCCAAAATACTTTGTTTTGAATTAAAGATATTTAAAAATAATTTTTAAATATTGCTAACAAGGAAATGAAAGCTGAAATTTATAACACAAGCACACTCATATGTTCATTAAGGTTTTCTTTATTTAAAATTAGTAGTTTTTAATAATAAATTAATTCTTTATCTTTTTTAATTAAAATATTTTAACTCTATTTTTACTGACTTAGTTTTTATTACAATTAGCATTAAGAAAAATATACTTTTATTAACCCAGGCCAACCATCTGGTGGCATTTCTGTGCTAAAAACATGCCATTTACATGACCCAATATGTGCTTTTGCATAGAAACTTATGGCCTATAGAATGGTACTGTTCATATTAGCTGCTGCAGGCATATATGGTGTTGCACACCAATATTACGGTCCGCTAATAGGCTTTGCGACACTGCAAATATGCACCCTTAACATCGTGATTGTGTCATGTGAGGACAGAGGGAATTCAAGTGGCCATAACTTGTAATATGCATTCTAATTAAAGATCTTACCCCATACCCGTTGTAATATTTGATACTAATAATTGTAAGATCATCGCCATGCTTCCCTACAAATATTGGAAGGTGTAAAAATTTGCAAAAGGTCATGGCCAAGAACCTTTTCCCAAAACTCATGTGAATAACTACAAATTACGAGAAATAAAATGTCAGGCTGCACATAGTTTTAGAAATCATAAACTTGATTCGATCAGTGACAACAAATTATTTGTCATCTCCCCCCCCCCCAAAAAAAAAAAAAACATTAAAATAAGTTCAAAACTTTTGACTTTTTCAACTTTGGGGTTTTTTTTTTTTTAAAAAAAAAAAGGCAACTTATTTTTTTTGGCTATACGGCGATTTTTGTTTCGGCTTTATTTGTATCCCGCTGATATACTAAAACTTTTCTTTTTAAAACCAATTTTTATTTAACCTTTTTAAAAAAAATAAACCAAAAATAACTTTTGTCTCAGTGACAACAAATTATTTCTCCCCATCTCCCCCCAAAAAAGTTAAACTAAGATCAAAACTTTTGACTTTTTCAACTTTGGTTTTCTTTTTTGTTTTTAAAATACGGCAACTATACGGTGATTTTATTTTTGTCTTTATTTGTATTATGCGATGTTTTTAATTTTGCCATCTTTGAAAACGAAAATGTACAAATATTTGAATCAAATCTTGTATCATAAATTATTTACAAGAATGTCAAAATATTGGCAAAAAAGGTCATCAAATATCAAAATATGTCAAAAGGTTAGTAAAAAAGTTGTATCAAATGTCCAAATATTTTTTAAAAAGGCAGAGAAAATGTAAAATATTTTAATAAATGTCGGAGAAAATGTAAAAATAATTTAATTAAAAATAGTCTGGCCTGGATTGATATAATTGTGTGTTTTTAGCAGAGAAACATTGCCACCAGACAGTTGGCTTAGCATACTGATTAGTACCCTAATACTTAACATTACAGATTTAAACTCGGTTATTCTTAAAGTTTAATTTGAACATTGAATCTTAACATATTTAGGAGCTATATTAAAATAATTTTAGTTTTTAACATTAACTTATAAGAGTAAAATATAGATAATTTAAGAAATTACAAGACATTTATAATCAAGGGTGGGTTTAAATCACTATAGTAAAATATTAAAATGTCTTAAAAATAATTATAAAAGTTATCAAAAATAACTTGAAGGATGAACTAACATTTAACTCAAGTCCTGATAAATTGACTTGCAGTCGAAATTAACTTATTGAAAAATTATTTATATATATATATATCCTTAATACAAAACTTTTCTGCTGTAAACTTCATTGTTTTTCTAATATTATGTATATATTTTTAAAGCCACACATATTTAAATAAAAATTCCAACTCCCAGACTTGGAACTTTCGGTCTTTTATAATTTAAGCTTATATATAACTAATGCAATATGAGGAAACAATATCTTTTTCCCCCCTCCTATTTTTTTTTTTTTTTTTTGACATATTGTAGCTAATAATTTCAAAGTTTATTTTCACTAATAAAATATATTTTAATAATTTATTGTTCATCTTATAATAAGCTAAAAATATATACAGTATAAGAATTTCTTAAATGTTTTTAATGTTTTCCCATAATTAATTTCCTAATGGTTTAAATTTCTCTTCTACAGTTGATCATTATTATGAATATTGTAATATTTTAAATTAATTTAAATAAGTGTGCTAATCTTTATAAAATACCTGAAATAAAAAAATTGTTACAAAAATTAAGAAAATATACAATAATAGTAATAAAATGCAAATAAATATGAGTTAAATATTTAATTAGTATATATTTACCATGAAATTGTAAAAATCCTAATCTTTGACTTCTAAAATGTAATACCTTAAAAATTATCTGTAATATAAACTAAATATAATCACATTAAAAAAAATACAGACATTTATGATTTACTTGTGTTTAAATAATTGGGTCATAATCAGAAGTGGATTTACAAGTTATAAGCCTCATTCCAACTTTCAGGAAAAAAGTAAAATTAAATAATACAGTTATGTAAGTTAATTTAATGAAGAGGGAAAAAAACAAAACATTCCCCTTAATAAAATTTAGAACTGTAACCTCTGGAAATCGTATGAAATTTTTAAAAATCCCAGAAAATTTGGAAAGATAAAAATTTTTTGTTAAGGCCAACTAACTGTTAATAATCAGTCCTTTTTTTTTTAAAAAAAAAAAAGTAGTTATTGTTTACTCTTTTCAGTTGCAATTTAGAATGTGAACATTTGCAATTTTATCATATATAATATTAATCATTAAACAAATGTTTATTTCATTGTAAAAATGAATTGCAGATTATAAAATATTTAGAAAACCCTGGAGTTTAAAATCTGATATACATATTTTTATAATAGTTTCAGAAGAATAAAATTAATTCAAAATATAATACTCTATTAGATGAAATTTATTCTAATGATATTATTTATGAAGAAAAAATTATTACTAATATTAAATAAAATTATTGCTCAATTTTAGAAAAATCTTCAATGTACATCAAATCCTAAATTAATTGAACAGTCGATTATGATGTTCAGAATGTCACAAATTATGATTGTTATAATTTGCACGATTTTGTTATAAAATAGAATCATTTTAGTTATAATAAAATTATACAAAAAAAGAGTCGAAAGATGTTTAGTAATTCATATACAAAAGTCATCCAGTGATTTTGCAAATTTTTTTTTTTTTGTTTAAAAATAAATCAAAAACGAATAAAATAATTACATTAAAAAATAAATAAATCCATACTTTCATGTTCAAATGCAAGCAAATATTTAAAAAACTAAGTGTTTTAATAAAATAGCACATTTCTACATATATATATATATATTGTACCGGTCAAAATAGTATGTTCACTTAACAAGATTCAAATCCTAAGCAAAAGTACCTCGAATCCAATCATGCTCGAGATACACAGGTCTGGAGCAGTCCTGAATTCTAACCTATTTGCCTATTCTCAGAATCTCTGACTCAATGAACAACAATTCTGATGACACAGTAAAATTATTTTAAATCCGTGCCCAGAAGCAAAGCAGTAGAGCATAAGATCAGAATGATGATGATGATCGAGGTCGGAGTAGCCCAGTTATTACATTATCATAGTTATTTATTAATGCTAAGCTCTTAGCTAAAGAAAATAATTCTAAATATTAACTAGAAACTAATAATTCAACACAAACCAGGATTAACATGAAAATATATATATTTAATAAATGCAGAAAACGCATATATTTATAGCAGGGTCTGAATTGCGGGCCCCATAGGAGGTTAGTGTAGATGGTTAAGCATGAAGCTCAATGCTGATTAGACATTGACTGCTTCAGTATATATATCAAAACTTCTCACTCCAAAATTCTGTTTATTAATAATTGATTGGAAATATATATATACAGTATTTAGAATGGAGATTATTTTTATGCAGATTAGATATTTACTACAAAAGTAGATGGGATAAGAATTTCAAAGATTTACCTATATCTCAAAAGAATGTATGAGGAAAATATCTCAAATGAGAATTTATATATTAATCACCTATTTTAACAAAAAATCATATAAGAATATTAACAAAAAGCTTTATATACACATACAGAGATGTATATTATTTTATTGGTTAAATTTGTTTTATTTATAAAAACAAAATCCTAAAGAATTACAAGCATGAAATATATATATATAACAATAGTTTGCCCTTTTTAGCTGAAGATGAGTACTTCCTGAAAAAATATGCCTTTTTAAATCTGCAATACACTACTACTAACCATTTGAATTTGTGTGTTAGTTTCTTTAATATTCAAAACCAAATATGATTATTTGTACTCGGATTTGAAATTTCTCCATGAATAAAAATTTATAAAATTGATTTTTATGTATAATGTTTAAAAGGTATGTATGTGTATATGTAGAGTATATTGTAAAATGAAAAACAAATGATATTATAAAGCAAAAATCTCTTCAGTATTAATTAAGAAAGAGATAATTGAAAAAAACTATTATCAGATTAATTATGATGTATTGAATACCAACAAAAAATTATATTTACTAATTGCATAAGTAGAAAGGTTGATAATTAAAATATATATTTCTTTATGTAAAATAATTATCAACAGCAGTATCACAAAAATTATAACAAATAATTTTAAAATTATTTTATATTTCTCATGCAATAATTTTTTAAATGGGTATAAAATTTTAATGTTATAATATATGCATGTGAAAAATGTGGTCCAAATGAAGTTTAAACAAGTTAAAATATATTTATTCAATAAAATTTTACCTGGATTACCAAAAACTAATATTTCTTCATTTCTGTAATATGTATTTCAATATGCAGGCCACAAATCCTACTTTATCACTGGAGAATATAATTATAAGAGAAATGGCAAAAGTTTATCAAACTCATTTTTTCTTTGGCTTTGCCCACAGCATTTTAAAATTTATTTTTTCATGTGTTAAATATATTCAAATTGTCATCCTAAAATTTTATCAATTTAATAGTAAAAGTTTATCAAATTCAGTATTTCTTTTGCTGAACCAATGACATTTTAAAGTTTCCTTTAATACATGTTTAATTAAATATATATATATTTAAATTGAAATCCTAAAAGTTTATCAAATTCATTATTACAATTGATCTAAATTATCATTATTTAAATGAGAAATTAAATACATGTTTACAAATACAATTTAATTAATTTAAAAGATATTTACAAAGTCAAATTTTACTTTACTTTATCAAGGCTTTTCATTTAAAAAGTTTTTCAATTCTGTAATCTTTTAATCAGTGTTGACCACTTTGTTTTTTTATGTCTTCATTTGGAAATAATTACAATATAGATTTTCCATGCATTTTTATATTGCAAATTATATATTTTTTTCCAAACAAAGCACAAATTTATATGCTAGTAAAAGTCTATACAAAAAGAATGAAAAACATGCAAGCTTCTGCAAGATTGGTGCAGTATTTGTTTAGTTATAAAGTTGCAAACAAACATTCACATTAATATATTAATGTAGATACCTTCAAATATACACTGGTTTTCTCATTTTCATATACTGTATAAACATTCTTTATAAGATCTAAACATTTTCCAACATTTTATTTTGGATGTTTTCATATGTAGATATATATTATATTTTTTTATTTATTAAATGATGTTTTAATCTAGTTTTCAATTTATTTTTTATTGTTCCTACATGTGAAACATTTTTATTATATCTTTTACAATTTACAATATAAAAGTCATTCATATTTTGCATCCCCTCTTCATTTTTTTTTAACATTTATTAATTTATCTTTTTATATATTGCAAATTACCAAAGTTTTAAAACAAATATCATAAAGCAAAAATTTACAGTATATAAAATTCTTTGCAAAAAAAAAAAAAGGAAAATCATTCAAGATTCATCTAGATTTGTGCAATATTTGTTGACCTATAAAGTCACAAACAAACAAACTTTCACATTTATTATATACTAATATAAGTACTTGGATATGTAATTGTGATTTACTACTTTAAAAAAAAGTTTTTTTGCTTTTTTAAAAATTTTCAGAGACATGAAAAATTTTAAAGTTCATTCAAATTTGGATGTGCAATTATGGGATTGACAAGAAGATTCACTAACACTACAATAAATGACCCTTTATATATATATCTTGTATATATTCACACTGTATATTGTATATCTCATAATGATTTTTTTTCCTTCTGGAATTAGATTGGCTCACTCATTAAGTCACACAAGTACAATAAATTGTCATTATGCTAATAATAACTTTTTTAAATGGTTATTTATTCAGAACTCATTATTTATTACATAACTAAATATAAAGATGGTAGCAAATAAATTATTTATTGTTTGGTTGTAAGTATTTTATAGTATTTAATAACTGGATCTGTTTTTGGAAAAATAATTGCAGGCACACAATAATTATAATAAATTTTTACTTTTTGTATAAAAATGAAGATACCCTAATCTAGAAAAAGTAAATTTCAATGTAGTGTCTTTTTTTTTAAATTATGTTATCCTGCAACCTAATTATAATTCAATTAATATTTCTTTTAATTTAAGTAACTATCAAAGTTATCACTGATGTTTTGATATCAGCATTTATTCAGGAAATTATCAATCATCTTCAATTGGTAAAATTTATTTGAGTCATTACTGATTTAATTTTTTTTTTTTTTTCAAATCTTATTTTAAAGTCTACTTGTTTAGATATAATTGTTTGGTTTATAGAAAAAAGTCTAAAATTGAATAGAAATATGGTAATCACTATTAAAATGATTTAGGGTTATTGATAGACAATAGGTCATGGTTAGTGAATAATACAACACTTTAACAGATGTTACATGATGGCACCATATGTTGATTAATAATGATACTGCACATAAGAAAGATGGAGCATTTCCTATATTAAAGTATATTAAAAATTTAATGTTAATAATAATAGCAGTTATCCAAATATATAAGCAACCTATACTGTTTAGAATGAGCAAAACACATGTTCATTCCTGATAGAAATAGCATTGGAACAATATTGATAAATGTAATCATACAAGATAAATTCAGCATATTAAAATACATTTCTTTTGAATGATTACCAACAGTATGAGAGTACCAGCTAAAAATATTAAGTTCATTTATAATTTTATATCTAGAAAATAAACAATCTCAAAGTGAGTTGATGTCAAAGAGAATTCTGTAGAAAAAAGACCATCAGGGCAAATGAATGTGCATTAAGATTAAAGTCCAAATGAACATTATATATAATAATTTATTCTCTGATCAAAAATAGGTTCATCCATTTTATCAGGATGATTTCTCCATTCTGCTTTGTTTCCACTTAATGGAACTATTATGCTTAATATAATCTTATAACTTTTTCTCTCATTTACGTTTTCATTTCTCTCAATTTTTTGTTAGTTTTTGGTTTTTTGTATATAAATACTGGGGAAAGTCAATAAGTAAAATAATTTATAATTTGTTTGTCATTATCAAAAAAGGAGATAAAATATAATTATTATGTGAATCTATTGTGCTGTTTTTTTTTGTTGACATAATTTATAATATTAATTTTTTCTTCACTTGACTATGTAATTCTTTTGTGTATATTACTTTGTATGCATAATGAAGCTGTTTTTTTTTTCTTTTTATATCTTATAATTGAATGCACTTTTGGTGTCGAGCATTATAATCATAGTCCATGTTGGCTACTTTATTTACACTAAGATCTAATTATGCACACTATGTAAATTAAGTCATTTAAATATTCCATTTATTTGGTGGCTGAATACTGTTTTTTCTTGTTTATTACATTTCTGTAGTAGGCAATAAACCAAGCCTCATTCCCCTTTTCCAATAATTTCTCTCTATAAACACCAAATTGACCTATTGTGAATCAAAGCTATGATTATATTGTTTCTTGTGATCTCCAAAAAACAAACTTATATTCAGAGTTGTCTTTACCATGCTTATATAAGTATTTGTGCTATGCTATTCTGGTTGAAATATTAGCTCTAAATTCTCCATAGTATACAGCTGTATTGTAAAGAATATCTGCAGTGTATTCTCCTTTCATAACTTATCTTTTGTGTTGTTAATCAATTATTGAGATGGGGGAGGGGTATTGAAAGTTAAAGAGGCTTTGTTTATTGCTAACCATAGAAATGTAATAAACAAGAGAAAACAGTATCTGGCTATCAAATAAATGGAATATTTAAATGACTTAATTTACATAGATGCATAATTATATCTTAGTATAAATAAAGTAGCTGCAACAACTAACATGAGAGTTATGATAATGGTGCTCACCACTGAAAGTTTCTCTCAGCTGTTTGATATAAAGAGAAGGAAGAAACTGCTTTGTAACGATATGGACTAATGTATGCAAAATAATTATATAATTTAAAGCTAATCATATATATTTATTTTTCAGTGTTATATATATACAAGTTTATATTCAGCCTATGGAAAGGCCGTCATTTTTTTAATTAATTGATTTAACACATTTTTTTTTAAAGATTTAATGTAAATTAAACAAAAGATTTTAATATTTAAATAAATATGAGAAATTCACAATTTGAAAAATGAAAAAAAAAAAAAATGCTTGGAAAAATCCAGCCTGTTTGATATAATAAATTAAAGTATTAATAAAGCTAATTAAAATTTTAAAATATACCTGTTATATTTGATAAGTAATTTACATATAATTAAGTATAGTTTTTCCTATAAATAAAATCCATACTTTGTTGTGAATTTGATAACATTACAGACAAAACATGGATTTTATATAATAATATTTACTGGAGCGGACAAAATAGGGATTTTATATATAAGGGTATATGACTAGCTATTATGTAATGCTATTTTGTATTATTTAATTTATTTTCTATATTCAAAACTAAACAATTTTAACATTTTTCAATACGTTTTTTTTCTTTCATTTCTATATATTTTTTGTTTCCTTCCATAAGATTCTTAATTTCATCAAAGATTTTATTCCTGATAACATAAACTCATTATTTCTATCAACTCTAATAGCATAATGTTTTTTAAATGAAATAAAGATCAGAGCTTAGACAATTTCCATCTTAAGATTTTTGATATCTCCACTGTTGCATCCACAGAATGGAGGGAGACATGTAAAGGAAGTTTTCAATAGTCTGTTCATTGCAACTTGCATGTATCTACTAGTCTTTAAGTAGAACTAAATATGACTTAGTGTTAACAGCGAATCTTTGTTTAGAAAATACTCCAACAAATACACTTACATCTTCATTTTATGATTTTACCTTGTATATGACCAATTTACTTTCTTGTTTTTTTTTTTAACTCCTTGATACTTTTTTTAGCACTTGAGTACAGGTTGAACTTTTTTAATAAACACTAAGAACTTTTGGCATTTTTTTGTTTGCTTGTAATCAAATCACTAATAATAAAATCATTGTCAGAAAACCAATCATTCTCCTTTTTACTGAACACAGGAATAGATTTGCTTGTATCCATAGCACACTTCTTAAGAGAATTCCATGCTTCAGTAATATGGTAATCTTGAAGATTCAAATTAGTAATTTTTAATATTTAATAGCTAGTGAAATCCAGTACATCATCTAAAGAATTTATTGTGATTATGATTGAAATAATATCTTTTTTAATGGGATTATCATTTTAATCTTGGTACATGCTAAATTATGATCTGTCAAACAATCTATGTTGTAGCTTGCGTAATGTGGTCTTCTCATATATTTTGACTACTAACTATAATATAATCTATTGAATGCCATTGTTTTGAGTGCACATCTCTTTATAAGATTTTTCTGCCTAAACAAAGTATTTTAATAATCCATGTTTTGTGCAAAAATTTAATAGACCATTTGAATTTGCACACCAATACCATTATTTCCAACAACTTTGGTTAAATTTTTCTATTTGTACAAACATGTGCATCCAAGTTCTGAGGAAAATTTTGAATTTTTAATGGTGATGCTATCTGACAAAGAATAAAAGTTTTCTTTGATTCTAAGATTGGACCATAGGCTCTAATAAAATGAGCATTAGTACCATTGTGTAAAGCGAGTTTTAATATCATTAGTCATATATTGATACAATGAAGAATTCCAAAAATAAAAGATACTAAATTAGACTTTTCAGTAAGTCCAACACTATGTATGCATTTTCCTTTCATTGTCTGTTCTGTCCTTCAAAAAAAACTTCGACCTGTTCTGTTAAACTTCCCATTGAAGGCTAGTTGTATTAAGAGCATATATCAATCTTATATTTTAACAGCTTTTTAGCCACCAGTACAGTCCTTTATTGGTCTTGAAGAGAGTTTGGATCAAGTAAACTTTCTACATTCCATGTGCCTATATTAAAAAAAAAAGATTTATAATATTTACTTTTAGTATTATCACTACATTCTACTTTACCACTACTATTAAGATTATTATTTCTATCATTGTAATGAGTAATCTGTCGGGCATGAAAACCTAATCAGTCTGTGTGAAGCTGGCCATTTTTAGATAACATTTTTTAGGTTCATTCAATTTCAATGATAGGCAGATGATATCTAAATAAAGCTGTTTAAACATACAATCTTTGAAAATTGAGACTCTTGTCTCAAATCCAGTTCCATATTTATTCATTGGTAATTGTACTGTTATGAGAAAAGATTACAATAGATTGCCAGCCTACTAAGTTTGGCCATATCATGGATTTTTTAATTCTTGAGAGTTTGAGTTAAAATGAATTCAGAACCACTGGGTGTGTTGATAAATGATGAAAAAGTAACTGTGCAAAAACACAAACTTATTATCACAGTCATAATAAGGATATAACCAATGGCATGAGAGGTTTAAGATGATCAGGTCCAAAATTAAGCAATTAAAGAAAGAAAAGAGAAATACAGCTTGTGTCAGAAAATAGTATTAGCCTTTGATAAACAATATCTTATTCTATAAAGCAGCAGGAGCTCTGTCAAGCACTGTTTATTTGTTATTCACAGATCATCCACCGCCTGTGATACCTGCCATTTATCTGAGAACAACACCAGACATTTAAGTAAAATTAAAAGCTTAATTAGTAGATTATATAAATGTAGTAGTTAAATGTGAAAAATATTGGAAACGATAAAAAATACTTAATGAGGAAAATAGCTTGGATTCACGTGATATGTAAAATAAAACTTGAATGTCAAATGATGATATGAATGATCAGAACTGGATGTAAATAAAGTGCATTTCATTACTGACAATTATAATTAGCTAATATAAATGTTAAATCCTAATAAATTATATTTAATATCATATGGTGCCATGAATACACTAGCATGCAATGATGACAGCTGACAATCTCTGAAATTTAAATGTTATTAATTGATTTCTGGGGAAGGAAAACAACTATCAATGAAATCCATTGAATGGATCTGTTAGTGTTATCATTAAATAATACTCTAAAAAGTAAATCTTGAATAAAGAAAACTGATTATATATTTAAAAAAGATTAAATAATGCTTGGTAGAAATAATTTAATCTATTATATGCAAATGACAATAAAAATTGCAATTTTTGTAATTAATATGAATTTTTGAAAAATATTAAAAGATCACAAACTCTAGAATAAATGAGTTTAAATAGCGTTATAATTATTATATCATTACTTGCTACTATTGACATTATTTTTAAATGTATCCCCGTTTTTAAAGAAAATAAGTTTTTGATATTTCATACTGAAATTTATTTCAGTATTTTGTTGGAAATCAAGTTTGTTGTTTCCAAAAAGTTTCCTAACAATAGAAACTTGATTATCATCTGTAGATCTTTACTATTTCCCTTTTATCTAATTCTTAAATAATTATATAATTGTCAAGCGTTGTTAGCCGAGAGGTCATTGCAGCCGCCTTGCAAGCAAGTAGTTGGTTGCAGACGGTTGTGGGTTCGCGTCCCGGCCGATGCTATGACATATGAATAATTATATAATTAACATTCAATATACATTATAAAGCAGTGATATATAATGCAAGATGCATATCCTAATCTCAAACTATATCAGTTCATGATTTATTCACATAAATATTAGATTGAATATGAAAAATATCTGAATTAGAAATTAGTAAAGACAATTTCAGTAATTAAATGCTAAAATGTAACCTTTATATATAAACAAAGTTTAATTCATATTATATAAATTATACGCTTTATTTTTTCAAAAATAATAAAGTAAATTTGAAGTGACAGATACATGTATATGTAATTTTCTGAGGTAATTAGATTGAGGCAATATAATAATGATTAATTAATCGGTTGTTGTTGGCTATTTCTTGTCATTCCCATTACAAACTTTTATAGCATCTCAACTTTTATATCATTAAGATAAAGATAATTGTTAGCAATAAAATTGAATATTTCAAGAAAGTTAATACAAATTTTTAACTGATATACTATATTGGTAAATGAAGTATCAAGAGATATTGCTGTCAAACCATAATTAACTATTATGCTAGCATGTATATGAACATATAAAATATTTTATTTACAGCAAGCTGAGATAATTAAAATAAATGTGTATATTCTTTCCTTGCCTGACTTGATGATGCATTAGTCATTAATGCTATAATACACTGAATATGTCTTTTACAATAACTTCATATTATGTCATAAAGCTTACAATTCTGTATGTATAATGAATCATTAATGTAAAAGAACAATGTTTATTGATCAAGATGCATGGCAGATGATATGAGTTTGATTATTGCAATTCAGACATTACAGATTTTACAGGTGTTTTTTAAAAAATTAGATTGCAAATATTTACACTTATGTCATAGCATTAGTTTTCATTTTTATGCTGCTAAGAGCAGAGATTGATATATTCTGTGTTTCTATGGTAACACTTGAACATCTGCAGTGATAATTTGCCATTGCATGTCTCTACTGTAATAAGCATCTTATATTCATGAGATACATCATAAAATTTAATAATGATAACCCATATAATTAGACAATTAGAAATTATATGATATTTAATTACCCTAGTGACTAGTTGAGCACATTAATTCATGTGATTAAACTGTATTTTTTTATATTCAGCTGAGAATTGATTTTGATCTCTTTTCTCTTGGAATTTTATAACTCTACCATTGTGCTGAAACAACATACAGGGTAACTTTCATACCTGATTTTTAAATTTAGAGCTATTTTCATTAATAATAAATTTACTGCATAATTATAATGATATTTTGTTATAGCAAAAAGAACTGTTGGTACAGCAGGTCTCAATTCTAATGAATTCAAAGAAGAATCAAATACATTGTAAATAAAACTGATCATTTGTTTCAGTCATTGATACCTGAATCTAGTTTACTTTTAACCAAAGTAGTATTGAGTAGTGTATATGCGGTATATATTTCACACAAAATCAGTTAAACAAATAAATGAATTACAATACTTATGCTTATAACAAAGTGCAAACAGATCCCACACAACTCTTCATCTTTACACAGCATAGCCCCTCCACAGGACACCAGTGCATTCCAGACAACTCGAATCGTATGCAAAGAGTGCCATGACTTAAAGAGAAAGATCAAAGAAACCTATTTTATCAATCTGAACTGCAACGTGATGAATAAGAGACTCGTGTTATGCAATCTCCAAAAAATGGCAAACAATTTGCATGTCTCGTACTAATAGTTTTACTTCACAATTTATTTTTCACACAGCTTTGTTAATGAAGGTATTCCTTCAAAAGTACTCAGCTGAATAAACTCAATGGTCGTTTATTTATTTGTTTAACTGATGATTTTATTTGTATGAAATATATATCGTATATGTACTACTCATTACAAACACGCACACAAAGCGATCATTAATTACAAATGTAGTATATACAGTCATTTGTTAAATATAAAACTTATACTAAGTAATTCAAATTTTTTTAAACACAACTTCAACATTATAATGTGTTTCTTAATTGTATGCATATATTTCTTTAAAATGTTACATTAATAAAAGGATTACTAGGATACATTTCAGTATGTGTATTTCAATATAAAACTGCTATTTTCATTTATAATAGATGACATATTCAAAGAAAGAAAAGATTTAAAAAAAACAACATGATGACTACAGATAGAATTTTTAAAAAATAATAAATGATAGTTTAAGAGGATATTTTTATGGTAAAAGATAATTTTTAAATTTTGCACATAGTGAATATATAATATTGCTACAGATTTCAACTAAAATATAATATCTTTTAATAAACTATTAGGTTTTAATTTGCATATTTCTGATATGAGCAGAAACATTTAAAAAATTTTGAAAAATAGATCACAGCAGTATTCAAAAATCCTTTTTCTGTAATTAGTTAGAATAATTTTAGATTACTATGATTAGTAGTAGTTGATTTTATAATTATATGATAGTTTAATGTTTGAAACCATTAATTGTTTTGGCATATATAGGCATGTGGGAATTATGCAATTTTTATTCTAACATATTTTCTAAATGAAGGCAATACACCTACATATCAGTCTTGAAATATTGTTGATAATATTACATTGATAATCCAACAGTTTGTGCTTTTAAATTCTAAACAAGCTGTTATATGTGTATGTCATCATAATTTCCAACAATTAGTAATTTATTGCTAGATGAAATTCCATGCTTGATTCAGTTATTTCAATCCACATAACTTTTTTTTAGCTAAAATATTCTAAATATTAAGTGCATTAGCTCAAATGTAGATGAAATTTATGCAGAAATTACTGAAAATCCCTGGTGAGATCTGTGCAAACCAACACAACTCCATGGAATAAATGAAAAAGTACAGAATGAGTTCACCTATACATTAGCTTGAATTGTATAAGCATTTACTTTATTGGCTGTTACTACGCAGTGTGAATTATATATTCAAGACAACTAAGCTATTCTGATATCTCTAGAAACAATCAGAAGGAAAGGCTGAACTCCTTATTCAGCAACCCCTGAACATCAAAAGAATCAACAATTAATCCATGTAAATATAAATTGTGATATGTGGAAATTATTAATCCCTGGCATGCTATATGTAAAGTAATACAAGTCACTCAAAAAAACAAAAAAGTACAGAATACACCCATCTGTACTTTAGCTTGTATCCATATATAAGCATTCAATTTGTTAACATGTTATAACACAGAGCATGAATTATATACATTAATGAAATTTCAGGGTAATCATAAACTAATACTCTGATAAATTTCATTATTCTATCACATGCATGATCCCATTCTAAATCTCTTGAAATTCAGTTAAAACTAAATCTGTCCTATTGTTATCTCTTCTAGCAACATGACTAACTCTAGTCCATTTTAATTTTCTCTATGATATCTGTTTGTTCTCTTATCCATATATTTTATTTATGATCCCTCATTGTTACTTTCCTTTTACATTCTTTCACTACAGTACTCGTATTAAATTTTCAAATCTCAGATCTAAACTTAAACAATAGCAAAAATATATTTAGTAAAAAAAAAAAATGTTTTCAAACATCTAAGGATATATCCTTTTGATAATAGTTTTATTAAAACAACTCCATTTAAGTTTAATTTCTATAATTGATTAACATTCATTGTGTTTTCCATATGTATTAATAAATCGACTAAGTAAGATATTGGTAATTAATAACTTAATTAATTACTGCCCCTCTTTATTTTGTTATTAAATTTAGTCTTTTTAGGATTTAACTTTTTAAATCTGATAACTTTTTTAATATTTTCTTCTCATGTGTCATAGCATCAGCCGGGAAGCGAACCTGCTAACTCGGGACAATTGCTTGTAAAGCAGCTGTCGCTGACCTCTCGACCACCAATACTTGACAACTTTTTTTAATATTTTCCGAAACTGAAATATTATTGGCAAAAAAATAATGCATTTATAAAATCTAATTGCATTAATTAAGTAATCTCCCTTTTTTAAAAAAATAAATAAATTATCTAGCTCTTCATTTTAAATTATAAAATATAAAACTACAGTAAAAAAATTTTGGAAACATGAAATCACATTTTCTTGCACTTTTATCAATGGTAATCTTTTTCATGTAATTGTTATCCATTTATAAATATTCTTCAGCATTTGATAATATTTTAAGTCTATGCCTTGCTATTCCAAAGCTTAAACACTGCGGGGAATTTTTTTAAAGGAAAATGATTTCCTAATAATATAAATCCTACGTAAAATGGCACTCCTGCGTTGATGTTTTCTCAAACTATTTTTAATAGTTCTATAATTACTTTTAAATCTAAAACCTGTTCTTTTGATAGTTGATACCATATTTCTTGATAAGTCTGTAATTGCTCTCTTTTTTTTTTTTTTCTCTCACCTTTTTAAAATATTAATATCATTAATGCATTTTCTCACTTTTCTAGTATCTTTATCATTTAAAAATCTTATATATAGTTTTGTTTCTTTTCAAATATCTGAGCATTTCATTATTTTCTGTAATGTTTTTTATCTTTCATAAATTAATTACCACATTTTCATTCTGCTTTCAAAATACTTGGTATTTCAAAGGATGCTGTAGGTAATTATAGAAACTATTTAGTTTTCTTATTCTTTATTGCTGGATCGTTCTTTATGTAACACTTCCACAAATTAATTTTTTAACAATACTATTATCTTTTATTTTTGTTGGATAAATAATTTTCTTTTTCTTGCCACTTTAGACTTATTTTTTTATGTCATCAAACTTTTTTCATATCATTTTACAAAAATTGTTGATATTCAATCTTCTAAGTGCGTCATTTTAAATTATCTTCATAGTTCTAGTTTTTTTTTTTTTTTCCTCATGTGTCATAGCATCAGCCGGGAAGTGAACCTGCTAACCCGGGACAACTGCTTGTAAAAGCAGCCGTCGCTGACCTCTTGACCATCAATGCTTGACAAGTCCTAGTTTTCTTTATACATTAACATTTTTTGGAGAATTACTGTCTTTTTATACCTGCCCTTAATGAGTAGATTTTAATAGAATATCATCTTATTATTAGTCAGCCATCATATAAATCTGTTACCATTTTAAAATAATTTGCAAGTTGTATCTTAACTTTATTGGAGTATTTCTGAAGATTTTGAATATCAATTATTTATACATATTTCTTAATAGATTTTGTTTGTATAGCTTTGCATTAATACAAATTGATTTTATAATTAAGTTGAAAGTTAAAATCTGTAATTTATATATATAGAAAAAGACATTATATATGTCATATGAAATTTACCAAGTCTATTTTAAATAATAATTGAACTGTTCTCTAGCTACAATGTTCAATAACTTTTTACAATAAGAAAACGATTCACTTTCTATTGTATTTTAGATCTTTTATTTAGAATTATCTAGAACAATAACAGCCAGAGTGCAAACATAAAACAGCCTATATATTTTATTATTTATGTTTGTACTCTGACTGTTATTATTTTAGATAATTCTAAATAAAAATATCTAAAATATAATAAGTAGTAGTCCATTTTTTTTTTTGTAAAAGGTTTTGGAACATGGCTGCTAGAGAGCAGTTCAATTATTATTTAAAATAGATTTGCTAAATTTCATATGACATTATATTTATTCAATATTGAAATATTATCTAACATTACATATTATTATAGAGTTTTAGAAATGAGTGAGATACCTATAAACTTAATATCAGTTATTTAAAAATCAATTTACATTAAAATATATAGGGTAGTTTAAGATTGCACTCTGGGTATTATTGTTCTAGATAACTAAATCAGGGGTGAGCCATTGTTTTGTCTCAGGGGGCACTTTGTGGAAGTGGAGGTTAGTGGAGGACCACACCTTTTAAAATGATTGCACTCATTAGTTAACTTTGCATTTCAGAAATGGTATAAATTGTACCATAAAAAAATCAATAAATTAAATAAAATAATGGCAGTTTTATTCAATTTACTTATTGTGCTAATTTCATATCATCTATAGCTGCAAACACATTTAATTTTGGAATCAGTTTAATGAGACAAATGTACCCTATCACACTTTTCTACAATTTTTTTGAAATCAGGAGTGAGATTGCTTGTTGAGATTCTCATCACAGTCTGCAAGTTAATGTCTGCCAAAGAGTATTTATATTTTACTCCTGTTGATCTTCAAGCAAGAAAAACTTTGCTCAAAAATATATGTAGATCCAAATATAGAGAACATTTTCCCTGCAAATTTCTTCATACATGGAAATTTTTCAGTAGACAAAGATTTGTAAAAGTCAACTAATATCACAGCATTAAACATTTCTTTCATAGTGTGATCTGACTGCATGCCAATAAGTTCAAGCTGCAGCTTCTCGGGTGCTATGTCAATATCAGCAGTGATGGGATAAAAGAGCAAATTGAATTTAGGTTTAATTTTCTTAAAATTCTGAAATTTTGTGACCTCATCCTTTAAACTCTGCAGATAATCCCTAATCTTAACAGAAACACTTTCAGGCAATTTCTGTTTTCCTAATAAAGGGAAATAACAAAAATTGCCTTCACCTGCTTGCCTTGCAAATAGACCAAGTTTTGCTTTGAATGATTTTATACGCTTCCACATTTCATGTGCAAACAACCCCTTTACCTGCAATGTCGCATTTAGTTCTTTCAATTTCTCAAATACATTAGCTGCAATATCATTTCATATCTCCACTCCTCACATCTTATTTTTGTAATGAAATCATGAGATATCTCCTTTGTGTCCAGAAATAAGAGGATTTCATTCTGCAACATCCAAACTCTTTTTATCACTTTGCCCAGGCTCAACAACCTCACACTGTTGTGATAAATTACATCTTCATACTCTGCCTCCACATACTCAAGAAAAGATTTTAACTATCAATGGTGAAAGGCCCTTCCTCTGATTGTGTTTATCACCCTAATAATAGTATCTACCACATGCTTTAAATCCAGTGCAGCTTTGCAAAGGCCCTCCTGATGCAAAGACAAGATATCACTGTGTCTTGTGCTTGCAACTTGTTTTTTAAAGCTTAACTATACCTACATTTTTTCCATTGAAAGCTCTGGCTCTATCTGTTGTAATGCTTGCCATTTTGTTCCAGGACAAGCTATTTTTTTTCACACAATTCACAGCACACTCAAACAATTCCTGACTAGTAATTCTATCTTTCATTGATTCTAGTAATTCCTCTGTGATGATGAAATTTCCATTAATTCCACGGATAAAGATGGGTAATTGTGCAGTGTCTTTATTATCTGTGCTCTCAACCAGTGTCAAAGAAAAACAAAATCTTTGTTTGCAATCATCAGCTGTTCTGTGAGTTTGTCACTAATTGAGTCAATGTGCCAAACTATAGTTCTTGACTATGAAATGCTTTCAAATTTGTTTGTCATATCAGGCAGGACACAATATACTTGCACACACTACCATACACTGCTTAATAAACTCACCATCTGAAAAAGCTTGTTGCTTTTAGCAAGGTTGTAGAGTACCATTAAACTTACTTCCATAGCACTATTTTGAAGTGTTGATTACTTTGTAAATAATGATTGTTGCTTCTTCAGCTTTTACACACACTCCGCAGCATTTATTTTGCATTCTTCCTTGGAATGTTTGCTATGTTTTGTCTCATGGTGTCATTTCAGATTGTACTCCTTAAATACAGCTATTGTTTCATGACACAATAAATACACTGCTTGATTCCCTGTATTACCAAAGAAATATTTGTCCATTCTTCATTAAACACGACATTCATCACCAATTTTGTTTTTTCAGAGGGTTCATCATTTCACTAAAGTATATATTTACTGTTGCAAAGACAAAATTGAAATTAACCAAATCAACTGGAAAAGCACTGCACATGCATACTGACATGGCTGTCCTAGTGGAAAGTATGAGATGAATTTTTGCTCATGCATGGGAAGGAAATCTCAATTTAAGGCAGATTTTTCTGATTGTTTTGGTGGGCTACATATGACTCACAGTCCGCTATTTACTCACCTCTGCTCAAAATAAAAAGATCTAAAATGCTATAAGAATTAGTACATTTTCTTACTATAAAAAGTTATTGAACATGGCATCTTAGAGGGCAACTCAATTTTTATTTTAAATAAATTTGATAATTTCACACGTCATTATATTTATTCAATATTAAAATGTTATTTAACACTGCGCGTGCGCACACACACACATATATATATATTAGATAAACATATAGATTGCTAGTACTTATCTACTGTATTTTGTAAACATTGTAATAACATGGAATTTTTTTCTATGTATTAGTTTAGATAAAATTTCAGCTTCAGTCTTTAAAAAGGCAATAACCATTTTAAATGACAATGCAAAGACATGGTTTCCATTTTTATTGCCATTTTTAGTTGATTGTATCCTAGTTACATCATAATTGAAATTTTATCTAAATTATTATACAAAAATTCATGATTGAAGATTTGCCTGTATAAGCAATGTTTTGGAGGTGTTTTAAAATTCAAAATGGCACAGAGTGTGTACTATATTGGCACCTAAACTGATGTGTGTGTATATATACAAATAAATCATTTACACAAACATTCATTCTGCCTTATCAGGCAACTGAGAAGAAAGACTATGGTGTTTCATGATCTTAAACTCAGAGATAAAAAGCCAATAAACTAAAATATACTAAAAGGAAATATGCCTATGTGTTTGAAAAGAAATGTTTTTAACAAATGTGTTTTACCAGTTCTTACTTATGGATCTGAGACTTGGACACTTAATAGAAGAGCAATACAGAGACTTCAGACCACTCAGAGAAATATGGAGAGGTGCATGTTGGGAGTAACAAGAAGAGATTGAAAATGCAATGGATGGATATGAGAACAAGCAGGTGTTACTGACCTCATTGAAAAAATTAAAAGATTGAAGTGGAGTGAAACTGGACATATTGCTAGAAGAAATGATAATAGATGGACAATTGAAATCTTAAACTGGATTTCAAAAGATTGTAAAAGACCCAGAAAGAGACCACATGTGAGATGGATGGATGAAATAAGAAAGTGTGCAAGAGTGATGTGGAGAAGAGAAGTTAAAGATCAGAGAAGATGAGTTGAACTTGGAGAGACCTTCATCATGCAGTGGATTGATAATGGTTGATGATGAAATAAATAGGCAACATTTATAAATATCAGTCTTTTCCAAATAGATATTGTAAAAATTACACATATATAAAAAAGCTAGTAAATAATAAAATAGAATAGTGAATACTTTATGATATTTTTTTTTCATTAAATAACATTGAATGAGTGTATTATGACAGTGGAACATTTTCATTATGTATGTATTTGCTGATTGTGATACTTAAAAGATTTGATCACTATTTTATTGCTGTATTCGCAGAACAACTTAATATTACATAGCTGCATATTATTGTAAAATTGAAACTTATCTAGAGTTGATTTTAAAATGTTATTGTGTAAATTTATATTATCAACAAAATTATTGTTTGCATAATCAAAACCCTTGGATTAATGATTTTTAAAGGGGTGCTACACCACATTAGAGTATTACAAAATATGATTACTATTACTACTACAAAAATACCTACTGCTATTTTAAGAATTTTTATATTTATGTTAGCTTCCATATTTCTTAAATTTTTGAAAGTTTGCAAAACATCAATTTTTGGAAAAGGAAATGCTATAATTTTATTTTTGAATATATGGTTATTTTTAAGTTAATTTAATAAAGAAGAAAGCATTTAGAAATAATTTCTTTTTTTTTTAACATATAAAAATTTTCATCCAAACGAAAATGTTTTAAAATAATATTTAAATTTTTTTAAAAAATAATATTACATTAATTTGCAAAAAAAAATTTTAAAAATGTTTTTAACAATATTTTCAAATAGATTTAATCCACTATCAATTTTTTTTATTTAAAATTGATATTATTTTATTCTGAAATTATAGTATTAAAGATTAATTTTAATTTTATTATCTAAATTATATTTGTATTTGTTGATTTTTAATTATTTTAATCATTTTTTAAAATTTAGTAAGTTTAACTTATTTATTCATAATACAAGAGTATTAAGAAAAAAGTCCAAGTGACTTTTTCTAAGAAACAATTACCATTTGGGAGTACCAATATTACAAAAAGATTGAAAACACTATCATAGATAACGTTGTTATTTCTTTTCTAAAACATATGAAAATATTTCATTATGATTTATTATTATTTTATAATATTTCACACAGAATTTTGAATATTTTTGAGGCATCATTAAATCCATTGAATTATTTACTGCTTTCAAACTATGACAGATGTTACTATTGCATTTACTATATAATTATATATTATTCATATATTTAACTGTAATAGTACCATTTGTTTTTGGGTATAATTATTTTAAAAAGCAGTAAATAAATCAAGACATCTATTCAATTAATACTTTCTTTGTCATTCGTTTTAGATCTACAAAAGAATAGTTAATTCTCTGCCTTGACTTAGTAACCTTTTAGACAACCACAAAAATATCATTATGTAAATTTACTCTCTCTCACACATGCATATATATTGAAGCAGTCGGATCTGAGTTCGATCCTAGCTTCATGTTATTTACCCTAATACTAACCTTAAATTTCCGATGCAGTGGGGCTTTATACGTTCAATCCACGCTAATTTCCATAATAAATAATTTATTTCAAATGCGTATTAAAATTAATTAGTTTAGCTTAAAATTGATCAATTCTCTAAATAAATTCATGAGAAAATATTCATGAATTTATATATATTAAATTGCGTGGATTGTGCGTATATACTTGTAAATATTAAAAATATATAATTGTTCGAAAGTTTCATTGCGTCGGGAATACTTGTTTTTTTTTAATTTTAAATAATTTGTTAAAGTGTTGTTGATTAAAAACTACATTCTTTCGATAAGCTCTCAAATTCTCAAAAACAACAGTAAAGTTTTATTAATTGGAAAAAGATAAGAATTCAATTTCTAATTAAAATCATTTCAGATTTTAAGAATTCATTTTCTAATTAGGAAAGGAATTCAAAAAATTAGTTTGAAAGCCTTATCGAGGGAATGTATTTAAAAACAACTAATTATAAAAAAAAAAGCAGATTGATAATAAAATGAGCGCTAGCCGGAGGCATCAGTGAACAGTAGATATATAGCCCTGAAAAGTAAAGAAAAAACTAGCTTTGTTGTAGAGTAGTGCAGTGAACTCTGGGCATATTGATTTGTATTTCATCATGATAGAGGGCTAGAACATCAGGAATCTGGCTACGGTTCCTAAAGTCCTGAGAAATCTTCAATGGAGCTGCTGAACCTTTTTCCGGACCGATCATTCTGCTAAAATTATGAAAACCTACTAAAATACTGTTCCAGTAGTCAACCAATAATGCCTACATTTTCAACAACTTGGAGTGTACTTAGGAAGGAGGGGTAATATTTTCTATAATGAACGTTAAACTTTCTCCATTGAACTTATTTTACCTCCTCCTATTTAAGAGCTCTTTATTATTTAATGTAAAAATCTTTATAAAATGCTACTATAAATTTATATTGTAATTCTTTCAATCTCTAGTCTTTAAACTTTTTCTTTTCTTACTTTGTTTAATATTATATATATATGTATTTATCGTGTGATTTATTAGTATTTAAAAATATCCAATATCTTTCACCATCTCCTCTGTTCTATTTGCTCTTTATAATCAAAAGTGTCCGCCATTAGAATAATCATTAATCAAGTGAAATATTACATTTTATTATATATGGCTAATAATAAACATACTCCTTTTATAGTTAAGTTAAGTGTTATATTTTGTATAATGTTAAAATGTATTTTCTTGTTTATTTGATATATATATCTATATATATTTATTTAAGAAGTTAAAAATCCATTTGTATATAAACAGAGGGCCGATATTAGCAAAAATTATAATTAAAAATCGATATCTTTTTTAATTATTCATCAAGTTACTGGTTTATTTTTAAAACATACACAAAAATTTTTTATGGTTCATATTCTCTTATTTAAATTTCTCAAAAGAAATACTTCCTTTCCTATTCTTATCAAAGGGGAGACTTGTTAGTAAATAGGTTATCACACTAGATATTTCAATTTTATCTCTGTATATATTTTTTGTTGGTAAAATCCATGTTAATTTTGTGAGTGTTTAAATTAAAGTCGAAAAATTCTCAAATATATTATTTAGTTTAAATAGTTTTAAATAAGATTAAAGTTATGCCTTAAAATACGTTTTGTTTATGAATAGATTTCGAATGTAAAATAAATTAATTAGTAATAAAATTAAAAATCATTTGTTTTAATAATATTTATTGTTTATATTTGTTGGGGCATAAATAAATAAATGTTGTGTAATATTGTTGGATTTGATAAGGAGCCTTTATTATATTTATAAATTATTTAAAGACTAGAGGTAACTAATGATCTATATTTTATTGAAAAAAAAATTATTATTATTATTAAATATTTCTAACATACTTGGTTTTCAGTTCATCATTCTTTTATAATTATTTAAATGTTAATATGCTGTCTGTGTTGGCAAGAACATAATATGATTTGATTTAAAAGGTATTAAAGTAATTAATTATTAGATATTCGTGTTAGTGCAAGGGTCTCTAGTCCTCACCAACCGTGGAGCTAGTTCTTGGCGCATAGCACTGTGCCGTCGATTTCTGCTATCTGAGCTGTTAAGTTGGGTTTGAATTCAGTTTTGGTTAAGCTGAGTTTGAATCCGATTTGACTTGCGGTGGTGGTGGGTTTCGACCGGTACAATATATATATATTGTAACCCAGACTTGGGGTTTCCATCCCCTCTTATGATTGATTTATTTCCTGATGAGCATATTGCAGGAAGGAAAGAATGATTGGTGCTATCCAATGCTGATGTTAGCTCCCCCACCCCACAATAATATTTCCTGCTCATCAGAGGGTGTAGCATTAAAGAGACTGAAAACATCTATAAATTTATCTGCTTGGTTTCTCAAATGGCACCACTAGAGTTCCAGCTTACTACAACCTTACTCACCCAGATCAGGTTATGCTGAACATAGCTCAGGGAACATGAGATTCCTGTGAACAAGCACACTATACAATGGATGACATGAAATGAAACTGATAATAGATATATTATTTTATATAACCACAATTTATTTAAATAACAGTATTTGGATAACACTCCTTCTAACAGTTCATTGCAGGTCACATTCTATAGATTAGTTAGTCCATTTCATTGGTAATTTCTCTGATGCTTGGTCCCATCATTGATGATCATACAGTGTCCATCACATATATTTCATAACCCTGTTCTGCCAGCATTCACATAGTAGGGATTTATTTAGATATCCTTATGTATATCATGGATACCTCCCTTATTATTTCTCAAGTTTAAATTCTTCTGTGAGTTTATATTCTCCTTATATGCACATATTCATAGACATGTCTATTAATTCCCTATTGCCATATACCCTTAGGTAAGCTTGATTTATATTTGGATTAATCCTTTTCATCTAATCATTCAGTAGCCAATAATTATATTCGAATATATTCCCATATTTATATATAGATGCATATTTAATTCCTGTACATAGACACATTTAATTCATGTATATAGATGCATGTTTAATTCCCATATGTAGGCACATATTCAATTCATGTATATAAATGCATGTTTAATTCATGTATGTAGACACATTTAATGCATGTATGTAGACACATGTTTAATTCCTGTATGTAGACACATTTAATTCATGTAAATAGATGCATGTTTAATTCCTATATGTAGACACATATTCAATTCATGTATATAGATACATATTTAATTCCTGTATGTAAATGCATATTTAATTCATGTATATATAAAATAGTAACTCTTTCTTGGTTAAACATAATGCATTTACACAAATCAGGGTATGTCTATTTTAAATTAAATTCTTACATTATAATTTCTATATTTCATTTAGCAAGTTAAACTTTAACAATTTGACATTTATTTCTTATACTCTTTATTATGAAGTTTAACTTCAAATCAATGTTATAAGTTTTAACACTTAAAAAAAAAAAAATCAGTGAATTCATTATTGCGTTTCACCATTTCTGTCAACGTATTTCAATTTACCCTTTTTTTCTTTTAATTTTAATAACAATATTGGCAATTATATTATTCTATAAGAAATTATTTCAGTACATAACATTTTATCATTTTGTTGAATTAATCATTTTAAATAACTGCATTTCATTTTATCTTTCTGAAATGCTTTTCTTACAGCATTTTCATAAATACTTTTAAATATTTCAAATGTTATCTAGAGTTTTCTTACCTTTAAATTTATCTGTTGACGATTCACCACTGTTGAATCTTCACATTAAAAAGAGATTTTTCTTAGAGCTGAATGGTATATATTTTCTTTGATGGTCACTTAGGCATGTTTTTTTCATTTTCATGACTTCTGCATGGTGTGGGAAGGAGAGCGAGCTATTCTTATTAGCCAGATATTTTAGCATTTACCATGTAAATAAACTTTTTTTATATTACAATTTATGGTAATCTCAGGTTTCCCTTTATCTGCAGCACTTCTCTAATTACTGGCCATGATGACTCCAAAGTTGGTCCAATTATTTAAACACTGCTGTAGACTGACTAAATACTGAACTGCTATTTACTGCAAATCAATTGCTTGCTTTATATATTGCAACTTCCGCAATTTTTTATCATCTTTTTTATCTCACCCATGCTGACCGACATATTTTTCAAAAACATGTTGACTTCTTTTGCTAAGGCAAGAAAATAATGATATCTTTTTTTAATGAACTAATTACAGCATTTCTATATTGGGTTGTCATCAATTAGCCCCCGCACACTGCCTGACATCACTGTTTCCATGCAAAAACACAAAAATATACTGCTCATGCAGCCTATAGAACAGTTCTGTTCATATTGGCCACTAAGCAGCTTTTGTGCTTCACAGTACTATCGCACACTTCACATATTGCTACAGTATGATGTGAGGGTGTGTAGAATTTAAGTTGTCTTAAGTCTTTGCATGTGCATTCGAAGTACTTATTTTTTATATGACCTGACATAGTTTTATATAGTATTAATTGTAAGACAAAAGAATTATATATATATTATAACTTAAACCGGATTCCAAGAGATTGTAAAAGACCCAGAAAGAGACCACATGTGAGATGGATGGGTGAAATAAGAAAATGTGCAGGGGTGTTGTGGAAAAAAGAAGCTAAAGATCGGAGAAGATAGATTAAACTTGGAGAGACCATCCTGTAGTGGATTGTTAATGGTTGATGATGATGATGATGATATATTATAACAATTTTTATATACTTTTTACCAACTCTTTATATCCCACTTTATATACTTTAATTTCACTGCTTAAATTTTCAAATCTGATTTTTAATCTCTCTTATGACTTATCCAATTGGTCATTCAATTCATTAAACCTGCTATCACATTTATCATCAGATTCTCTTAATTTTAACAACCAAATTGTATTTTAATTTGCACAGCCACAGCTACAAGACTTTTAAAGCATAAGGTTGGCTTAATCAGAGGGGAATTTTCAAATCAAATTGTGTTTTTGTAAATTGTTTTAAAATAGTGGTGACAATTTTTTTTTTTGATCAAACATTAATTGAAAAAAGGAAATATTAGATTTTATTAAATAATTTTGTTTTTAAAAATGTTGTGCATGTTGTGACGGATGATCCTTCGGATCAGTAAAACCATCAGATTCCTCTCCCTGCCAATTCCAGCGCTATGCACTGAGATGGATAATGTTTTAAAAATTGTCTTGCATGTGACAGACAATCATTTGGATTGGCAAAGACATCAGATCGCCCTCCCTGTGAATTCCAGTGCTATGCACTGACATATAGTAGTGCAAAAAACAGTAAATTGTAAATCAGTCTGGTAACATCATATCTATTGGTTTTTGATTAGCAACAGCAACATCAAGTGGTGTGTGGGGGCTAATTGACAATAACCCTATATTGTAATTCATTAACATTCAGCTCTAACAAAAAATATTATATTGCTCACATTTGAAACCACAAATTTTTAATGATAAAAATTCATTAATTAAATGTGTTATTTAATTTCAAATTGTACATTTTAAATATTGATTTTTTTCTTGTTCTTTTTTTTCTCAGAGAACTTAAATTTACACATTTTGTTTTTATAACTGCATCAGTTTTCTTTTTTAAATCAAACCATTTTAAAATGGGAAGGGGGGGATAACTTCAGGATATATGAAACAATGTGTCTGTTTCAATATATTGTGCTGTTTCAATATATATATTCATAGAAATCAGTCAACACTTAGACAATCCCAATATCAATAACAATCTCAATCTATTGTCAAGGCAACCTCTATTTAACAATAAAGATCGAATCCCATCTTTATTTATGGTCCAATATATTTATATAGACACTAAAGATTGCAACTTGATCACAGGAACTGAAATCATTGATACAAATAATATTAAATAAATCTCATTAAACAGGTAAATATAATCTATTCTGTATGCAGACTAACAAGTAATCAATTATAGCATTCAAATTGCAATTATAACCTTCAAATTACATTCCATATATATATATATATATATTGTAACTGAATAAAAATATGACCTGAAGTTGGATGCCATTTATAACAGAATAAAATTATGGGTCATACTTTAGCCCTAATCATAATCTAATTATTAATCACCATTTGTAACAATAAAAATATGAACCAATGAAGAACAATCCTAATTTATTCCTGCCCATGAATTGCAGCATTATTTATGACAAAATGAAATTAATAAACTAAATGAAAGTGAAGATCAATAAATAGAAATCTAATAATTCAATAAAACAATTTTTGTTGTAATGCCAGGAATTCAAATAGCATTTAGAATGAATAGAAAACAAGCAAAATTATTATTTCAAACTATCTTAAAATATTAGCATTATTTGCAATATATTAAAGATAAAGCAATAAAACCAAATATTATCTTATAAATAATGATTTATGCCTTTTATATAATCTGCTTATAATAAAAATAATGACCAAGAATTAACTAAATCTTAACATTCTTTATGAATTAAAACACTTTATAATAATACAAACTTATACTAAAAATTCAACATTATTTATATTTAAATGAAATAATTCATGGATGGATGAGATAATAATATGCCCCACAAATCTAAAATATTAATATCTAAACAAATATATGACTCACTAATTGATTTCTAATTATAATTAAAAAATAATGCTAACTTAGCCATGCTATTCCACCAATACTAATATGCTCTTATTAATTCAGTTATACTCAACACAAAATCAATTAACCTTACGTATCTCTCCACTTTCACCAACATATAATACTATTTTAAAAAATCATCTTATATAGATGATAACATTATAATGTATAATATCCAATCACATCAATATATAAAATAAATGATACATTCTTATTTCATGCTTATTCAAACACAATTGACAAATCGTATCCAATTACTCTTCAGTTTAATAAAGCTAAGTTATTAAACTTTAGACTATAATTATTAAAACATATGAAAGATATTAAAATTTAATATTTAATCTGGATCTACAATTCACAAAAATGAACTTTAAATATAATTAAAGCAAATCACTAATTTATAACAAAACAGAATATATTACTATTACCAACTCTACAACTGAATAAGGTTATGATTTTTATGACTATTTACTGCCTTAATATAATATTCATTTTAATCAATAATGATTTAAAATAAAATATGTGAACATTTAATTGCAATTACCTTGATTTATCTTCAATAATTATCATATTTGTATTTTTATCAAGCATCTAATCAATTCAAATATAATTTGTATCTTATTATAATTATTACCTGTAATTAACAATATAATTACAATGAGCTTTTAATTATCTATTAAGTATTTACAAATCAGTTAATTTATTACTGTATAAAAATCTATACCTGTACAGATAATATTAAATTCAATACAAAGAAAATAATATGTAATTATACTCTTACTTATTCTGTGGTTTGAATTCTGAATTATTTTATCACTGTTTCTAATGAATTATGTGATATAATCAATTTGTGAATAATATGTTATCCAACTATCATTATCCAATAAATTTGCATTGAACCACTAAACATCACATGATCACCATCTCTTATACTAGCACATAATTGTTATTAAGCAAGGCACAACTCTCTCCATACAGTAGTGCCACCCTGTGCCAACTAGAGTAATCAATGGATGCCAGAAGGCCTGTGCATAAAATCCCTATCTAGCGCCTACTCATCCAATATCCCCAGACTAGTTTCTGGCTTGTGGCCTTTGTCAGTGAGGAACCTTGGATCTGATAGCACTGCACCTATATCTGCTGGAGGGTTGAAAGATCTGAAGATCTAGGTGCAGAGTTTAGACCGCAAACTATTATTTACACATTCATTTTTAAAATAAATAAAGTCAATCCACAAATTTTTATACAACAATGAATAATAAACATTTCTTTTTCCAATAATAATATTGTCATAGCAACATTCCAATGCTCTCCGGGTTAATATATTCACTATTAAAATCAAATAATTTTTTTTTACAATTGACATTACACACATATTGAAATTTATTTCAAATTTCAGTAGGTACAATATATATATATATTGTTTACATGGATAAAGTCTCCTTATTTCTGTTCTTTATTAGAATAATCCATAGAAAATATTTAATTCAACATATACAACTTTCTGGAGAAGTTTAAAACATTATTTGTAGAATGTCAAAAAAGATTTTACACTTTCATATTTTCATACTTATATAAAATTTTATGAGTTTAAAACTATTTAACAACTCAGGTTTGAAGTAAAAGAGAACATCCTTTTATTTCAACAATAAACTCCATTAGAAGAGCTATTATAGGTTAATGGAGAAAATTTTTTTAGCCACAGGAAGATTGTAATTAGTAGTAATTGATAAATTTTTGGCAACATCAAAAACAATGGTTATCTCTGTCTGCATGGATAAAATCTTATGTCTTTTTTATTAGAATAACAATCCATGGAAAATATTTAATATATATTGCTAGAAGAGATGATAATATGTGGCCTGTTGAAATCTTAAACTGAATTCCAAGAGATGGTAAAAGACCACATGTGAAATGGATGGATAAAATAATGAAGTGTGCTGGAGGAATGTTGAGAAGAGAGACTACAGATTAGAAAGATGAATTGAACTTGGAGAAACCATTCTGCAGTGTAATAATAATGGTTGAAAATGATAAACTTTACAAAAGGTTTTATATATCCCTAGATCTCAAGAAGGATTGGATTCCTAGGTTTAGTTAAAACTTTATTCATTTTTGAATGGATGAAAAATATTCTATTAATATATCATATAACAGCCTTAAAATGTTTTAAATAATGTTATGTGTAATTTTTCTAAAAATGGAATCATATATTAATTTCTATTTCCATTATAAACTTGATTTGAAAATGAAAGCTATTGATATATGTAAAATCAAGTTTGTCTTTTCTTTCTGGTATAAGTATCTTTATTGTATTTAAATCTTATAAATGGCTTACATTCAATTAACTACAGAACTCAGATTTATAGATTCTACATGAAAAAATTAGCAAAAATTTGAAAATAGGTGAACCCATCACAGATTTCCACACTATTGCAATTATATAGGTACTTATAACCTAATCAGGATTGACCACTTGATGGCGTTCTGGCTCGCCAAAACACCTAACAAATGCCATTTACAAGGCCTTCTTTACAGCTATAGAAAACATCTAATGTTTGTCTTCGCCTTTAGAAGGCCGTTGATGATGATGTAAGGCAGAAATAATATGGCCTATTTCTGCTTCGTGAAAGTTATTGTGAATCCACACACTTATCTTTTGTGTACAGTTTGATATATATGTGTGTATATTTTGAATAGTCAAATTTTTACAATATACGTTACACAATCTTTATATTTGTAATGAATTTAAGAAACCTGACTTTATAGTAATTTTCCAAATGGCCACACCCTTATTTAGAGAAGGTGTAATGTGTAAAAGCTTGCCGAGAGTATGCCAAAGGAATTCGGCCAAGTTCACATGCAAAATCTCGTTTTCACGTGAAATACCATGTAGTTCATAAAATGTCTGGCGATCGTAACTTTTTCCGCAGTTGCCGAAAACAGAAGCCGAGTATTTCTGCTGTTCAATAAAAATATACACGATTTTTTGTAAATTTCATAGAAAGCACATATTATAAACATGTTTAATAAGTAAAGAAGACATTTATATTTGTTTGTTGTTGTTTAAAAAAGTTTGAGTTTCTTTCTTTTGTCCGACTATGGTTACGATATTTTTTATTTTAGCATTACAAACAACAGAACACTAACCCTAAAACTAACTCTAAAACTAACCCTAACCCCACAAAGTTGTTTTGTTATGTAGAAAGCAATAATTAAGGGAAAGGAGGAATGATGATAATTTGTCCAAAAACAGCGATTTTAAAAAAAAAAAAAGGTTGTCGTTTACCAATAATTAAGTGAAATTAATCGCTAAATAGAAATCGCAGAGTAGCAGCTTTATCAAAAAACAGCGATTTAAAAATAAAAAAAAGCTTGTCGTTTACTAAATCCAAAATTAAAATTAAACAACTTTTTAAATAAAAAAAAGTTATATAAATTAACGTTAAACAACTTTTTAAATAAAAAAAAGTTATAGCAATCAATAAATTAATAACAAAAAAAAAAAAAACAGCGATTTGATTTAAAAATAATGTGGCCCCGAACATTGTATTGTATTATTTTTGACTGCCAACAACATCAAGTGGCCAAGCCCGATTACGTTATAATTACCATTATATATATAGGAAGTGATGTTAAGACAATGCTCAATAAAATCATTTAGTGAGTTGGGAAATTTGTAAATAAAGACTTCATCAAAACTAACAAGAATGCTACTAGCTATAATTTTAAATCTCTAATGATAAAAAAGAAAATAACAGTCCTTCTATATATCTTGCTTAAGCTTGAGTTCTATAGCTCATTTTTAGACAGAGGAAGATGTTATATAGATATATTATGATTAGTCAGGGGTTTACCACAATAGAAGGGAAATGCATCTCACTACAGTCAGGTAGGATGATATGAATGAATATCTAATCTATGATCATATATATATCCAATGTGTTTACCAATTAAATTTAGATGGAATTTGGGCTAGTTCATCCATAACTCATTCTTCCGGGCTCTGTTATGCCTCAGTATTTGAACTCAGGGAGAAATCTGCCTTCAGCTCTCTTCAGGGATGAACTTGCACTAGATAACAACTTTCACACCTCTATATAGGTTTCAATTGATTTAAAGATTCATCCAAGCAAATGAATGTGTATGTATATACTTGTTTATCGTTTGATGAATGAATGCATAAATGATTTTGAGAAACTAGAGATCAGTTAATGTAAATCAAGGCAACAACATTTATTAAATAAAACAAATTTAAAACTTTTTAACATAAAACAATTGTTTCTGTCAAGGATGTATTTCTACCATATCAACAATTAAAATGTGTTCACTATTCGAAACCTTTACCCATAGTAGAAATGAGTAACATGTCACTAATTATTTACAAAGCAAGTAAGAATAAAAATAATTTATTAAATTGACTAACAAAGCTAACTAATTTACAATATTATACAGATCTATCTGCAATAGCCTCATCCAATTGAAATTAGTGATGTGCAATCTTCTTTGGGGACCCCCTATCTATGTATGTTTCCCAATGGTTGATAGAAAAGACACGCATACAGAAGATTAGTCATTTAAACCATAAAAATAAACAAACATGAACTCTGTCCTGTAATAAGTGTATGAGCTTAATATGGAATAATCTCAAAGATCTTACCTTATTCCATATCAGAATGATGATCAATGTCATGTCATTATGGAGGGAAAACTGACATAAACTTTATTTAACATTAAAAAAATTTCTATCTAACTTAATAATTTGTCACTCCTTTCATTGCTTTCACTCATAATGAACTCTTCCAAATTATAGACCTGCTTCCAAGTGTGGAAATAAAACAAGAATTTTACAAACATAAAAAAATACATATATAATAAAATCAAAACGTTCACTAGATCATATTGGTCAATGACCATGAGTTTGGCAGTAATGTCTTTTATGGATACAGTCTATCTCTTTTTGGATCACTCTTCATTAAATTATTCATCACTCGCTGGAATTCCTTGGCAATACGCTGGAAATAATATTACATCCATTTTCTACAGTTGCTCTTCAATTCATTTAGACATTTAGTGTAGGACATTTGGTGTTTCTTTAGACATTATACAGGTAAGTAAATTAAGTCATTTGCACTTCCAGGGTTGTACTCAGTCCTATGGCACTGTTAATTTAGCCAGAATACATTGCATAGCAGTTCATAACAGATTTAACTTTTCTTGATTTGCTATTTGGCATTTAATGCTTGTATAAAAAAAGTTACTTCATCATTTTATTTAAATGCTGATGATGTTCTATTTTTTATCCGTGTTCGAATAATAGTGTAGTTTCTTGAATATCAATTTAAAATCTGTTCAGTTATTTTATTAAACCACACGAACTTATCAAACTTTTCTCTATTTAAACATTGGTTATATTTCATTATGGTTTTGCAGTATGAAAATTATATTCATAATTCAGAATATTCGAACAAGTCATGCACCTTCTTTTGCATTTGAACATTCAGTCTTAGGATGTTGGTTTTATACAGTTAATGCATTATTTGAAAAATAACAAAAGATGATGGAAATAAACTGGGTTTGCTTTTATACCATGCTCAGTTTCCAGTGTTTGATATACTAGCTTTTACATTTCTTTTGACATTGCTGTGGCTGCCTATTGTTGTGCATATTATATTGGTTGTAGTTAAAAAATAAAATTATGTAACAGATTCTAATTTTATTATCCACATATGGTTGCCTAGAGATTGGTTTGACATTGGATCATCACTATATTTATTAAGTCTTTATCTCAATTCATGATGTACAACACATATGATCTCCTTAAGTGGACTTTTTTTATTTTTTATTAAATAAGAGAAATTAGTTCATTGTGACATTTATTTAACTTGGTATTTAAAAAAGCAAAAATTTGTCACACACACACATATATATATATATATATGAAAAGAAAGTTACTGTTAACACTAACTGAAATAATCATACAAATATCTAAACCATTACCATCATCATCAACCATTATCAATCCATTGCAGGATGAAGGTTTCTCCAACTTCAATCCATCTTCTCCGATCTTTAGCTTCTTTTCTCCACATTCCCCTGCACACATTCTCATCTCATCCATCCATCTCACATGTGGTCTCTTTCTGTGTCTTTTACAATCTCTTGGAATCCAGTTTAAGACTTCAATTGTCCATCTATTATTATCTCTTCTAGCAATATGTCTAGCCCAACTCCAATATTTTAATTTTTTCAATGAAGTCAGTAATACCTGTTTGTTCTCTTATCCATACATTGCATTTTCGATATCTTCTTGTTACTCCCAGCATGCATCTCTCCATACTTTTTTGAGTGGTCTGAAGTCTCTGTACTGCTCTTCTATTAAGTGTCCAAGTCTCAGATCCATAAGTAAGAACTGGCAAAACACATTTATTAAAAACCTTCCTTTTCAAACACATAGACATATTTCCTTTTAGTATTAAGTTATTTCTACCAAAAGCACTTCAACCAAGTTTAATTTCATCCATTATGTTTCCATCTGTATTAATAATCTGACCAAGGTATTTGTAACTGTTAACTTCTTCTAATTCATCATAATCAATCTTTATTTTCATATTTTGAGCAAATCGATTAAACATTACTTTAGTCTTTTTAACATTTATCTTTAGTCCTACTTTCATCTGATAACTCCTGCAACATTTCCTGCAGCTCTGAAGCATTATTTGCAAAAACATCTACATCATCTGCAAAATCACTTAAATAATCTCCATTTACTTTCACTTCTTTAGTTTCCCAAAAGTTTTGGAGATATGGAATCATTTTAATCTTACACCCTTCTCAATGTTGACTTTCCCAGTATCATTATGTAATCTAATTGTTGCTGTTGCATTTTTATAAATATTCTTTAAAATATGACAATATCCCAGATCTATACCTTGATGATCCAATGCTTTAATCACTCAAGAAATGTTTATAGAATCAAATGCCTTTTCATAATCTACAAATCCAAAATATAATGGCAAATATTCATTTATCCTTTCTATAACTTCTCTCAATACCTGGATATGATCTACTGTACTAAAACCATTTTAAAATCCAGCTTGTTCTCTTGGTTGGTGAAAATCCAATGTTTTCTTCAGAAAGGAGTTTGCTATTAACTGAAAGGAGACCCTTTGATTCCTCTTGGGGACCTTAAAGGAAATTATCATGTTTTTGTTGTTGCAGCTGTTATTACTATGTGATTATTCATATAGTATATGAATATGGATGGGCTGCTCCCCAACATGCATTAGCCAGCGTGGCGAATTTATTGGCTTTTTACCTCTGAGTTTAAGATCAAGCAACACCATGGCATTTCTTCTCAGTTGCCTGATAAGGCAGAATGAATGTTTGTGTAAATGATAAATATTTTTCCAATACATATAAACAATTATGACAGACAAAAACAAATCATGGCCCTTATTCCCAGGAGGCTGTAAAGTCACCAACTAAACCATTATACAATTACAAAAATATCCAGTAATGCCCTTTGTTTAAGAGTCTATATCTCAACAATAGCGAACATTAAAATGAACTTTTGAAATTCACTATTCTTGAAATATAGATTCTTAAACAGAGGACATTACTGGATATTTTTGCAATTGTATAATGGTTTATATATACAGTATATTATGTATGCTTAAAAGAAAGAATAATCTGTATTCAACTAGCTATTAGTTAAGGTTATGTTTTGAATGGAGGTTTGGTTTGATGATGTGGATAAATAAAAGCCGGTTTTGATATGACTGTAAGCTAACCTTACAATACATACATATATACATTTGGAAAACTGCAGAACTTTGGGCAAGTTGAGAGGAATTTTCCTTAGAAATAATTTACTATTCATAAACACTTTTTTTTTTTTTTTTTTAAAGTAGTATGATCTCATTTGATTTCATTTTAAACTTTGTCATAAAGATGAATTAAGATCTTATTATTGTAAACAGTTATTTACGCGTGTCAGTAGGAAGCACAGCAAATGATTTATCTAATTTAATTTTTGTAATAGCTTACGTTTTGAAATATTTTTTTTGGGGGAGGGACATCATTTGTAGAACATCACAAATATCAGTCCTTGCAAGATCTGCTGGCAATGAGTCTATGTTGCTAATGGCATGTTGACATTGCAACTTATTTTCTCAAAAGGTTTTTAGAATATGGTATAGCAAAGTTAAATCCTCTTTATAATATGGAGAATTCATTTTTAGAAATAACATAATTAGACATTTTAAACCAGTATTTATCTGAAATTGTAAATGGGGTCATGGAGATATTAAAAAAGAAAACCATGTTTTATTTTCTTTCCATATGTCATAGCATTGGCCGGGACATGAACCACAACTGTCTACAACCAACTACTTGCTTGCAAGGCAGTTGCGATGACCTCTCGGCTAACAACGCTTGACATGTTTTCTTTTCTGAGTCATAATTTTTCAGGCTGAATCTGTCATCATTCTTTGATTGGTTGTGAAGTCAAAACTGTATCAGAATAAGGGATGGATTTTGCTACTAAGCAACAGATGTAGGTAGATTTATTAAATTTGTAATGAATCTGATAAAAATATTAAATTAACTCTACTGCTATGATGCTAATATTAACAGCAAGCAAATGTACACCCTGAGAAATTCAATATATTGTTTAAAGGTCATCTTGTCAACAGATTGAGATTGTTATTGATATGTTCTAAGTGTTGACTGATTTCAATAAATTTATATTTATAAACCTATCTACCCTTGAGCATTAGTAGCGTTATTATCTAAGTAATACACATTATTGGTGTGCAGTTTGAATGCTATAATTGATTATTTGTTAGTCTGTATTCTGAATAGGTTATATTTACCTGTTTGATCAGATTTATTTAAATTTCTTTATACCAATAATGTCACTTTCTGTGGTCAAGTTGTAAACATTTTAGAGTACTTGTTGCCAACATTGTCCCTACCACCTACTAGTCTGGGTTTAAAGATTTCAGATGGGCAATGGTTATTTGCTAGATGTTAAAAGAAAAACCATAAATTACTAGAGATGTGCAACAAATGTTTAATTTTTTTTTGCAGAGTTGCTTGTTCTGTAAATAAATATTTTTAAGTTCAAAATAAATTAAATAGATTTTATTCTGTCAAATTGATTTAAATTTGATATTCACTTTGTGTTGTTATATATCTACTAATATGCTAGAGTAAATACTTTTTTATGTAGTTATTTCCATAAGCATTATATTAAGTTATTCAGGCAACATCAGTGAACAGTAGGGAAATTATAATAATAAGCAGTGTACAAATGTGGGCGGTAGGTAAAAAAGGGTTGATGACCTCTGTATTACTCCATAAATAAAGGTGGATTTCCACCATTATGAATTAAAGAAGATTGCCTTGGACAGTAGGGAAATTATAATAATAATCAGTGTACAAATGTGGGAAGTAGGTAAAAAAGGGTTGATGACCTCTGTATTACGCCATAAATAAAGATGGATTTCCACCATTACAGATTAAAGGAGGTTGCCTTGACAACTTATGATTGTTATTGATATAGGTATTGTGTAAGTGTTGACTGCTTTCAATGAATTTATATGTATAATACACAAAGTATATTTACATCTCATATTGCTGAACCTTAAATAAATTATTAGTGTTAACAACGGCTATACTTTTCTTTAAAAAACCTAAGCAAACAGTTGAGTTCATCTGCTATGCACGAGTCCAAAAAAATTTTTGTGATTTGTACACATCATACTTCTTAATGTTTATGTAATATTGTATTTTTTTCTAAAAGATATAAAAATGCTATATTACAATTTTATTACTTCTGTTATTATAATAGTGTACCACTCAGAATTTTGAATATATGCAAAGCATCAACATAGAAAAACAATGGAAAATAGTGATATTTAATTTTATCATAGTTTTAAAAAAACAGTAAATAAATTAACAGCTACTCATTTACTGACTAATATTGAATAATTAGTTTGTTTGAAGAATTACATGAAAAAATCCTAAACTTATTTGGTATTTATTTTTTAGTTATATAAAAAAAATCCATTGTTAGGCAACACTGTTCACTTTATTATCAGCTTCATATATAATTCACTTACGATTATACATTTTATTTTTAAAGTGTAAAAAATATTACTCGTAGACATAATTTATTTGTATTTAAATAAACAATAACGTTTTACATCATAAAAAGCAATTACTAGTTTAATGATTATACTCCAATTAATTTTTAATAAATGGTGATATTTAAGAATATTCCTAAAATGATGGAGGCATACTTATTATTTTGTATACTGCTAAATATTTAAGATTTACATTGAAACAATAGAATCAGTAGAGCATAGTTCTGTTGTTGCAGGTGTTCTTACATAAACATCACATGATCACCATTTCTTATGCTTGCTTATAACTTACTAAAACAGGCAAAACTCTCCATACGTATTGCCATTCAGTGCAAGCAAGAGTAATCAATGGATGCCAGAAGGCTGATGAAGGCCACAAGCCAGAAACTAGTTTGGGGATATTGGATGAATAGGCACTAGATGAGGATTTTATGTACTAGCCTTCTGGCATTCATTGATTACTCTGGCTTGCAGTAAGTGGCAATACATATAGAAAGTTTTGCTTATGTATATTAATAAAATTTACTATATATTTATGTTCATAATTCTTTAATATTCGAGTTTTCTTGAGTGATCTTTTATGATTTTATTATATTCATTGCAAAAATTTCTTGCTAAAATTTATCATTTTCTTTAGAGTCAAGAAATCAAATGTAAATTTGATTTTTCATACAATATTGCTTTTCTACAGGAGTAGAGAATTTTAATTTATTCTTTAATTATTAAATATTCAGCATAGAATATTTTGACTAATATTCATGTCTTCAATATCTTTCCCATGACCATTCAATTGCTGATATCCATCTCTTCTATGAATTCTGTAGCTTTTTTAATTTACTTTAATAACTGAAATACAGGCTTATTACATACCTGTATCAATATAAGTAAGATATAGAGTATATGGATGGATGGTTGAAGAGTTGGAGTGTGGAATGAATTGAGGCCTGTCCATTAAATTATGAAGATTGGCTAACTTAATATATATCTGAGCACTTCTTGCATATATGTGTAGAGATGATAATCTGGACCAACTGATGATTGCTGTTTTAGCATGAAATATGCATATTGGTGATTATTTATCTTTTCGCCATATATGTGGTCAAGCGTATCAGTGTTATGAGATAGAGTGGAGATTAGTGGGTAGTGTGAAAGTCTGTGCTCATATACCCTATATATTAATTTACTTTAATAATTATTCCCATTCTAAAAACAATTGTCTTAATTGTGCAATCTATATTCCGATAATCTCAGCTCACATTGTTCTTTCCAATTTTATTCAACTTCATTTCAAAATATTTTTCTTTTAAATAGATTAAATTTTAGTTTGGTTTTTTTTTTGTCTTTTTTTTTTACTTCTTTAACCTATAGATTTTAACATTTTATAAGTTATTTTTAACAATACCAATAAGAACAAAAAGTCTCATTCTCTTGCTGAATGAAATATTAAGAAATGATTGTGGAAACTGCAGTCAATGAATGAATATATTGTCATCTAGGATTTATTATTTATTTATTGCGTACCTGTTGCAAAGTCCAATGTATAGTAAGTAGTAAACTGAAAGACGTGTTATTAAAATTTAATAGATACACAGATGTACAATTAAAATTTAATAAGTTTGTAAATGTTTATTACAAAATATTAAAGATTTTGTATATTTGAAAAAGAATAAACTATTTAAGGTACATATTTTTTAAATTTCAAATAAATTATTTCTAGAATAAATAACTTAGAATTCTACGCATTAAATATTTCAATTTACAACAATATTTCTAAAAATTTTCATGTGATACATTATATTTATTTTTCTATATTTCACGCAAAAAATTAGTGTAAACTTCACATGTTTTATCTTATAATAAATATTTAATGACATATTTATATAATTTCATTTTAAAATAGCATGCCATTTCTTTTGATTAGTAAAGTGTAAAATCCATGATCAACTAATTCATAATGATTATATTTTAATATTGAAATAAAGTTATGTTATATAAGATTTATAAAAAAGATTTATTTAAATAAATAGTCTGAAGATTTTCTTTGCTATAGGACCCACATAAGGTTCTTGAAATTAATAATATTATTAAATATAACAGAATGAAAATGCCAATCAAGACCAAGAAGATGACCAAGAAAAAGATGGATAACAATATTAGAAAGGAATTGAGAATGAAAAAAGATTGTAAGAGTCAAAGGGAAATGGATGAAAATTGTGTTTTGAGCTAACAATTTTTGAAGTTCATAGTGCTAAAAAAAGTGTTTGTAGTTAATCTTTCAGTTATACAGTCAGTTCTATTTTATAATTTTGATAAATCTGTTATTAACATTAAAAATATATTTTTGAGGATATAGAATATCCTTGGTTTCCACTTTACAATTTAATTAACTCGAAAGACATTCGTTCAAACTTATTTAATATTACACATAATCTCTATTATTTAGTGATAAATTGCATCTTTGGAAATAAATGTTGGTTGCTACTATTATAAGTTTAAATGTTTCATTTATTTGCATAACTAATTATGATTCTGTTCAACTTGAAAGATCTGTAAGCTGTTAGTTTATTTTTGAGATAGGTCTTCAATTGTACTTTTATGACAATCCCTTACTAATATTTTTTTCCCCCTTTAAAACATAAAGAGGGGAAAATTCCATTAGTCTTTAAGAATTTTTTTTTTTTGAATTGACAAATAATATTTCTGTAGATTTAAAATTAAAACTCCACTACTTATCCATCAATATTTCCCCAACATATTATCATGAAGTTATAGAAAGGACCAATAAGTATGCCATTGTTGTTTGGATTCATACATTATGAAAAGGCATTTGATTCTTTAAACATTTCCACAATGAGTAAAACTTAGAGGACAAGTAGTCAATTATGATCCACTGGTGAAGCACAAAGAAATTTTAGAATGACTTCCTGAATTAAAAAAAAAGTAACAATAACACACTACATTACACAAGAATAAAAAGCTATACATAAAAGAAATATATGTTTTGCACATGTGCAGGCACTACTGGCAAGAATTGGCTCTTCACAATTGAGACACTGAGGATAGTTGAGCATTTACCAATGAATTGCTCAAGGAATATACATGCCTTAATCCATCAACTTGGATAAATTCACCCTGCAATGTGAAGATGCAACTAGAAGCATTGCATTTTTTATTGTAATGGATGAACAGATTTGATTAATTTTTTATAAAAAAAATTAGTATTATATTATATTTTAAAAGGTGTAATGTCTGAAATAATTGCAGAAAAAAGAAGGTCACACAATTTTATTGGAGAATAGCAAGAATAGTTTTACTTTACAGTGATGAGTGCAAAATGTGTGCATTATATATGTCATAGAAGTGTGTCCTCTTTTTTTTTTTTAAAATGTTGAGAGAGATTTTAATGTCATGCATGTAATATATAAGCAGTGGATGACAATACTTGGAGAAAATTATAAATAGCCCTTGCCTGAAGAAATGTGTCCACACCCACTTTAGACCATCAAGATATAGACCCAGGGTACTACCATATTCTGTAAAATATTTATCAAAATGCAACTGCAGTGATTAGATTACATAATGACTCTAAAAAGATTAATATTAATAAGGGTGTGAACCACAATGATTCTACATCTCCAAAACTTTTTACGATAATTTCATGAGAAATGCTTGAAAGTTTATGAAGATGGCATACTACTTATTATTATATGTTGGATTATTTCCGTAATTTAGAATTAATTGGTAAATGTCTTTTAAAAAATGCAATCATTATTTAAACTTTTAAAATATATTCAACTGTTAGTAATAGAGTATAGCACACACATTAGTATGTAACAATGGTTTGAATGGTAATTTCTTTTCTTCCGATATTTCTGTCCTGACCATTGATAGTATTAGTATGAGGTTTAAACTTGTGGCCTTCACATTTATGAATGTTCAACTTTTGATTTTAGTATTAAACTGTTAGTCTATATAAAATTTGATTTGATAGAAATAAATGTTTACAAATGAAAAAAATTCCAAAAAACTATATTTGAACTTTATGAATATTGAATTTAAGGTAACATTCTAACAAATTAGATGATTCCATTATTATTTAAGTCATCTAGATTTTTTAGATGATTTTTAAAAACATGTTACAAAGCAGCAGGAAATGTAGCAAAAGATATCAGATGAAAATAAGAAATTAGGAGCTAGTAAATAAAGTTAGGTTGTATGTGTTTTTTACAGAAAAAATAAAGTGATAATCTTGAATTAGAAGTTAATTACTAAAAATATCTTGATTAGATTATTAATACAAATAGAAACAATGAATGTAATTAATTATAGAATTAAATTTAAATGGAGTCTTTTTTAAAGAAAACCTTGACATCAAAGCATTGTGTGCTCATGTGTGTTTGAAAAGATTTTTAATAGATGCATTTTACCAATTATTACATATGGATATGAATCTTAGTTATTTAAGAGAGGAGAAATATAGAAACTTTAATCCACACACAACAGAATATGTGAGATGTACATTCATAATAACAAAAAGAAATTGACATCAAATTGTATGGGTGAGTGAACAATTAGTTATTATTGTCATCATGAAAACAATTGAGAAATTAAAATGGAGCTGGCTAAAAATATTGTTACAAGAGATAGATGATAACACATGGTCAGTTGAAGTCTTAAACCAAATCCTAAGAAATCCCAAAAAATCTATAAAAAGACCATGTGAGATAAATGAGATAAGGAAATTTTTTAGAATGATATGGAAATATTGTGGATCAGAGAAAATTAAACATGGAGAGATCTTTATCTTGAAGTGCATCAATAATGTTTGAAAATTATGAAAAATATTTTTTTTGTGTGTCATATTCCGTCTGACTAATAGATTAATTTCACTCTGAATTACCACCAATAATGTTGACAAAAGGGTATTTATAAACATCAGAGCTCCAAGAGTAGGTGATTTTATTCTTGATTCTTTGTTCAACATTTAGATTGCTTTTAATAGATAATTCATAGCATGTTTGGAGGATGATTTGTTCCCTTTGTTTATATATATATATATATATATATATATATATATGTGTGTGTGTGTGTGTGTCACGCACTTTGTAAACTCTTTACAAAGCAATTTTCTTCTTACCTAGTAAAAAATAAAAATATTTCAGTTTAACATTGAGGTATATCAAAATCAAATGCAGAAATCCTTTATCAAGAAATTGTTTGGTGCAACGCTGATGTTACTCTTAATCAGGAAACTTATCTTTTTAATAGTGAGCATCTTTTTAAAACTCTTGGATTTACTTTAATTCTTGACAGAATGCAATTGAAACATGGTATGATTATCTTTGTTTCAAAACATCTATAAAACAAATAATAGTCCAAATAATACTGAACTAACCATTCGGATAAATAAATTTTATGTGTGCAATATTTAAAAATTTCTCAATACAAACTGTCTACTTTCTTTTTAAATCTGTACATATAGGAGTTTTCAATTTTCATAATAACATTTAGAAATATAAACATGAATATCAAACATGTTGTCTAGCGATTTAAATAACATGCAAGCATGAAGAAACATTTCATTCAAGAAGATTGAAAAATGGAAACTAACCTTAATTTGTCATTTTGTTTTGACAAAAAAATGATTCACCATTATTCGCTGCTTTGCTTATATTGGATCATTTTCTTCATAGCTAACATAAAACAAGTCTAATTACTCTTGGAATCCATTTTAATGTATTTGAAAGGTAATAGTAACTTTCAATTACGTGAGATGGAATGAAGTAGGAGAGCTGACTGGAATGGGTATACTGGATATCATGAACAGGATATTAATATAATCTCTCCAATTCACATTTTCTATATAGATTTGATAAAAATCATAACGATGGCATCATAAGAATTTATCCCTTGAGGATATTGAAAGCAAATCATTCCAGACTGGAACAAAATCAGAAATGTTCTTTAGAACCACTATTTATTTATTGAAGATCCAAAAATTACTGACAAACTTCACTGGATATTGATAGAACAGTGGAAGAGACTATATAGAAAAACCTTTACAATATCTAATCAAACTGATATTTTTATGTTAGCTGAGTGATCGTAAAAGCACCTCTAAAAGAACTATTCCACTTCTAATGATAATATTTATCATTAAACTTCTAAACCCAAGATTGATAGAACAAGAAAAGGCATCATTAGAGCGGAACCGTAAGCTTCTCTTTGTAATGACAATGTAATAAAACTAGCAAATATTGGTAAACTTTTGACTGTCAGGAGTTTGTAGTATATGTTCAGAATTTGTTTTTTAAAAAAAGTTTCTAAAGCTAAAATATAGTGGGAAAACTATAGCAGTTAGACTTTAAAATTTAATAAATCCAATAATGATATTGTTTCCTACAAACTATTTAAAAGAATCATTGTTAAAAGTTGACAGCCATCTATCTGTAGAACAAATGGAGTCAGGCCAGTAAAAAAGCTACGGTGAACAACTTTTATCTATAACAACTTATAATGAAAAAGGTTTTCAAAATAAATTAAAAACTGGTGCTACCTTTATTGGGTTGACCTTAATTGTTTGAAAAACCAGTATTTCTCTGAAGATTTCTAAAATACTTAAATGCAGAAAAATCTCAATTTACTTAAATTGCTCTCCAATATTAAAATTTAAAATTCCAAGTGACATTAAATGATATTCATGGAGGATATAAAATTTTATAGAATGATCTTGCATAAGGCTGAGTTCACTAATCTATTTAATGTATTTTTAATTAATATTCAAAATACAGAAAATTTATCAATGCTAATATATGTTTTGATTTTATAAAAGAGGTCCTTTTCAAAATAGGATATGTAAAGATTGGAACTCTCTTTTTTTAAAGATTATATTCTTAGAGTTTTTGGGTGATTCTTAGAATTTAAAATGGTTGTGAGCACATACTAAACCAGCATCAACATCCTTATTTCTAATACAACAAAGATAATATACTCAAACTTTTCATTTAAATAATAGGAAAGCATCTCATAATGTGAATATAATCTTTTGCAATGATTGATTCACAATCTTACCCCATGTGATTTAGTAATAGTCCTAGATTATATTCTAAATTATTTCTAGGTTAAATGAATGCATAAATTATTTCTATGAATAATGTATTTGAAAAGCTGGTTGGCACTACTTGGAATTATAATGCAAGCATTTTAAGGACAGCTTCCTTAGCACATTATATTGGTGAACACTGGAATCCTGTTTAGAAAAAAAATTACCATAATAAAATTATGGGTACTCAATTAAATATTACCACAAGAAATATTACTAGTATATTCAATCCTATTTTTTTGCAATGGTTTTCTGTTTGTGTGGGGTTGTTTTTTCACATTTCCCCCATCAGATATCAGAAGAAAAAAAAGTCTCACAGAAAATGTATAAAAAGTTATTACATAAATCAGATTTGCCAATAATTTAAGATTTGTCTCAAAACAAAATCCCAAGAATCTACAATTGAAGTCTTATAGTGTAAAAATTCTATTTTTTTTTATGAGATTTCAGTTTTTTTATTCCAAATCCAACAGTAAAATCAGGATTTGATTTTTTTAAAAGTTTATAGACTCTCATTAATAAATGTAGATAACCTGTGGTCATTGCATTTATTCGTTTCATAGATGTGAATAAGCGCAGACCATGAATTACATAGTGATTATCAAATCTATAGCTATCATGGTATAATTGAAGGATTTAATAAAGCCACTAGTGATTCAATATCCTTGTTGGAATATCTAAAGGTTCTTTTATGACATTTTGTCATTAGTTAAGTTGTTAAATAAAAAAAATAAAAATCCATATGCTAAATAAATAAGTAGTTAAATAAATAATCATTATTTTACAGACCATTGAGTGTGTAATTTAAATAAGTCTGTAAAATGTTTGGTTTTGGAAGATAAATGAGAAACTAGTTTTACAAAATAGAAAATTGTATTGAGGTTGTTGAAATGTGTTTAGAACTAAATAGAAAATATTAGTGAGACAAAAGGATTTGAAATATTTATATATTAAAAAGAAAAGGAAAATTAAATAATAATAATATTTAATTAGATTTGACATATTCTTGGAAATAAAGGAGTAATGAATGAAGGTTAAATTAGAGAAAACTTAGAAGAGAAAGAAAAAACAGTTGTAATTTTTTTTTTTTTTTCACTTTAGTGGACAATATATGCATATGATATAAGCAATTTTATTCATGTTATTAATTTATATGCGGGATTCGAACTCAGACTTTCATACAACTCACAACTCTTAGTGCCATCTTATATTGCTGACCCACCTGATCACACACACGTTGAAAAGATAAATAATCACCAATATTGCTGATCAGGTGGGTCAGCAATATAAAATGGCAGTGAGAATAGTGGGTCATGTGAAAGTCTTGAGTTCGAATCCCGCATATATTACATATATAAAGGCAGGTGTAAGTCTGTACAATGTATTATTAATTTATCTAAATAAATAATTCATAATTGTTGATTATTGTATTTACCACTTTCTTAAAGCTTATTTTATTACTGCTTACGTACATTCTAGTATGTATATACGTTTATCTTAGTTTTAAAAAAAGAGAAACAGTTCATATCTTGCCTAGACTTGCAAGTTATCTATGTTTCTATGTACATATTAATGTTTTACATTGTTGACAGTCCTCTACTTTTATGATTCTTATTTACTAATATCAGTTGACTTACATTTTTATCTAAGTATTCATATTTTACATTTCTAAATTTTTTATTTTGTTACAAATATCTTGTAATATTGTTTATTTGTGGCTTCTTTTAGTTGAAAGGAAGTAAAAGAAATTTAAGAGGAATTAATAAAGGTAATCAGAAATAGTATAGGAAACTTGTAATAAAAATTTGAAAGAATATATATATACACACACAGCCATTAAATAAAAAATTGAATTATTTTTGAAAAGTAAAAAATATTAAATAGTCTAAAATTTTAACCAAATTCTCTATTATTTTAACATTTTTGTGTCAATATTCTACAATTCCCTCTCTCATAGTAAAGAAAATATTTTTTTAATATATACATTTTTTACTAGATCCTTTTTAACTGAAACACCCCAGGCTTATTATATACCTTTATCTATATATGTAATATATAGGGTATATGAGCAGAGACTTTCACACGACCCACTACTCTCCACACTATCTCATAACACTGATACACTTGAACACATATATGTTGAAAAATAATCACCAATATACGTATTTTATGCTAAACCAGCAATCATCAGTTGGTCCAGATTACCATATCTACACATATATGCTATAAGTGCTCAGATATATATTAAGATAGCCAATCCTCCTACTTTAATGAACAGGCTTCAATCTACTTCACACTCCAACTCTTCAACCGTCCATACAATTGAAAATCTGATGATGGAATGTTCAAAGGCCACCTTGAGGCCGAGATTCTTGTCAACTCATGATTGCTGGTTTAGCATGAAATACGTATATTGGTGATTATTTATCTTTCCAATATATATGTGTTCAAGTGTATCAGTGTTATGAGATAGTGTGGACAGTGGTGGTAGTGTGAAAGTCTGTGCTCATAGATCTTTTTAATAAACTGTAACTAAATATTGTATTTTTCTATTTTATTTATTTATTACATTATCGGTTGTTAAGAAGAATAAATGGCACCTCAGCATCCAATTGATAAGCAAATCATAGCATTATCATTCGCCATTTTATTTTCTTGGTCAGTAATCAATTCAAAACTCTTTGGATTTCCAGAAGACCACTTAAGCCAACTGATCGTAATGCTTATTTTAACCTTACATGAAAGTAATTGTGAATTATTAATTTCATTTGTTAACATTGTTGATGAATAGCCTGTCTCTAACATTAAATAATGTTCCACATAGCAGATGATTTTCATATTGCCACCATATAATCTTTTCATTTTCGTAATTGCTTTGAACAAATTTTATTTTTTTAATAAGAGTCTTGATGATGTATGGAACTTTCATTAATTTATAATAAATCTTTAATCATCAAACTCTCTAAGATTTAAGGTATACCTCTAAATAAAATAAATTATAGTAAAGTAGTGGTAGGGTTTTTTATCTTTAACTAACATTTATAATTGTCATGTTAATGCTGTCTAGATCCAAAATGTGCATTTGACTGAAAATTCTATATACATACAAAATTCTACAAAAATATGTAAAAATCATTACAGTATTAAAGTATTATTATTAACAGAGGCAAAACTCTCCGTACAGTAGTGCCACTCAGTGCAAGCCAGAGTAACCAATGAATGCAGGAAGATTTGTGCTTAAAATCCCTATCTAGTACCTACTCATCCAATATGCCTAGACTAGTTTCTAGCTTGTGACTTTCACTGGCTACTATATGGAGAGTTTTGCCTCTATTTAGACAGCTTGTGTAAGCATAAAAAATAGTGATCATGTGATGTTTGTTGGTTTAAGTATTATTATTCATATATATTCAATTGATTTCTTCTACACTTATGTTAAGAAAATATTTTTTTACAGATATTATTAAGTTTTTTTTATTATTTAATTTTACTCCAAAACTGAATAAAATAAAATATGGTTGTATTTTTTAATTAGTAAAAATAATGTGCACATTATTTTCCTTCAGCAAGGTAATAAGGCAATGGGCTACTATGATCAAGCAATACATTTAGCCATTATTGGTGGTAGCCACTGATAAATAATGAGAGTTGCTCAGTTGGCCATTGCTTATAGCAACTTTTTAGTTATATTTAAAAAACAAGACATAGAGAGGATTCTAAATAATAAAATGTTACCTTTTTACGCATATAATATCCATGTAAACAGAGATAACTTTACTTTTTTTGGTTTGGCCAAGAACCTGTCAATTACAATTAATTGATAATCATCCTCAGGCTAAACAAGTTTTTCCCCATTAATTATATTAGTTCTTTTGTTGGGGTTTATTGAAGTAATAAGTCCCTTTCACTTCAAACCCAAATTCTTATAAAAGATTTAAATGCAAACAGATATTTTTATAGGTGTGAAAATGTAGAATTGCATTTTCTTTGACATCCTGCAAATAATTAGTCTTCTCCAGAGTGTTATATATATTGACATATTTTTTTAATGAATTTTTAATTTGATAAAGAATAAAAATTAAGAGATTATATCCATGTAAGCAGAGATACTTTTATATTTTTTGATGATGTCAGGAAACTGTCAATTATTATTAATTGAAAATCATGTTGAAGCTTAATTAATTATTTCAGGATGTCAAATAAGTTGCTATTCTTCTACATTTTTACACCTATAAAAATAGCTTTCTGGGTTTAAATTAAGAACTTGGATTTGAAGTTAAAGAGATCTCCTTTCACTTCAATAAACCTTAACAAATGCGATACAGGTTACAAGGATTATGAATTAGTAGTAATTGAATTTCCTTGCAATAACAAAAAGATACAATTATCTCTGTTCGCAGGGGTATAATCTTTTAATTTCTATTTTTTTTATCAAAATAAAAATCCATGAAAAAATATAATTCAACATATATGTTTATATTTTTACTGATTTGATTATCTTATAGCCCAATATTTAAAAACAAAACAATATAATTGATATCATTTATATTTTTCATATGATCAGATAATGGAAAGTCAAATGATGTTCAAACATCAAGGTGAATGGCAGAGTTAGAATTAGTGTGATCACCACCACACAGAAAATTATAGATATATATTTTATAATAATTTATTATTAATTTTTTTATTATAAATTTTGTTTCAAGGTTTGTTTCTCCGTCTTATCAAGTAACACCAGCTCTGGCCAACATATATTTTATTTTATTATCTTGAGATTAGTTGAATGAAACCTTATAATATAAATATTTAATTCAGTTGGAAAACTACAGTTTTAATAATGAATTCAGAATAGATTTGAATATGCTTTTAGAACAAAAAATAAATAGTATTTTGTTTTTATTTAATTCAGAGCATATTTGATTAGAGAGCTGTAAGAAACTCAAACAAAAGTCACACAATGAGTTGCTCTGCTTTAAATCAAATGAAAGAAAAGAAAGATTTCACAGAATTAACTCTGCCACTGCCATCATAAGAATTTTAAATAGTATTTTGAAAAATATATTTGCAATTTTTGGGTCAAGCGTTGGTGGCCTAGTGATTAGCATAGCTGCCTTCCAAGCATCTGGCCCGGGTTCGCTTCTCGGTCAACGCATTTGACATAAAAAACAACAGCACTGTTTTATGATCAAGTGATAACTTTATTGGATTTGTTTTTTTATGTGTCAAATGCGTTGACCAGGAAGCGAATCCGGGTCAGCTGCTTGGAAGGCAGCTATGCTAACCGCTAGGCCACTAACGCTTGACCATAACTTGATTGTTGATAGTAGTTTATTATTGTTTGATTAGCATTAACTATTCTAGCATTTCAGTTATTGAGCTTCATTATAAAAAACCTTAATAGACCTTTATATCACTAAAAACATAAAACTTAAATTCTCCAAAATGCTGATTGAAATTAGTAATATATATATAATTAATTACTTGAGAGATAAGATTTTTATTTATAATTTATTTGTATAACAAATAATTCATTAAAGATTATATTGTAGCTTCGGTAACAAATGCATTGAATGTAGCAAGTAATGGCAAATTACTACCAATAATAACAAGCAATGATTATAAACAAGAAAGAACTTAATTTATAGGTATATAAAACCCATATTTTTTAATTATTAGTTTATAAATTTATCTCTATATTTTTGTTTGATAATTTTTGATAGGTTTATTACAATTTTCATAGTTATTACAAATATGTATATAAGAAGGCGTTATGGTTTAGTCATCATCATCATCAACCATTATCAATCCACTGCAGGATGAAGGTCTCTCCAAGTTCAATCTATCTTCTCCGATCTTAAACTTCTCTTCTCCACATCACCCCTGCACACTTTCTAATTTCATCCATCCATCTCACATGCGGTCTCTTTCTGGGTCTTTTACAATTTCTTGGAATCCGGTTTAAAATTTCAATTGTCCATTTATTATCATCCCTTCTAGCAATATGTCCAGCCCAACTCCACTTCAGTTTAATTTTTTCAATGAGATCAATAACACATGTTTGTTCTCTTACCTATATATTGTGTTTAGTAGTAGCACATATATTTGATGTGCCTATGATTTGGATTGTCCAAACAAAAAGTCTTATATCTGGCCTATTGAGCACATATGCTGGATCTCTAACAATTGATTATATTGTCTGGTATCAGGAATAGTGACCCTTCCAAGTGCTATAAGTTTTGCAGTGTTATCATGAAAATTCTGGCCATATCCTTATATTTGGTGGTCTAACTTGGATACTGATATCGAATTTAAAGTTCTGCAATGTTGAAAATGTAAAATAAATCAAAATATACCAGTAGAGAGTGAAACAGTCCAGTGGCATAATACTCAAGATCCCAGATAGCACACTGGTTCATGGGAGGGTAAACTTTTATTAATAGTTGTAGATACATACTTCAAATGGCTGGACATAGTTGAAGTGCCATTACTTCATGCCACAACATCCAGTGAAGCATTTAAGTGATTATTTACAATTTCTAGTCTAACAAACTAATGTCATATAATGATACAACCTTCACAGGAACTTTATTTAAACAATTTTGTCCAACAACAACATAAAGTGGTTCGTTTGTCATTTCATCTTGAGAACAATGGTCAGGGTGAGATATTGGTTAAGAAAAAGCTTTTTAAAAAACTATATTGGATAGTTGAAACACCTTCATATTTAGAACCCTCTTGGTACAGCAGACTACACCTAGCATGCACACAGTCAAAACCTCAGATGAACAGCTGTGAGGCATGACCCTGTGATGGGGTGATGAAATTTTAAGTAATTCTAGTTTTGGATAATAAGTTGTTGGGTTTTTTAAATTTAATTTTTAAAAATAGTTAAAAAATCACATAAAAATAAACTGTTTTTGTATATATCATTTTTTTTTTTTTGTAAGTAAGAATTCATTTCAAAAAATCTCCTTTAAAATCCTATGTGCTTAATACTAAAATATTAGGAAATATAAAATTTATATATTATTTAAAATTACCCTTGCTTTATTATAAATACCCTTACATTCTCATAATTTACACATAATAATAACAAATAATGGGTCATGACAAATTTTTGTCCAAGGAAGGGAGTCAACAATATAAAAAGGTTTTGCACCATTGCTTTAGATGGATAAAACTACCACAGGTATACAGATCAATTAATAGTTAGACTGTGGGACACCATGCAATAATAAAAAAACATCAGATATAGAAACTTGATCTGATGATGAAATCAGATCAGATATAGAAAGTAGACCTGATGATGATGATAAAACCAAAATAACTTTAGATGCACACCAGCTATCTTAAGTTCTAAGTATTCTAAAGCTAACTTTTGTCTGAGATTATATGTGTTGGGAACTCATATTAAGCTTACTCTCAGATAAAGGAATTATTCAAACTATAAGATTATCAAGATCAGATTGAATGCATTATGTAGCTAATCAATGAAATCACAATGGAAATAAACAAATGGCTAATGGCATAAATAGTTTAATTGGAGAGCTAAGTCAATGAATGGGTACGTTACAGGAATCTGGCTATACTTTAGAATTTTGAGAAAGTACTCAGACAATTGTCAGGTGACAGTAAGCTTGCCTATTATTTGGTAGAATAGAATGAGGACATATTCAGGCCTAAGCAGTAACCTGATAACTACTCACATCATCAAACCTGTGCATGAGACACTGTAGCCTGGAAATATCAAGGGATATCTCAGCATTCTTTTCCAAGCCCCTGTTAGCAATTTAAACATTTGCAATTTTCTAACTATGATAAAGATAAACTTCTATATTGCACATATCTTGTATTGTGAATATCTATAATAAAAATCTTAATATTGCTGTGTTGGATTATGTGTTATTATTTAATGACCGGGACCATATTCAAGTAGTAATATAGAATAATTACAACAAGTAAATATTTTTATCAACTCTGTGCAATTTACTGCCAAACATCACATGGTCATTATTTTTTATGCTTACATAGGCAAAACTCTCCATACAGTAGTGCCACTCAATGCAAACCAGAGTAATCAATGGATGCAAGTAGGTTCCTAAGATCTAGGTGCAGTGCTCTTAGATCCAAGGCACCTCACTGATGAAAGCCACAAGTTAGAAACAAGTCTGAGGATACTGGATGAGTAGGCACTAGATAAGGGTTTTGTGTCCATATCTTCCCGCACCCATTGATTACTCTGACTTGCACTGAGTGGTGCTACTGTAGGTAGTGTTTCGCCTCTGTCTGCGCATTAGAAAATTGTATGTTGTAATACAGCTCAAGTATTGAGGTGTTAGATAGAGTTAATATAGTAGCAAAATATCAGAATATTGCTGTATTTGGTAACAGCTTTTTATTTCTTTCAACTAATCTTAATGCAAAAAATTTAACATATATACATACAACCAAAAACAGTCTAGCGTAAACAGTATTATTCAATCGTCTGAAAGTAATAAATACGAGAAACTTAGCCTCAGCATACTTCATTCACATACATGGAAAACAAGTCCATAAGTTAAAATTCTAGGAATTAACAGTTCTCAAATACAATTTTTGGCTTTACTTGCATATAGCATTTGTTTTTCTTTTTAAATTCTGTATAATTCTTCTCATTCGAAATTTTGTAATTATAAAGGATTATTCGACTTATATGTCTGAGCGTAGTCTAACTAATATGTAATAATCTCAGCTGATTGTATTACTTATTTTATCACTGCACTCTTAATTCTTCACAGCACTACTAAATTTTTTTTTTAAAAAACTTATTGAGTTATCACAAAAGTAATTAAATTTATTCTTTCTTCAGAAATAATGCAATAAAAATCACTTGAAAACAAGATTAAAATGAAAAATAAAAAATGTATGTACTCTTTAATATAAATATTTACGTTATAGCGACAACATATTTTTAAATAGTTCACATTCACAGCTACATTAGTGACACCTAGTTTAATATTCACTTGAATAAATAATGCTCATATTTTCAGCAGCAAGATTGCTAACAAAATTCAAAAATTAAATTAGCCGCTGAACTTACACTGCCCTTGAGATTTAACAAACGTAAATTTCTTCGTTTATTATAATATGTAATAAATAGTAATTTTATCGTCTATAACGATTATCCTTCTACAAGGAAAGGAATACAAATATTTGTCTGAAGGTTTGTAATGATGGTATGTTATTAGATGTGATATGTTGGACTATTTCCATCATATGAATGTATAGAAAATTTTAAACTTTATTCAAACTTTCCAAATACAAATAACTTGTTAGTAATAACACACAAATAGACAACACAGGTTAGTAATTACACAACGTTTTGAGTAGTAGTAGTCTCCATTCTTCTTCAGGTGTTGTTGGCCTATATGCACAGTGACAATATTCACTTAGAATTTGAACTCATACCTTTAGATTCTTAAATATTAAATTTAAGGCAGGTGCTCTACCAACTGAGGTGCGAGTTCAACTTTTAAGCGAATATTGTCACTGTGCATATAGGCCAGCAACACCTGAAGAAGAATGGAGAATAATACTACTCGAAACGTTGTGTAATTACTAATCTGTGTTGTCTATTTGTGTATTATTACTAAGAAGTTGTTTGTATTTAGAAAGTTTAAATAAAGTTTAAAATTTTCTATACATTCACTCATAGATAATAGAAATAGTCCCACATATCACATCTAAGAATTACAAATCCTTTATAAAATTCCATCCAACACTTTTTTAAAACAATGAGTTGGATTTTTTGGGAAAAAATTTATATTTTCCTATTTGTATAAAACTATGCATCTTACAGTTTGTTTAGGATAAATAATTAGCAGTTAATTCTAAAATATCGGATAATAAAGAAGAGTCTAGATAGATTGGCAATTTTTGAAAAAAAAAGTGGAACTTATATGTACCTGTACAGTATAAAGTAAGATTAATACAATATATTTATTTATTTATTCTTTTCCAATTTAACATATTTATGATATTTATTTAAGTATTTACAATTGCAGATCACTTTCAAATAAAGAAGGATTGCAAGAATTGGATGAACTGTCTCATATTAAATGGGACATTATTGGACTTTCTGAAGTTAGAAGAAAAGGTGAAGAGACAATTGATTTAAAAAGTGGACATGGAATCTACTACAAAGAAAGAAATATTGGATATACAAATGGCATAGGATTCATTATAAATAAAAAGTGAAAGAATGACATTGTAGAAATGAATGATATATCAGACACAGAATATAAGATTAGTTAGTTATTCAACTTAATGGTATATATCAAATGCAAACAATTCAGATTTATGCCCCAACAAATTCTCATAGTGATGCAGCAGTAAAGAATTTAAGGCTTTTGATCAGACCAATAACATTTTAAAATTGTTATGGGAGACTAATGCTAAATTGGTAACCAATAGAAAGATGAAAGTGGTGTATGTAAATTTGGTTATGATGATATAAATGAGAGAGGTCATAGACTTCTTTCAGAAAAAGAAAAACTTTATGAATTCCTCTCTTGAAAAAATAAAAAAGTTAAATGGAAATGGACAGGAAGATTTCAAATGAAGGTACAGCAGAATTGGATTATATTTTGACTAACAGAAAATATGTCTTTTAATATTGCAATGTTCTTAAAAAATTCAACACATAAAGTGATCATCGATTGGTCAGATGTAAGATACATGTTAATGCAAAACTAGAGAGACAAAAAATATTAAACAATATTCACAGTTGATATTCTTAATCTTCAGAAACACTCTAATGAATTTAAAATAGAACTTGCAAATTATTTTCAAATATTAGCGGATTTTGAACATGATTCAGATTTGAATGAAATCAATAGGAAAATAACATACATTTTTAAAAACCGCAACAAGGATAGCTGATAGAAAAAGCAGCAATTTACTAATAATTTTTTTTACTGAGACTAGAGAATTTAGGAAGAAAAAAAGTAGTATGAAAAAATATAAAAATGATGCAACTACAACTATTATATCTTTTGAATTGCCCAGAATTTTAAACAAAGAAGTGAGGCATGCAATTAAATTTATAAAGAGAAAAGCTCCAGTAATGATGGAATTATAATTGATATCTTAAAAGAAATAGATGATAATTTTTTTTGGCAAAGTTATATATATATATAAAATGCCTAAATGATAAAGATATACCAGATGATTGGAAGAATGCATTATTAATATTTAAAAAAGGTGATAAGGAATATATTAGAAATTGCATATTATCAGTTTTGTAGAAAATTCTTTCTAAGATAATTACAACTTGTCTACAGAGAACTTTAGATTTCAACTAACCAAAAGAACAAGCTGGATTTAAAAGTGGTTTTACTACAATGATCATATTTAACTACTGAGAGAAATTATAAAAAGGACCAATGAATATGTGTTGCTATTATGCTTTGGATTTGTAGATTCTTAAAAGGCATTTGATTCCATAAACATTTATACAGTGATTAAAGCATTGGAGCATCAAAATATAGACCAGGATATTGTCATATTCTGAATAATATTTATAAAAATGCAACAACAACAATTAGATTACATGATACTAGGAAGATTAATATAGAAAAGAGTGTATGACAGGGTGAGTCAATATCTCCAAAACTTTTTACAGCAGTACTGCAAGAAATATTTTGTGGATCATTTGTCATTTAGACTTTGTAGATGATGTAGTTGTTTTGGCAAAAAATACTTCAGAGCTTTAGGAAATGTTGAAAGAGTTATCAGATGAAAGTAAGACTAAATGTAAATTTTAAAAAGATTAAAGTAATGTTTAATGGATTTCTTCAAAAGATGAAAATAAAATTGATTATGATGAGTTAGAAGTTAACAACCATACCTTGGCCAGATTATTACTACAAATGGAAACATAATGAATGAAGTTAATCATAGAATTAAACTTGGAGTGCTTTTTATAGAAATAATTTAATATTAAAAGAAAATATGTCTTATGTGTTTGAAAAGGAAGGTTTTTAATAAATGTATTTTACCAGTTTTTTATTTATGAATCTTGAACACTTAACAGGAGAGCAATATAGAGACTTCAGACCACTCAAAGAAGTATGAAGAGACGAGATCGAAAACAAAATACATGGGTAAGAGAACAAACAGGTGTTATTGACATCATTGAAAGAATTAAGAGACTGAAGTGGATTACTAGAAGAAATAATAATAGATGAACTGTTAAAGTCTTAAACAAACTAGGGCAAGAGATTTAAAAGACCAGAAAGCAACCATATGTGATATGGGATGGATGAAATAAAAAAGTGTGTGTGTGGAATGTGGAGACGAGTGGCTAAAGATCGGAGGTGAGTTGAACTTGGAGAGACCTTCATCCTTCAGTGGATTGATAATGATTGACAGTGATGATTATATTTATGAAAACAACAGTTTCAGGACTGAATTATTCAGATAAAGACAAGATTTTTACAGAAATTCGATCTATTTCACTTATGTAAAGAATATAGACAATTTAACATTATAATGCAATAATTTTTTAAATTGTAAGAAAATTATGATAAAAAAAATTTTGTTAAAAGTTTTTGTAGACAAACGTAAAACAAGGTCACCATCCATGAATGTGATACCTCTTTTACAACAGGTGAAGACTGTACCATATTGCAAACGATGTTTTTACTTAATCATAGTAACTTTAATTTCAATTTATTAACTAATATGTTTTACCAGTTCTCACTTATGGATCTCAGACTTGGACACATAATAGAAGAGCAATACAGAGACTTCAGACCACTCAAAGAAGTTTGGAGAGATGCATGTTGGGAGTAACAAGAAGAGATTGAAGATGCAATATATGGGTAAGGGAACAAACAGATGTTACTGACTTCATTGAAAAAATTAAAAGACTGGAGTTGGGCTGGACATATTGCTTAGAAGAGATGACAGTAGATGGAAAATTGAAATCTTAAACGGGATTTCAAGAGATTGTAAAAGACCCAGAAAGAGACCACATGTGAGATAGATGGATAAAATAAGAAAGTGTGCAGGGGTGATGTGGAGAAGAGAAGCTAAAGATCAGAGATGGATTGAACTTGGAGAGACCTTCATCCTGCAGTGGATTGTTAATATGATGATAATGATGAGATAATAAGTTGACTTCCAAAAAAATTTGAGAATTTTGGTGGGCTAATGCAATAACTATTAACACAAGATCTCAAGTTGATGAAAAATCATAAATCAATGATAAAATAATATTAAAAAAGGAGAATTGTAGAGAAATGTAATAGGATACATAGAAAAAACAAATGAGGATAAATAAGTATAATATAGATATTAAAATTCGAGTTTTAGTACAGCTGATGAAATGGTTAGATTTTGAAAATCATTAATTTGGTTTCTGTTTGCATTTTAACTGTGAAGAAACTTTATATGTTCATAAATATATTTACAGCACCCAATTATACTGCATTTAGCTATTCTTCATTCAACGTGAGATACTAATTAAACCAAGAATGCATTATATCTGATGATTTTAATTTATGTGACTCAACCTAATGGATTGAAAATTTTATCATCATACCAAGTTTTTGAACACTATGTTCTGTATTTGTTTAAAGGATCTGAAATTAAGACCTAGAGCAATATGTACATATGGTCTTTTCAAAATCGAATTTAGCAATATTTTTTTGCGTTATGATACAATGATGTACAACCATTAGAAAGTAAAAACTTTTAATTTACATTTGACAGTAACAATCAACCACATCATGCTATTTAACAATCATGATGAATGTAAAGCCGATTAAATATATATTAAATGTGAGTCAAATCTCTACAACCTATATCATTCTTTCAGCCAAAATCAAAAGCTCCCACAATTAGCCTATAAGTGAGATCACTAAGCATATTTGCTTGAAAATTCAAGACATTGATATAAAATATAACTTCTGGATGATGATTATAAAAGTGTGTTGCCATCTTAGGTAAGCCAATAGGTTAAAACTAATATGGAATCATTTGATATCATCTAATTCACATTTACCTGTGACATTGTGTATGCACCACTGATAAATTTGTGAACACCTTTTGGCTGACCTATTGAAAGATGTTATAAATATAGAAATACTTTACATGAAGAAAATAATTTGCATTCAGTATTAGTGATTAAATGATAAGGTTATAACAAAACCATATTTGATCATCAGCAGTTATTTGCCATTCTTAATACACTTTATTCTAACTCTATTAATATAAAGTCAAACTTTTATGGCGAAATTATGATAGTTTACATTAGCTGGGAATAGAAATTACATTAAAAAAGAAACCTTGCTATAATCTAGTTACACTATCACACACAATTATTGGTCAAAAATTACTAACGATTACATTCTCAGTTCTCTTGATATTATTAAAAAATTCATGAACAAATATTATGTTAATGGATTGTACAACAGGTTTGGATCATTAATTATCTTTCTATTGCCAATTCAAATCTATTTATTTTCCTTTTCACTCCTTCTAATATTCATTATATTTTTTCTATATTGTATATTTTGGGTTGTTGATAAAATTCAGAAAAACATTTTTCCCCAACAAAGATCGGAATTTGCTGGAGCAAAATTAAAAATAAACTTACGTTTGACTGACCGTTGGATTTTGAAATTGCGTGTTGGTAATATTGGCAGGAAGTATTTGGTCATGTGATGGCTTTATCTCCATATTGTTTTCTAAAATTATCGTTGGGTAACTTGATTTTAATTGAAATTTTTAATTAAAAATGTAATGCAAAATTATCAATCCATTGAAAAAGGTATATCTGGATATGCTTTTTATCTTGTCAGGCTTAGGTTTTGAGCACTTTTGGAGCATGAAAAACTAAAGGTTTTTAGCTTGATTGTGAACAAACAGACTGTTGCTGCTGAACAAATTCAGAAAAATATTTGTGGTATAGTTATTTATATTAAATTCTCAGACTATAATCTGACAAATGATATAATCAAATTTTAATTTATAATTAAGCTTTCAAAGAATATATTCCAAACTAGTTTCAGATGTATTAGACTCAAATCTTAGAAAGTTTGAAATTTTTAGGATTTAAATATACATACCTCAAATGAAGCAATAGTTTGCCACTTTCTTAACATTACAAAATTATTGCTACATCATAAGCTTTATCTGTTAATATCATCATTAGAAGCCACTTGTAAATAAATATAGTTATTGTACTTTTGAATAGAAACATCCATGTATCATACTGGTTCTGTTGTGTTTATATAACATCTTATGATGACTTTTAATTGTTTCCAGAAAATTTTTCATTCTAAAAGCAGTCAGTACTTTGTTTATTGTAGTTCATTAGTGTATTCCATTCTCAGCAATATTCTTCTAGTGAAAACTTTTCATAAATGTCTGTAAGGTAACCATAACAACTTAAGTAACATCTATTTCTTCCATAATAACAATGCTCAAGTTTATACCCCCAAAATATTTTTTTTTTAGAATTTTTTTTCAAATCTTCAATTGAATGAAAATATGCTTTTTCACTTGTAGATTCATTACCAAATTTTGTAATCTGAAGAATAGACCAACTGATTTCATGATTCTGTCATTTTTTCAAAATTTCCATAATCATTCATAAACATATCCCAATGACTGTTTGCTAATGAGGTATCTATATCTCATTTCCATATAATAAACACAGATGAATAAACAGCCTGTAATATAACTAAATTGGTTGAAGTTGATATCACTATGATAAAATACTTTTTAAATATGTAACTGAAGCAGTAACACATCGGAGTCTATGATAATGCGAATTTCCAAGACTAATATCTTGATTTTATCTTTATCAGTGAGGATTTGAGATTCAAAGCTGGAATGAATGCAATTTCTTATCAGGCAGTCATCTTTAACTTTATTATTATTATCAGGCTTTTAGCTTGACAATTATTATTTAAGATTTTAAACCAAAGTCAACCTACTTACATAATTATATAAGTCTGATATTAAGTCTATAACTATATATTTTAGTAACTTTCTGTTCTACTGTAATTATGACACTTTTTTCTGACCAATGTTAATACCAGTCCTGATCAAAATATCAATCACAAGTCTTAAAACTGATTTATTTGTATCTATAGGACATTCCTTATGACTAACTTGAAAATCCAACCCAGCAATTAAGAATGAGCAAGGTTATACATAAAATTTATTTCTTAATTATCATTAATAATTCTGCTAATAAATCTACGATCCAAAAATGTGCACCTATAAATCCTTATATAATATCGACTTGCTTCATATTTTGGTTCCTTACTGTGTAACATAAGCTGAATATGTCATTGTTTGAAGCCTTAATGCATCCAAGCATCTTTATACTGATTTTTCTATCTAAGCAAAATGTTTGTAAAACTCCATATATTGTACAAAAATTTAATAGCAACGAAGTCAATAAATTTGGGCAATAGTTTACTATCTGTAAAGTGCATTAAAGTATGTATAAAGATTATTAGTATTGATGCAATATGTATATATTAAATCAAGTATAACAATTAAAACACTAGCCTAAAATCACTTTAAAAAATTCTTTATTAATGGTTTTTCTATTAACTTCTCATGCATTCGAAAATACTAGAAGCAATTGATAATGAATTTTTAATTTGGATTTTAATAGTTTGCGAATTAGAACTTGTCAAGCGTTGTTAGCCGAGAGGTCAGCGCTGCTGCCTTGCAAGCAAGCAGTTGTTTGCAGACGATTGTTACGGGTTCGCCTCCCGGCCGATGCTATGACATATGGAAAAAAAAACTTGATTTATTGTAGTTAAGTTTTGACATTTGATATACATATATAATATATAGTGTCATTTGTAAAGCGAGCAATAGTTTAAACATTACCAATTTTATTTCATAATGTAAGGTTTTTTTTTATCTAACTTCCGCAATAGTTGAGTTGTATTATAGAATAATTATTATTAGTGTTTTTGAAATTTTTATCTTTTTCAGCCAATAACATTTATCCAGAAGTGTACTTTTTTTTTTGAACCATTATAAAAGAATTAAGATTTTGGGGCTTCAAAAGAAAAAATACAATGAAAAAAGATCATTATAACGAACGATTTTATATATAAGGTAAGGAAAATAATAACTAAAACATAATAATGTCATAACTGTTATCCTATAGGCAATATTTATAATAATTTTTGTTTCTAGATAAAAGCTATTTATATAAATAATATTTGAATCTGCATTATAACAGCATGTATATAAAAAGATTAAAAAACCTGAAAAGAAATCCTAAACTTACCTTATTAAACTGCATTTGATCAATTGTTCATTGTGCACACAACATGAGTATACATACAAAATATGAAAGGCATATGTTAGATTTTGAAAAAGAGAATTGTAGATTGAAAGAAGAGAAAAATAATTATAAGATTAAATATTACCAAAATCACACATTTCTTTATTTTGCCATAATATCATATAAATACAATTTATCCAAACCATTTCAAACACTTTTTAGCAAAACTCTTTATCTGTACATATACATACACCTACGTTTTGACTGACTTGCAGTCTTCTTCAGAGCCAGTTTATTTTATTTTGTTAAATATATATATATAAAAAAAAAACATGTACAAATAAAGAGTTTTGCTAAGTGTTTAAAGTGTTTTGGATAAATTGTATTTATAAGATTAAATATTCTTGTAACACATATATACTTTAAGAGAAGTATGATGCTAATTTTCTGTTTAGTATTTTAAAATAGTTTGTAAATGAAATTAAATATTGGGAAATGAATTTTCAGTAAATTTGTTGGCCAATGGTGAATCAGTGTTTGTAGATACCAAAAATGATCTACAAAATGTTAAATAAAATTGATGAAATTTATTAAGTTTGGAATAAAAATACATACATTTAAGTCACAAGAAATGATTGTAGATAGAGATAAAAAATTAGAGTGAGAATGGATATAAAAGAGCATATTTAATACATTTAAATACTTAAACAATTAGATATTTAATGATAGAAATAGTGACAAAGATATTTTATGGCCCATTAAAATTAGAATTAAGAAAGGAGTTTGTTAAGTGTTTTGCCTGAAGTTCAAAAGAAACGAAATAAAAAAAAAAAAAGTGGCAGTGAACATTTATTTAAAAAGATATTTATTTAGAGAAGGAAGGAATAGATTAAATGGAGATATATAATTTGCAATATTAAAGTATTCAAAGAGAGTAAAAAAAGATATAGAGTAATAAGACGAGAAATTATATATTAAAATAGTTTGTGAAAAATAAAAGGCAGGAAAAAAATTATAATGCAAAAGTAGTTATATATATTTGAAGAATGTAACAAACATAGAAAGCATGAAAAGGGCTGTTAGGTTGATGTATATATATTATAATGAGTGTGTCAATAGCTCTTAACAATTTTTTCAGAATATCCTTATCATCAGACTGGTTTCTAGCTCTGGCTTTCATCAATGAGATGCTAGGATATTCAAGCGTTAGATCTAAAATATCAAGTCAAGCTCAGCACTTTATCTAATGTTCAACTATCAAGTAGAAAATCTGAATTTTTCAGATATCCATGTCTTCAAATCTAGCTATCTAACTTAAATAGCCATATGGAACTGAACTAAGTTCAGATACACCATATATTAATTGTATTTTTATATTGGACTATTTCCATCATTACGCTGGAGAATAAAAAGAATACTTGACAAGCAACAAAAATTGCAGTCAAACATATCCTATGGGGAGAGGAAAGCAATTAAATCTCTCAAAGCAGATAAATCTATAATTATTCTCCCTGCTGACAAAGGCAATGCAACAGTTGTAATGGATACATTACGACAACAAAATACAAAAACTCCTCACAGCAGGCCAATATAGAAAAGTGGCAAAAGATCCGATACCAAGTACGGAAACAAAGTTACAAGCATTACTCAGAAAGCATCGCAAGTACTTCACTGATTCAGAAAAGAGTAAAATAACATCATATTTCAGCAAAATTCCTCATCTTTATGGTCTACCTAAAATCCATAAGGATCATGTTCCATTATGACCTATTGTTAGTCCTAGAGATTCACCTCGCCAGAATTCGGCAAGATTTCTCCTCAAAGTTCTAAGTCCTTTGGCATACAAGACCCAATCATTTGTCAGGGATTATAGACACTTTGTAGAATTAATCAAGAACATGAAAATTGAAAGAACTGACTTACTGGTAAGCTTTGATGTGGAAAGTTTATTCACAAATGTACCATGTGAAGAAGCATTGTCTATTGTAAGGAAAAGGTTAAATGATGATAATAGTTTACAAACCAGAACAGCTCTTCCTATTGACAGCATAATGGAACTATTAACTTTCTGTATAAAAACAACCTACTTTCAATATATCACCGAATTCTTCCAACAAAATCAAGGAATGGCTACGGGATCACCATTGTCTCCCCTGATTAGCAATATTTACATGGAAGAACTTGAAACCACAGCCATAAAAACTACTCCTTATCCACCTAAAGTTTGGCTTTGCTATGTGGATGATACATTTGTTGTATGGCCACATGGTGAAGCATTGCTACAAACTTTCTGGACACACATCAACAACATATCCCCTTCAATTAAATTCACAATAGAACCAGAACAAGAACAAAAATTGGCATTCTTAGATGTTCTGGTGACAAGACTCCCTCATGGCAAAATCAAAACTACAGTTTACCGAAAACACACACATACAGGAAAATATCTAGCCTATACATCTAATCACACCAGAAACACAAAACATGGAGTTATACTATCACTGTGGAACAGAGCAAAAGAAGTTTGTTCAGAAACTGGCGATTTGGAAAAAGATCTATATAGAACAAACTCTTAAGAAAAATGGTTATCCATCAGCTGTTATTGAGAAAACATTAAATAGACAACAAAAAGAACCATCAAGAGAAAAGACAAGTATTGGTACTGTAGTGTATCCATACATTCCAAAAATAGCAGACAAAGTAAGAAAAATCTGCAATCAGTATAACATCAGAACAGCTTTCCAGAGCCATACCACACTATGAGGAATTCTAACAACTACAAAGCCTAAACTTGAAATGCTGCAAAGAAAAAACTGCATCTATGAAATACCATGTGAATGTGGAAGACCATATATTGGTGAGACCAGCCATCCCATTCAAAAGCGCTTTCAAGAACATAAACTGATGATTAGAAGAAAGAAAACAGATGTGTCTAAGGTAGCGGACAATGTATGGACCAATGAACATATGTTCGATTGGGAAAATACAAAAATATTGGATAAAGAAAAGGTACAAAGAAGAAAATTTAAAAAAGCTGCTCACATGACAATGGCAAAAAATCCCATAAGCCAACCTAGTGGGACTATACATAATGTATGGAAACCACTAATCAACTTTGCTCTGAGGAAAAAGTGGAGAAATCAGGAGGAACCTCATAGATAAGTATATGAAATTACTACATACTGTTGCCTTTGGTAGGATGGCTCAGTTGGTTAAAGCGTTACCTTACATTTCAATAATCAAGAATCTAAGGACCCAGGTTCGAATCCCCTGCTAGTACTGTCACTGGTCAGGCCAGCAACACCTGAAGAAGAGGGGAGAAAAATACCTCTCAAAATGTTGTGCATATACTAACCTGTTTGCTGTGATATTACTAACAGTTGAATGCATTTGGAATATTTAACTAAAAGTAAACTTTTCTAAAGACATTCAACACACATATTAGATGATGGAAATAGTCCAATATAAAAATACAGCTAGAACACCATCACAAACCTTCAGAAAAATACCATATATTAATAGCTTTAGCAATATAAATTTGCCAAAGCCTTAAGAGCAATAACAATAGTTGCAAGGAAATTAAGTCATACATCACATGACTTAATTTAATAAGCTTGTATTACAAATGGCCAATAGCTATTTGGCAGGCAGTTAACAATAATATGATTGTAATTATATATGTCATGTTAACCTTTTTTAGACAAATTATAATTCAATTCAATTATAACTACTAGGATTGCTTAGATAAGAAAGGCTTAAGTTCCAACATTTGTTATAATATTATGCCAACATATGCTTGATGTTCAGATCAAGATATTGAACAAGGTTTAACATAATATTATAATAAAGCTTTTCTTATCTAAGCATTCCTAATACTTACAATTTGACTGAATAATATGATTGACAAAAAAAAAAGAATATACACTACAAAATAAATTCCAAATTACACACTACAAAATATATTTATAAAATAACTATATATTTATTGAAATTCACAATAATGTAAAAACCAAAACAATAATAATACAATAATCTATTTACAGACAATATGTTCAAAAAGAATGGAATCTGTTAGGAGTTCTTTGCCTGAAGACAAGTAATTAGCAACAGGGTAATATGATGAACAAAGGTTTACTTGATCATTGTCAATGGTAAAATGTATAAATCTAAATTCTATTAATAAAAATAATGAAAAATTTGTCTAAAAAAATTACACTTGAATTTGAAATATGTATATTTTTAAATATAATCTTTTAAAAATAATTTAAACGTTTGGTCTGACATTACAGAATTTACATCAAAGATACAAACTATTGAACATAGAAAATAAATTAGTTAATTTATTGCTTTAAAGAAACATTTACAGTAAAAACAATCATTCTAATAAAAAAATCCCTAAATTTAAAATTCATTTTCATCAAATAATTATCAAAAATTAATTACAATATTTTAAAAATAAAATAGAGGAACTTACTTTTGAAACAAATTTTATCTCTAAATTTTATTTTAATCATAATGCAGTTAAATAATTTAAAATTTACAACAAATTTTAAGCAATTTTATTTAGCTTTTGTTCAGATATCTGTTTATTAAAAATATTTGAAATATATTTATTCCATTAAGCATCACATGATTACTATCTTATACTAGCACATAATTGTTTATAAACAAAGCAAAACTCTCCATACAGTATTGAGCTTAGATTGAAAATATTTTTGTGTTTTCAATTTCATTCTCATAGTTTTGTAGTTGAGATAAAAGGTGGGTGCTGGAGGATTGCATTAGATCCTAAGATCTGGGTGCAGTGCTCTCAGATCCAAAGCTCCTCACTGACGATGGACACAAGCCAGAAACTAGTCTGGGGATATTGGATGAGTAGGCATTAGATAGGGATTTTATGCACAAGCCTTCTGGCATTCATTGATTACTCTGGTTGGCACTGGGTGGCAATACTGTATGGAGAGTTTTGCTTTGTTTATATTTATTCCAATCATTTAAGAATTATTATATATTACAAAAAGAAAAATGATCTCTTAAATTATTATATTTCAAATAATTGTAACAAATATGTAGACAAAAGTTAGCGATCAATTTCTATTTTTAATAAAAATTACAATTTTTCAACAAAAATTTAAAAAAGTTTTCTTATAATTAATTACAGTAGATAATTCTTAAACACATTCTCTGCTTACATATATTCGTTCATATTCTTTTTGGATAAGTAAAAATACTATTTCATCATTATTCATTCCATATATATATGTGTGTGTGTGTGCATGTAAAATGACACTCATAAAATGGAAGCAGAATTTAATAATTATATAAGTTTATAATTTAAACAAAAGCTAAGTTTATAGAATATAAAAAATAATACATAGATTAAAGTAGCATTATTTATTTACTGAATCAATTTTTTTCTTTCCTTCTATTCTACATTGTGTGTGTTTCTATTCAAAGGCAGTTTAAGGTATCCTAGAATCTGGAGTCATGTTGAAGCAAACACAAACCTAAAGCACATAGTTAACGACTGTCAAATCTATGCGCATTGTGGCAGAATTAAGATACTTAATAAAATAAATCTTTAGTGAATCTATTTTCTGGTTAGAATCTCTACAGATTTATTTATGTTAGTTTAATAGTTAACTTTTTAAAAAAACTGTCCATACATCACATGAAGTAAATAAAATCCAAGCAATTTTATTTGCTCATAACTTATATACAAACCTTCAGCTTCCTAAACAAAATGGTAGTAATTAATTATTTTTAAATTAATAAGTCTTGACAGGAGTGATATAAATACAAAGGATACATGTAACACACTTTAAATGTGTATATACCACTTAAGAGCATATTCTATAATACCAGCCCGGTGGAGGGCATCATTTATTTTTTCAACCAGGTGACGGGCACCATTTATTTTTTCAATATAAATTTATAGTTGGATATTGTTAATAATACACATAATGTACAAAAAAATATTTATTTCAAAAATAAAATTTTAACATATAAACTCTTTTACGCGGTAAAAGTATAGTTTGGCGGGCACACTTAAAATGGTTTGCAGGCGCCATGGTACCTGCAGGCATAGGGTTGGGGACCCCTGGTATATACAGTAAAAAAAAAAGGAGGGGGGGGCAATTAAAACTCTTTAAAAATTATTATTAAAACTTTTCTTAATTTATTTAAAATTATTCATCTGAAGAAAAACAGCTTCGATTATTAGTCTCAGAAAGTCCTTTTAGCCAATTCTTTAATATTCATTAACTTTTTACCTTTCTGGTCAATCTTTGCAGTTTCTCTAATACATTACACTGACCATTTATCTATCTCTAAAAGAAGATAATGATTGATCTGGAAGTTCTAAAGAGATCTGGTGAAAAAGCTATTTGACTTTTTTATTAACTGAATTTTAGAATACTATTTTGATGACATATGTTGCCACAAAGAAATAAATACCCTTTAAAATACTAATAAAATATAACTTTTTTAAAAAAAAATTATTAATATAAATATTTATAAACTATAAGAAAAAAAACCTCAAAAGTCAAAATTATTCTATAAGAGAATTTATGATCGAAAGTGTTTTTCTGATAATAAAGCTACTGTGGATTATTCTAGGCATATTTAATATATGAATTTACAATAGAACATCGAATTCTTGCATATCTGAGGATAATCGAAGAACTGAGGAACTAACGACAACTTTGTAAATACTTGACGGAATTACAAAATCATTAGATTTTACTATGAGTAAATATTAGGAGTTTTCTTAAAGAATGTTCCATTTAAACATTTTTTCTTTTTACATGGCTTTTATAATAAAATAATATACTCTTTTTGTCTCTGTTAAGATAACAATATATTTTATTGTTACTGATTCTTCTTACTATCTAATGATCTTCTGAATTTTAACTGATATTGTGGTACAATGCATTTTATTATTGTTTCTTCTTACAAAAGTATTACTTATAAATTTTGGCAAATAAAACTCTGAAGATGATTAAACAGTTTAAATTATAATCAATAACAATAAAATGCATTATTAATTTGAAAGCTAAAAAAAAAAAAGTATTAAACCACTAAACATCACATGATCACCATCTCATGCTAGCACATAACTGTTAATAAACAGGCTGATGTGATGTATTTGGCTTCTCCTTAAACGAAGTCAAGAATATCTCAGCAACTATGTCCAGATAAACCTGTTAGCCACTTTATTTTCCATTCCCCACTCTAAGTCTTCCCATATTCTGCCCCATCCCATTTCCACAACATAATCTTTGTCAACCCTATGGCTTTTAAATCTAAATCCCCCTTATCTTTTTGCAAACCCAGCATAAAAACTACTAACTCACTTTCTGTATTGTCACTTTGTTCATACCTATTCTCCCATAACTTCATTATCTGTACCCTTTCTGCTTTCAAGCATTTACATTCAATCAACAGATGCCTAATATTTTCTATACCTTCCTTACACAATTTGCATGCTAAATCACTCATAGTATATTCTCTTGTTGCTAAAGATCCCGTTCGAGCCTTAAACAATAAACTACTTTCCTTACTATTATCATAAATTAACTCACTTCCAATATTCCGTTTACTTCTATATATATTTAAACTCTTCTTACCCTCCATACTACTTCTCCATCTCTCCAACTCCCTACTTTTTATTAATGCTTCTATTCTTTTATCCCATTCCTTACCACTATAACACTCAACAATCCTCCTAACACAATCATCCCACCTTTTATACAAGTATACCAATATAAATTCTTTATCCAAATCTTTTGCATACCGCATTACCTTTCTCACCCATCTTGTTACCTGCCCTTTACTCATAACCCAATTAAACACTATTTTGGCTATTCTTTTACTATCCATAAACTGCAACCTACCAAATATTTTCATTTTACTTTTTTGCCATCTCTCATATAGAAACTTGACCATCCCATTTCTCCTTGAATTGCCTCCTTTGCTGTCCACATCTCTGCATCTAATGCATGTCTTCCTACTTCCCTTTGTACTTTCTCTAAATAATCTAAAATCCTTTTACTAACACATAATGCATCATTACCATATGTTAACCCTGCTACTGCAACTCCCTTCCATACAATTCTAGCTACATCATATTTATTATATGAAAATACTGTTAGTTTCTTTACCAAACCTTTTCTTTTCTTTGCTTCATTTACCAATTTTTTCTCCCATTCAACCAAGCAATTTTCCTGATTACATAAGATGATTCCCAAATACCTATATCTATCCACCACACTTAACTTTATATCCCCCAATAAAAAAACTACATCCTCTCTTTCCCCAGTATTAACCATCATTATATTTGATTTTTCTTCACTAAATTTAATCCCCATCTCTTTACCCACCCTTGCACATGTCCTCAACATAATATCCATATCTTCTCTTCTTTCTGCACATAAAAAGATATCATCTGCAAAAAAAAAGACCCGACAAAGTATATACTCCTTTGCCACCTATTAATGGTATCTCTACCCCTCTTCCTAGTCTTTCTATTGCTTTTTCCATTTCACTCAAAAACAACAAAAACAAAATCGGTCACATAGGGCATCCTTGCCTTAATCCCACTCCATTTTTAACTTTAACTGATTCTATATCCCCTAATTGGTAAGTATAATAATTATTTTCATATAATTTCTTAATAATATTTACTAAAGCTTCATCCATTCCCAAATTGGCTAATCTTACCCATAATCTATTTCTATTTACTCTATCATATGCTTTCTCTATATCTATAAAACTCATATATAACGATCTACCTGAATTCCTACTCATCTCCATAAGTTGTGTAACTACAAACAAACTATCTCCTATACGCCTATCTGACCTAAAACCTCCTTGCATTTCCCCCACTACATTATTCTCTTCCATCCATTTTACAACTCTTCCAGCTACCATATATGCAAAAACTTTATATAAAACTGATGTTATCGCTATCGGTCTATAATTATTTAACTTTCTATGATCCTTACCCTTTCCTTTGAATAATAATCTTATTCTTGTATTACTCCAACTACCTGGAAAAACTGTCTTCTGCGCCATCTTATTAAAACATGATAATAACTTTGCTTTTGCTCTATGCCCTAAATTCATTACCATCTCTGCTGCCCATCCATCTAAACCTCTCGCCTTTCCACTTTTCAATCTCTTTCCTGCCTCATTCAATTCATTTTTTGTGAACCTAATATTCCCACTACTAACTGCTTTCATGTTTTCTATCACTAATTCCTTCACATCTAACATCTTTTCTATATCCATTACATATCTATTTAAGATTTACTCTAGCTCGCCTCTAGAGCTACATTCTATTCCCTCATCATCTATTAATACTATCTCTCTTTCCCCTACATTTCTCCTTTTAATGCAATTCCAAAATTTTTTACTCCCATCTCTTCCACTTTTATTAATATCCTCTAACAATTTATTATTTAACTTCATCCTCTCTCTATAATTATCCATTTTAGCTAGCTTCTTCTTTTCTAAGTACTTCCCCCATTTAGCATTAATATCATTTTCACTTTCTTTATTCTTAATAGCACACATATTCTCTGCATGCTTTTTTCCTCTCTTTTACACTTTTACTCTCATTTTTTTATTACTTTTGTTGTTCTTCATATTCTCGACTAAAACCCTATTTGCCACTTTTTCTACTTCACCACACCAGTCCTTATATTCATCCCCAACCAACTGCTCCATGGTTTCTGCAAAAACTCTCCATATAGTAGTGCCACCTTGTGCTAACCACAGTAATCAATGGATGCCAGAAGGCTTGTGCATAAAATCCCTATTTAGTGCCTACTCATCCAATATCCCCAGAAACTAGTCTGGGGATATTGGATGAGTAGGCATTCGATGGGGATTTTATGCACAAGCCTTCTGGCATCCATTGATTACTCTGGTTAGCACAAGGTGGCACTACTATATGGAGAGTTTTTGCCTATTTAAAAAGTTTATTATTTTATAGAATACTTTATTCTGTTTGCAAATTTAATAATTCAGGATGATATTTATTTTATTTTAATACTAAAGCATTTTTTAAAAAGTTCTCTCTTTTATTTAGTTATCAAATAGTTTGCTTTAAACATTTTATTGGCATTCCTCATTAATCAGTTCTTTGTGCCATGCAATTTGAAAAAGTAGGAAGGACTACAATATTATTTGGATGACAATAATTACACACAAATCTAATACAACTTAATATTATTTCTTAAATTATATTTTATAATTCAACTATAAATAATTTCCTTTTTTTTTCTGAGCTAAGGTAATACATGATTGTTAATGAAAACATCCCACAGAAAAGGTAGTTTTTTAAAAAAATATCCAACTTTATTACTGCCTAATATGCTTTCGACAATATGACTTAAGAGTTCTTGGTATTAATGTATAAGTTAATGGACATGTTATATCTAAAGCATGCTAGGCAGTGATAAAGCTGAATTTTTTTTTTGAAAAACTAACTACCTTTTCTGTGGATGTTTTCATTACTAGTCATGAATTAAATTATATTTTACTAAGTGCTCTAAATCTTGTGCTACGAGTTACTTTCAGTGGTGCGGATCCCAACATGTCGGAATCAATGCTTTGCTATAAAAAGTAAACCTCCTGAAGATTTTGATCTGGAATTGGAAAATGGTAAGTATTTAAAATATAATGAGATGTTCACAGAACATTACATAATACTGGTGATAGCAGATTAAAGGCGCTTTTTATAATCTACTAATATGCTTGATTATTTGCAGAATTCTTTATTTTAATTTGTTGCAGAGTGATATATATCTTTAGATTAGGCTTTCAAATATTCAATAAAAGAACAATAGGTACCACATTCGTATTTAAACGTTATCATAATTGTGATTTTTTTTTCATTGATCAACATGGATATGCTTTAAATTATTAGGATTGTATATGAGATTTTTAGAAGTTTTTGAAGTTATTTCCAGCATATATATATATATGGGAGTATGATATTCTTTTTGTTTAAATTGTAAAAAAAAAAATCAAAAACGAAATACATGAATGAGAAACTAATAGGTGTTGCTGACACCATTGAAAGAATTACGAGATTGAACTGGAGTTGGGCTAGGTATATTACTAGAAGAGATGATAATAGATGGACAGTTGAAATCTTAAATTGGATTCCAAAAAGTTGCAAAAGACCTAGAATGAGACCACGTGTAAGATGAATGGATAAAATAAGGAAAGTGTACTGAGGTGATGTGAGGTCTGAGATTGGAGAAGATAGATTGAACTTAGAGAGACCTTCATCCTGCAATGGAATGATAATGGTTGAAAATGATGATGATTAAATTCTTTATATACCATTGATTTCATATACAAATATACAATTGAAGGAAAAATAAATGAATATTAATTTCTTAATTCATTAATAATTATGACAAACATTTGTAAATAAATTAATCATTATTATTTTTTACACATTCAATTTTTTCTATTCTGCTGCCTTCAGTCATGTGACTTATAGAATTTTAAGATTCTCATATTATCTATCCGATTATCTTTTCGTTAACTACGACAATGCAATTGTGCAACCATAACTCCATCTTCTATCTGCAAACAAAACAATTCTGACTCCAATATTTTCTTATTTCTTTTTTTGATTTCTAACAATTTATTCTCCCCATCCCCCTTTTTGTTTTTCTTCTGGAATTAGAATGCCCACACTTATTTGGGAGTTGGGAGAGGCCGTTAATGATATACAGATGTGAGTTTAATAATTTATTATTATTGCAGATGATGAAAAGGAAATAATTTTTCTTTAGAAGAATTGTAATTTTATACACATTGAGTTTAATATATTAAAGTATTAACAATAAAAAAATGTAATTTTAAATTATACACCTACAATTATATACATATACTACTGGGCTGATGAATTATTGTGACAGGATTGAATTAAAGAAAAAGATGCATTGAAATAAGTCTATAATTTGATAATATATATAAACACAATATATATATATGTATAAAGTATAGTAACATTGAAAAAATAAAATTGTCAGAAAAATAAATGTAATTTTTATTATTCAATTGCAATGAACAGAATTGTAAGAATTGATCGCAAATCTCAGAGACAATTTATTTTCTCTCATCCACACACCACTGAAAAGAATACTGTAACAACAATTATGGAAGAAAATGAATTTCATATTTTTTTTTTTAAACTGCCGTTATTGTAGAAGCTCATTATATTATAAAATCCGAGATCAAGTAAGGAAGACAGAAATTTTGGGTACCTTCCTAACGATATGCTATTAAGAGCGTTGGTAGCCAGACACGGATTACCAATAGTCTACTAATAGAAATAAAATAAAGGACATTTAGTAATAATAATAAAAAACAAGTGATTACTTCCGAATAAATGGCATGGTTTATTGCATATATCGAAATAAACTAAAAAACTAATTTATGAGTAAGAGAAAATAGTAACTGACATAAAGTATAAATAAACATATTTTAATAATAATATTGATATTATTAAGTATTCAAATACTAGCAATTTAAAACAGTACAATATTACTATTAAACCTCAAATTGCAGTTCTATATTAAAATACTAAATTCTTTTTGCATCAGCATCATCAACCATTATCAATCCACTGCAGGTTGAAGGTCTCTTCAAGTTCAATCCATATTCTCCGATCTTTACCTTCTCTTCTCCACATCACCCCTGCACACTTATCTCACCCATCCATCTCACATGTGGTCTCTTTTTGGATCTCTTACAATCTTTTGGAATCCAGTTTAAGACTTCAATTTTTCATCTATTATCATTTCTTCTAGCAATATGTCCAGCCCAACTACTCTTCAATCTTTTATTTTTTTCAATGAGATCAGATAAGACCTGTTTGTTTTCTTACACATACATTGCATTTTCGATCTCTTCTTGTTACTCCCAGCATGCATCTCACCATACTTCTTTGAGTGGTCTGAAGTCTCTGTATTGTTCATCTATTAAGTATCCAAGTCTCAGATCCATAAGTAAAAACTGGCAAAACACATTTGTTAAAAACATTCCTTTTCAAACACATAGGCATATTTCCTTTTAGTATCAAGTTATTTCTACCAAAAGCATATAATTTAATAATAATTTAATGAAATAATAAAAATTTCTGAAAATGTCAGTAAATAATACCTTAATGCTGAAATTGTGTCAATAAACTATTCAGTTACTTTATTTCACACAAACAATAAGAAAATGTGCTTGCATATAGAAGTATTTTAATTTACTATTTTATTAATAGATAGCTTCATACAGTACCTTCTATTAAATGTGAAAATATTTCAAAGAAATCAGATGCCACAGCAAGTATCTACTAGATGAATACTATATAATTACATCTGTGATAACTTCACATAAATAATCTTACATCACCAACATCTTTAAATAAGGGATGTATGGGATATAGGAATGCATTTTACATACATACGAAATCATTCCATACTAGCAAAAATTTGTATGTATTCATATTTAAATTCATTTTTTTAAAGATATATAAACTAATCTTTAAAACATATAATTTAAAACTAATAAATCTCCCATTACATAAACAAGTTTAAATATGTGCTCATGTGTGCATAAAATAAAACCACACAACAATCGAAATTATAATTTTAAACATGCAATATTTCTTAGATAATAATTATAATTGATACATATATATTAAAAATATTTAAAAAAAAATAGGGTTCTCTATTATAGCTATCAAAAGCTTTATCACATTTAACATATTTTGTCAAATTACCAAAATGATTTTAATAAGGTTTTTAAAATGATAATATAAAAATTAACAAAATATATAAACCCACACAACACTATTCACACATTCATCAAATGTACATGGAAAAACGTTTAGGTAAAAAAATTAAGTACTAAGTTTTAACTAGAAATGCATGTAAGCTTTAAATATTTAAAGTAATTGATTGTCTATTCGTTTAATATCTAAACTCAAACCTAGAAAAAGCATTCAATTTTAAGATCTAAAGCTATCATCTAGCTTAATTAATAACCTTTCTTCATCTTTACCACTAGTCCTATTTATGAAATCAATAATTTTTAAAACAATTTTTTAGTCTAGACTTTGTCCTATATAGTAGCATCTAACATTAATGACAAAATGGGGATGACTCCCCCCCCCCCCATAATACACTTAAGCAAAATTTATCATTAAATGAATTAAGCATTACTTTCATTCATGAATGCATATAGAGATAATTTGAAGAATGATCAAAAGTTATTTTAATATAATACAATTGGGTAAACAGTGAACCTTTATTCACCATAGTGATCATCATCAATTTGTATCCACTATTTTGATTTACAATAGATTATTCACGACCTTTTTAAAAACCAATTTCCATTTTTTAAGATTGATGACATCATATGATAATGACTTCGTTAAGGATATCTGAAAATAAAATAGTAAAATGTACAGAACAGTACAGATTTTATTCATTACAAGTAACAATTGAAAGGTTGCTAATCTTTCACATGTGCCTACCATTGTCTCTCAGACAGCCAATCAGATTTTAAACAGCTGTCTTAAGAACAATCAGGCCTTGACACATGACAGAGATTTTGATAAGAAAAGGATGATACCAACCATTTCTCTACTTAACTTTTTATATATATAAGCCAGTCTTAAGCATCTTGGCCTGAAAGCTAAGATATAAACATATTCATTTATTATGAGTTTTTAATTTACAATATTGCAGCACGAAATCTTAGATTTACTACACCGCAATTTTCAATTGTTACTAATTTAATAACAACATGCGATTTAGACAAATGTTATTCATTATAAGTGTAAAATATATTTTGATTATTGAATTAAAATATGATTAATGTACAGTACTTTATCTAATTTCCATCTAGTACTTTTTCATGACAATCAATCCTTTCATTAATGACATATTCAAAATAAATAAAATTTTCATTGTTAACTACAAAAGCAAAAAAAAACCAAACCAATAAGTAATCAAATGTATACTTTGATCATATACAATAACCAAGTACATTAATAATAAATTTTAAAATGTGTACATTAGTTTAAATGTATTCATTCAATCAGTTTCATAGATTAAAATTCTTATAAATATTATTTTGCCTGCAGCAAAACTATGAACATAGTAATTGTAAGTTATTTTGAGAATTTTTTTTTTTATATATACATTATGCATTTAATAATCAACTGTGTTGCTAATCATGTGTTAATAATATTTATTTGTTTAATTTTAAATAAATAATTTTGTAATTTATTTGGGACATTTTCAAGATGTTAGTGGCTTTTATTGTAAGCATAAATCAGCAAACCAAAACATGAATAAAACCATAGCACTCAATTTTATATTACAATTCTTTATCTAATTTTTATTTAATTTTGACCGTATTTATGTAAAATAAATTTGCAAACTATTGCTTTAAAAAAAAATCATAACTTTATCAGATATTACTGATAATAGATCACAAAGTGCATCAACCATAAAACTTAGAATATACATTGTGTTTAATTATTATTTTTTTTTACATGCTTTATTTTAATTTAATGAATTGTGATACAGGAAATATTCGATTATGCAAAAAGGCAAATAGCAAACTATCAATGTAAAAGTTATATATATATATATATATATTAAATTATAGGTACTGAAATGTTTTTGTACAGTATATTTATCCACAAATAAGTATTTTTAAAAAAATAATATGCGTAGTAAAATGTTTATTCATTAATTAATACTTTTTCAATTTAAGTTTTATTTTTTTAATCAGGTTTTTATATATTTTAAATTTAAAGTAACAAATTATTACTTTTCCCATAAGAATTCATTATAAATGCTTATTTTTTTTTTGCAGATTTTAGTTTATGAGGCATTTTGGGAGATCAATTAAAATTGCTGTCTATGGCAAAGCTCCAATATTTTATCGACATATTTATATTTCATTACCTACTCATATTTCATTAATACTAATATAAAGTCTTTTATGCGCACAACACAATCGGCAATTTTGATTATCCAATCAACATAATAAATACACTATATGCATAAGATATCACTATTATAACAAAAATTATTATACATATAAAACAAAATATCTATACGTATTAAAATATATATATTAAAACAAATATTTATAATAAATAAAAATAATGTAAAACTGATTTTTTTTAATATTAATTTTAAGATTTATATTAGTTGTGCCTCAGCATTCAATTTTAATTATGTTTAATTTGAAATTTTATCCCCTTTTAATACCTTATATGCAACCCATATCTCAGGGGTCCCCAACCTTTTTGCACTTAAGAGCACATTCCATAATACCGGCCAGGTGGCGGGCACCATTTATTTTTTATCTGGACATAATTGCTGAGATATTCTTGACTTCGTTTACGGAGAAGCCACAGTTCATCACATCACATCACATGTAAATTTATAGTTGGATATTGTTAATAATACACATAATGTACAAAAAAATATTTATTTCAAAAAATTAAATTTTAACATATAACTGACGTTTATATTTTTACGCTGTAAAAGTATAGTATGCCCTACAATTTGATTACAATATAATACAATAATTCATAAAAAAAAATTCAAAAATTAAATTTATTTGTATCAGATAAATAATTTTTTATCGTGTTCGGATAGCGGCGGGCACACATAAAATGGTCTGCGGGCGCCATGGTGCCTGCAGGCATAGGGTTGGGGACCCCTGCCATATCTTTATAACTTAAACAAGGGAAAACTCTCCATACAGTAGTGCTAGTAGAGATGGTGATCATGTGATCTTTATAACTTTCATATCTTATTTTTGAAAACTATTACTTTTAAATACTAGTATAATTACTGTTAAATCATTATTATATAAACTAAATCATAATTTATTTATCCATGCTATAGTAACATTTAAATTATTTACTTTTTTTTCCTCACTTTAAAAATAATTCCTTTATCAATTATTCTCTCTATATATATTTACCTTTTTTGTAAATAGATCTATAAACTTTTTAAAAAGCAGTTCATTAGAAAATTAAAAATATATAAATTAACAATTGTTGAAAAATGAGCATTTATTTTTCATTTCTATTTATATGAAATATTTACTAATATCTTATTTCCTTAATTTACCTATATTATTAAATAACAGTTAAATGTATATAAACAAATATATGTATATAATGTAACAATTATTTTTGCACCTGAATCTATATTCATATTAGATTTAAGTTATATGTATATAATGTAACAATTATTTTTGTACCTGAATCTATATTCATATTAGATTTAAGTTTTATTATTAGCAATACCTCTTTAATTTTCTTTCTCTCTTTTTTTCATATGTCATAGCACTGGCCAGGATGCGAACCCACAACTGTCTGTAACCAACTACTTGCTTGCAAGGTGGCTGCGATGACCTCTCGGCTAACAATGCTTGACATAAAATACATCATTTTTATATTTTCCTCTCCAAATTTATGATCTTTTTTTAGCAAAATTTAAAAAACAATATTACAATAAAGTAACTTTAGGCAAGAGTTCATTCCACAAGTTTTTATGTAAATAGTAAAATATGTTATTATAATAGTAAAGTACACCTTCTTTGAATGAACATTATTATGAAAAGTTTTTATAATATCTACATTATTTGAAATATCTTATTTCCAATAGCATTTAAAATGGTGGATATTTTGTAATTAACAATTTTATAATAAATAAAGCTAATATATATATATATTTTTTAAAAAGTTCTTAAAAAATAAAAGCTTATCTCATTTTCTTTAAACACAGAACAAAGAAAATAAAATAGTTTTCTTTCATATGTCATAGCATCGGCCAGGATGTGAACCCACAACCGTTTGCAACCAACTACTTGCTTGTAAGGCAGCTGCGATGACCTCACTAAAACTAAAAAATTAGTTCCTTTATTAAAAAATATTGCTGAATATGTATAAATTAAAGATATAAAAATAATTTTTATAGTTACAACATTTATTATGTCATAAAATTACAGCATAATAAAAAGCATTTAGCTTTTTTAATCTATGTCATAATTTATTTTACATAAGTCAAATATTATTTACTCAAAAATATTATATACAATACATTATATATAACTGCATAAAGTTTGGGAAATTGTCAGAGTTACATATTAAATGGCATTGAACATAATTCTCATATTCAAACAATAATTACATTTGTTGAAAAGCACATGTACACAAAATTTATACATAATACTATTATAATGAAAAGCCATTCAATATGACCCGTTATGGCAAAATATTAACTGGTAATTATTAAATTATATTTGTAAATGATTAGAGCACTTTAACTGAAAAATGGATATATTTCTTTTATAACTTCGAGGAGTATTTGTTATACTACAAAATTGCTTCCACAATCTGATAATATATAGTTTCTTGACATATTCTTAAGATTCTCTTGGTAAATTATTCTGTTATTCATTATAATGGTTACAACTTATTTACCTTGTATAATCTGATTTACTTATATATTTAAAATTACATCTGCTATCTTGATTTCATATATTAACATGATATCTATATTAATGAATTTTCTAACTCCCCAAAAAAATCTGAAAAGTTTTTTTTATCTCACTACGACCCTTCCATTTTTGGGGGTGGTGAAGGGGGTGGGGAACTAAATTACATCTTAAAGGTATATATATAGTCAGATAAAAAATACTTTTAATATACTGCATAGCGTAAGTATTATTACTTTAATGAATCAAATGAATGTAATCTACTTCTAAATTTTGTTCTAATAAAGCAGATAATTCTTATATAACATTATAGTTAGATTCCTATAAAATCTTTATTTAAAAGAAGATTTATGGTTCCAGAGCTTGAAGAAACAAAACAAAAAAAGAAGTTACATTCCAAAAATTAACTAAAGTACTTCATTTTACTTGTATAATCTACTGGAAACTTAATTCATTGTTAATTGTGCTAACAAATATCTCATAGTTGTCAATATAAATCAAATATATATTTTCTCTATTGCAAAATATCTTGGCCTTCTGAAATTTCAAAATCTGTAGTCACAAAATACAATGGTCTCAAATATTCACAAGTTCAATAACATAGAACTGACACACAATGGTTATATATATATACATTTTTGAAAACAACAACAACAACAACAACAAAAAAGAAAAATATTTATAACAACTTCAATATAATAGTGGGTTTCTCTCTATGTAAAACTTGAAAATATCATATGATGTGACAAACATGTGTCACAATGCATAGCATCAGAATAGAAACCATGTTATATAAGTAGGGTGTTGTGTAAATAGTGCTATAATTTAGTAACAATATAAACATCAAACCTCTCTAGTAGAAATATTATGTTATATAAGGATTATCTCTATTCAGTGATTTTTTTTTTCTGGCAAGATCTACAGTGATAAATGAATTGAGTAAATTTGTGAACAGCAGAAGAGCTTAAATTTATGCAGTCTCAATGCACACACATCCTAAAATAAAGTTATAAAAAATACTGGTACTGTACATTAATGAAGGCAAATGTCTATATACTAATAAATGGCTAGTGTTATTTATTCTGGTATCAAATATTAATTATTTCATAATAATGTTCAAATGAGTATGGTATGCTTATTTTTGAAACATTTTTATTACAACAATTGTCATATAATTGCTTATAAAAATCACTAGAGAAATAAATAAATAAATAAATAAATAAATTGAAAGTGTTACCATTTACTACATACTCATTTGCACAATAATTTCATTATAAACAATAAGTAACAACTATACGATTAGTATAATTATATAATGAAATCAAACAATGAAAATAATAAAACAATCCAGATATAAATATTAAAACGTGATGCACTATAGAATTTTTCTTCTTATGAGAAGCAACTATAAGCTTTGAGAGCATAGGTTTTAATATCTTCATTGCTACTACTCGTAAGGTTAAAAACTTTGGCTCTCAACTTCGGGTCTCTCTGTATGCCAAACACTGCAATGTACATGGTTTCAGGAGAAGCAGCTTTCTCTTCAAAAGGCAATGATGTAGGCAAAATATGCCTCTCTCTGACTGTTTTCATGATATTGGCTAGCAGACAGATCATTCGTTGAACTAAGGCTTCACTGGCTGTTGGTTCTAGCAAATCTAAAAGAGAGGAGGGAGCCTAAAAAAGAAAGAACATTATACATATATCACATGATTACCATTTCCAATGCTTACACAAGCTGTTAAAAAACAGTAGCAAACTCTCCATATAGTAGTGCCACCTAGTGCAAGCCTTGTAATCACTAAAGTCATAAACTAAAAACTAGTCTGGTGATATTGGATGAGTAGGCACTAGATAGAAATTTTATGCAAAAACCTTCTTGCATCCATTGATTATTAAGGCTTGCACTGTATGGAAAGTTTGCTACTGTTTCAACATTATATATATATATATATATATATTGTAACGGGACAGGGTCGGTTACAATATATATATATTAACATAAGCATAAGTTTAAAACATTATATGCAATACAATATGTAACTCTTTGAAATCAATGCTATTTATTAAACATTGTAAATAGGCATTAAAATTGGAACATAATTTATATTCTGTTTTTCCCTAAATGAATTGATGGTGCATTTATTATCTATATACCATAAACTAAATGGATATATGAAGTATATATTTTACACTATAATACATATATATTTTGGCTTGCCTTAGTGTTTATTCAAAGTGTTCTCTATTGTATTACAAATCACCATACTGCATTGTTATAGATTAAATATACATATGAACACATACATATGCACACACACATATATATGAAAAGACATTTACACATATATAAAAAAATATATATTAAAGAATGAATCATAATTTAAAATTTTTTTAAATATAGAATAAGTGATTTTCTTGAAAGTAAGTTTTATAATTCCAAAGAGTTATTAAACAACAAGGTATTCCTTTCTACCACTTCTCACCCCAAAATTATTATGGCATTTTGCATTTCAAAATTTAATAACATTTTCAATGCAATTACAATAATGTGAAAGGCTAAAAGCTTTGTCAGATGCACTTTAAAAATGCTTATATGACAGCCAATCAGATGTAATAATGATTGCACAGGGAACTCTCAAGTCAAAACACAAGGCAAAGATTTTACGAGAAAAAGATGGTTCCACCTTCTCTACTTAAATTTCTATATAAATAAGCCAGTCTCGATCATTTTAACCTAAGAGTGTGAAGCTTTAAACACTTTCACATTTAACTCACTAAATATTATATATAAATAAACAACGTGAAATCTTTCGATTTACTACGAAGTAATTTTCAAATCCAATGAATTGATAGTAACAAATGTAAATATATTTATTTATTAAGCGCAAACAGATTATATAATAATGACATGAAAGGCTGAAACTTTTGTCAGATGCGCCTTAAAAATGCTTATATGACAGCCAATTGTAACGCAATTACAATAACTTTTATTTTCAAGATTACAACGCAAAAATAGCATAATATAAAACATCATCAATATGTTAAAAAAAAAAAGTTTAACAAATTAAATGCAGATTGCACATTGTTGTTCCCAAATTATTGTTTCTTGATCCTTCTCAGATTCAGAAAATTTATGGAAATAAATGGCAATCATTCAATTTAAAATTCTATCCTGTGTATTGTAGCCAATACTTCCTTGTTCAAACAAAATACATTGTTTATCTGGAACAAAAGTAAATGTAATATAATAAACATCACATGATCACCAGTTCTTATGCTTGTGTGTAACTGTTGTTAAAACAGGCAAAACTCACTATACGTATTGCCACACACAGCAAGTTAGAGTAATCATTGGATGCTAGAAGGTTTGCACTAGATGGGGATTTTATGCACAAGCCTTCTAGCATCCGTTGATTACTCTAGCTTGCTGTGTGTGGCAATACGTATAGTGAGTTTTGCCTGTTTTAAATGTAATGTATTAATATATTCAATGTAATATTATTTTTAAAAAATGGTACTTCCGTAGAAGCTGTATGATGGGAGTTCACCAGCTGTGCTTGTTTTAGTTATCCATTTTCAGGGGCCCCAACTATTTGTTTATATTATCTCAAAAATATTGTACCGAACATGTTACGTATTAAAATTAAACAATATTAAGAAAATGAATTATAAGTTACTATTATCTTTAAAAGTAGATGGCTTATAAATTCCATTTCACAGCATATAATAAATAATTTTTTTTATGTATATGATAGCATATGAATGTAAACCCATTGCGAATATTGTTGTCATTATTTGGTGGCATTTTATTATATTTAGTGTAATATTATTTTTGAGCTTTTACTTTACTAGTTTTTTTTTGTGGAAATAATTAAAATTTTCCTCATGTGTCATAGCATCAGCTGGGAAGCGAACCCGCTAACCCAGGTTTGGGATCTTCCAATGACAGAAGAAACAAAAAGCATAGGGGAATTGTGAGATAACATATCAATTCCTATTTATGTTGCGCCGACTGCATGAAGATGAAGATGCATTTGTGGTCATGATGCATGCTATTAAGGATTTCTGCCTTCTAACATGAAGAACCCACACTTAAACAGTGTTACTATATTTTTTTTGATCAATTTTTTCATTTGTTATTTATATTAATTTTTTTTTTAATTACAATCATTTGTAATTTTGTGTATTTTCTTTCATTTTTTAGAATCATATTAGAAAAAATAACATTAAATATGTTTGTAGTCAGTCCTATTGTTTGCAAGATTTTTTTGATGCCCCTGCAAATGGATAATTAAAATAAGCATGGTTGGCAAACTTCCATCACCAAAAAAATTAAGTACACACACAAAAAAACAAATTTACATTCATTACATACTTTAACTTATTAGATTATTAAAACACATTGCATTGTATATGTTACAAAAAGTCATAATAAAAATTGTCTTCTTTACACACTGTATCATAAACTATGATTTAATGCAAACATGGCAGCTTTACTATCATTGTTTTATGTTGATAATTTGAAGAGAAATATCTAGCATAAAATTACATTAAATAACCAAATTTCAATGTTAAAAATTTGTGCATAATGTTTTTTTTTATATATAAAATTTAAAATATTCACTCTAAAACAAAAGGGAAACAGACAACTAAATATAAATTTTAAAAAAAAATTAATACATCTAACTAGGCTCCTTAATGGAAGGTTATCAAGATGTTTCTTTTTATAAAATCACATGTGATGTGATGTACTGTAGCTTCTTCTTAAACGAAGTCAAGAATCTCTCAGCAATTATACCAAGAAAAACTTGTTAGCTAATTAATTTTACATTTCCCAGTCTAATTTTTCCCATATTTTGCTCTATCCCATTTCCACAACATAATCTTTGTCAACTCCACAGCCTTTATATCTAAATCCCCCTTATCTTTTTCCAAACCCAGCATAAAAACCAATAATCTACTTTCTGTATAATAACTTTTTCATATTTATTTTTCCATGACTTCATTATATGTACCCTTTCTGTTTCCAAGCATTTACATTCAATTAACAAATGCCTAATATTTTCTATTCCTTCCTTACATAATTTACAAAATAAATCACCCATATTTTTCCATTTACATGTATATTCTCTTGTTGCTAAAGATCCTGTTCGAGCCTTAAAGAATAAACTACTTTACTTACTATTATCATAAATTAACTCACACCTAATATTCTGTTTATTTCTATATATAGTTAAACTCTTTTTACTCTCCATACTAGTTTCCAACTACTCTACAGCTACTCCATCCAATGGTCATTATTTGCATTACAATAAATGTACTTAATAAAATACATATACAAGTATTTTTTCATAAAAATTAATTCAACTTATTACAATCCTTTTTTAAATATATATACACTCTACAAAAATGAGCATTACAGATTGGTGAAAACTTCATGGTTATAATTAAAATATTTTTATAGATTATTTTGAAAATATATATATATTTTAAAAAAGGATTATAATAAGTTTATTCATTTTTAGATACATATATGTATTTTACTAATTATATTTATTGTAATGTAAATAATGCCCATTGGGTGGAGTCACTGTAGATAGGTGATCATAATCTTTAGCAACAGAGGATTATACACATAAATGGAAAAACGTGGGTGATTTAGTCTGCACGCTGTGTAAGGAAGGTATAGAAAATATTAGACATCTGTTAATTGAATGTAAATGCCTGAATGTAGAAAGAATACAAATAATAAAGTTGTGGAAGAATAAATATAGGGAAAGTGATTATACAGAAAGTGGGTTATTGATTTTTATGCTGGATTTAGGAAAAGATAAGGGGGATTTAGATATAAAAGCCATGGCATTGACAAAGATTATGTTGTGGAAATGGGATGGAGCAGGATATGGGAAAAATTAGGATGGGAAATGGAAAGTAAAATGGCTAACACGTTTCTCTGTGCATAGTTGCTGAGAGATTCTTGGCTCTGTGTAAGGAGAAATCGCAGTGCATCGCATCACATGTATGATTTATAAAAAGAAACATCTTGGTACTGTCCCAATGAGAAACAAAAGATCGTTTAGATGTATTACATAAATTTTTCATTTATATTTAATTATTTGTTTCAATTTTGTTCTAGATTAGAATTGTCAACATTTTGCTTCCATATTTCTTACAAAGTTGAGAATGAATAATCAATAAATTGTTATGATTTGTCATTGTTTCCATAAAAGAAAAACTATATTCTGAACACATTTTGCTACATTAAGTTAATGAATGTAATCATGTTTGGGCATTAAAATTGTTACCATATATTTTCTATTCCCTTTTTTTTTTAAACAAACAGTATAGATATCACAAATTCTTTGCTTTCAGATATCTTACAAAGTAAATCGATAATAATATTCAAATAATTTATTGTTCAGAAGTTCATAAAAAGTTTATGTATGGGAAATGATAGCCTTGGGGCATGAATTGTGAACATGGGCTCCAGAGACTTCCACTCTACTACAGGACTAAACCATACGGAGGAATTAAAAATATATTATTTATATAACTTATAAGTATAGAGGATTTGAACTCAGATTTTCAAGCACCAACTATCCACCCTATCTCATACAACTGATACACATGACCACACACATGTAGAAAAGATTAACAATCACCAATATACGTATTTCATGCTAAACCAGCACTCATCAGTTGGTCCAGATTATCATCTCCCACACATATATATAATCAATGCTCAGTTTATATTAAGATAGCAAATCTTCATACTTTAATGGACAGGCTTCAATCCACTGCAACCTCCAACTTTTCAGCCATCCATATCATTGAAAATCTGATGATGAAAACTCAAATCCCATGCTGATGCTAATATTATTGCCATGCCCATGTTGACCTGAAGTCACTCTGACTCCTCATGTATAGGACAGTATCCATTAAATACATATAAGAGGGATGAACAGGATACAAACTTGATATGTAAATATGTGAAAACCAGGCACTCTACACAAACCTCCCAGGTTTGTGAAGAGTGCCTGGTTTTCAAATATTTATATAACTTATAAATAAATTATGCTTCATAAAAGAATATTCTACTCTTTTATGTAAGTAGAGAGATTTGAACTCAGAATTTTTCAGTATATTCATCCTCCACTCCATTTCAATCAACTGATACACATGACCACATTCATGCAAAAAAGATACACGATCCCCAATATACATAT